>CM076584.1:1477909569-1478352196 GCA_034641835.2 Pinus albicaulis | reverse complement strand
TCACCAAAATCAATTCACGGCACCTGGGAATAACCTTTCGCTACCAACCGAGCTTTGTATTTCTCCACCTTGCCTTCTACATTCATCTTCTTCTTAAACACCCATTTGCTCCCAATGGGCTTCCTTCCAGCCGGCAACTCCACCAGATCCCATGCATCGTTTTTGTGCAAGGATGCCATTTCATCGGCCATGGCCTCCTTCCAGAGTTTTCCATCCTCTGAATCTACTGCCTCCCTGACAGTTCTGGGTTCATCATCAGTTATAGTTAAGGCAAAACCTGAACAGAAAGCAGATGGACTATACCTTTCTGGTTGCCTTCTTTCCCGAACTGATCTTCTTAAAGCTGGAGTTTGTGGCTCATCATCTTCTAAGTCTTCTTCTGTTGTAGAGTCTGATTCATCCTCCTTTAGCTCAAACTCTATCTTCTCAGGTTCCTTTGGTAGGACTTCATGTTTAACAACATCTTTCACTTCTCTAAACACCACATCTCGACTGTACACAACCTTCCTTGTTTCTGGGTTCCAAAGCTTGTAACCCTTTAAGCCATCCTTATACCCAATAAAGATGCACCTTTCAGATTTATTATCCAACTTGGTCCTTTTCTCCTTTGGAACATGTACATATGCATCACATCCAAATACCCTTAGATGTGAAATAGAGGGTTTCTTACCAGTCCATACCTCATGTGCGGTCTTATCCTCCAACGCTGATGAAGGTGATCTGTTAACTAAGTAACATGCAGTCTCCACTGCCTCTGCCCAGAATTCTTGTCCTAACCCGGTACCACTGAGCATGCTTCTTGCCTTTTCCATCAGTGTTCTGTTCGTTCTTTCTGCAACTCCGTTTTGCTGAGGTGTGTATGGAGTAGTCTTCTGTCGTGCTATGCCACACTTCTTACAGAACTCTTCAAATTCCTTCTTGCAGAACTCCCCACCATTATCTGTCCTCAGTGCCTTTATCTTCTTCTCTGTCTGATTTTCCACCAGAGCCTTAAATTCTTTAAATTTGTCAAAGACTTCAGATTTCTTCCTCAAGAAATATATCCATGTGTTCCTTGAGAAGTCATCTATGAATGAAACATAGTACACAGACTTTCCCAGTGATGGAACTGACACAGGTCCAAACACATCACTGTGCACAAGTTCTAATATCTTGTTCGCCCTCTTAGCACCAGAAGGAAAACTCATCCGATTCTGCTTCTCATATACACAATGTTCATAGAAATAGAAATCCAGAGAGAAATTAGACATACCTTCTACCATACCATTTCTATGTAGTATCTGAAGGCCCTTCTCTCCAATATGTCCAAGCCTTTGATGCCATAGCATGGTCTTTTCTCCAGAGACAACTAGGCTTTCCGCTCCACTTTCAGGAACCATAGAACTATTACACCCATCAATAACAGTGCTACCTTGTAGCTTGTACAGAGTTCCAGTTCGAACTCCCCACATTAATACCAGTGCTCCCCGAACCATCTTGCAGGCATCTTTCTCGAACACTGTTTTTACACCTGCATCATCCATCTTGCTTACAGAAATCAGATTTCTGGCCAATGTAGGAATATGCAGAACACCAGGAAGTGTTCTAATCCTTCCACCTTGTAGCTTTAGCTTGACCTTTCCACGTCCGACGATTCTGGCCTTCCTATCATCCCCTAGGAAGACATCACCACCATCATATTTCTCATACTCGCAGAACCACTCCCTATGGGGAGTGAAGTGAAAGGATGCACCTGAGTCGATCAACCATGACTCATGATTCCTTTTTGTAGTGTCCTTCCTTTCCGCATTTCCAGCACACCTTTACAAACTTTCCAGGAGATTTAGATCTCCCTCTAGATTTGGATCTCCCACTCGAAACCTTATTCTTGTTTCTGTTCTGGGACCTTCCTCGTACAGATAAGGCATCTCCATTCTGACCCTCCATATTTCTCAGTCTCATTTCCTCCGACAGCAAGGCTGAGACAATGTCATCAAAATTCAAGGTAGTTGTATTGCTACCTATTGCAATAACCAGACTGTCCCACGAGTCTGGTAGAGAACACAACAAACTGATGCACTTATCTTCATCTGAGATTTTAATATCAACAGATGACAGCTGACTTACCACAATATTGAAGGCGTTCAGATGCTCTGTCACCGAGTCTCCATCCTTCATCCTTAGGTTATACAAATTTTTCCGTAGGAACAAATTATTCACCAGAGACTTAGATTGGTACAAAGTCCCAAGTTTTTCCCACAAATTCTTCGTCGTAGCTTCCCCAGATACATTCAACAATACTGAATCTGAGACACACAACCGTATTCTTCTCTTAGCCTTCCGATCTAGTTTCTTCTAGTCTTCATCTGACATTGTCGTTGGTTTAGTACCTGGATTTACAGTAATCCACTGATCTTTATCCACCAGCAGATCCTCCATCTTGAACTTCCACAACTCAAAACTCTGACCATTAAATTTCTCGATCTCTATCTTTCTGCTTCTCGCCATCTTCTTTCACTGCAAGAATCAATTCCATAGATCTCCCACTGAACAGGGTCTACCTCAGGCCCAAGAAAAAAACCCTCAGTAGCAAAGGCAACCCCTTGAAGCCAAAATAGCTCTGATACAAAATGTAGGTTTTAACCCTGAACAGAAATTATCTACACACAAATCTTATAACAGAAAATAAACAATAGCGAGAGCATAAAACATAAAACAGATAAACACAGAGATCTTCCCCTGGATCCCAAAATGGGATTACCAGCTTGATATTTCATTATATTCCTTTTAGTGTTACAACACATATATATACATGCTGAAGCATACATAAACCCCAATCCATTAACCCTGGATTAGAACATAACCATAGTTCCCTTGACCAGATCTACAAAATACCAGGGGCCGAAAACCATCGTACCCAAAAACCATGTGCAAACTCATGCACAAAACATGGGTGGGTTCGCCTATGAGTGGGACCGCACACCAAAAAAAAAATTTCCAGGGCGCTGTCGCCCCCCTTGTGACCCCCCTGCTGCGCCCGGCGCAACGTACAACACGTGGGGCTAATCGTGGAAAGAATATAACACATACCCAACATCCTCAGTGGACATGTACCACTGATTGATACCAACCCGAAAAGCCTATTGTTGGGCATTCCACCTTCAGATAAGATGTCTCAAAAACAAACTATGGGACTTTAGGGAAGTAGCCTCTCATAGAACTTGAGGAGCCCTACTTGCCTAAGGAGCCCCTGCATCACTGTTGTAATAGGACAAGGGTACTCATCTCTCTCCCTCTCTCTCTTGCCTCCCACCAGCAAACCATGTTATACTATTCCGCCTATTGTTGTTGTTGTTGCCCCTCTTCTCTCCTTTCACGTCTCTAAATGATTGACATATTAAACATAATTTTTTTATTAAATGACACATTTATTTACAAATATAAGTATATAATTATTTTTTGAAAAATAAATAAAACAAGAGTCGGTGCGCCAAAAACACATTCATGCACTGGTCCCGGTGCATCTCCCCATAGAGCACATTAGATACGGTGCACCTCATGATATCCACCGCACCAGACGCGGTGCTCCAGAAAATGTTTTTAGCGCACCATTCACTATGTGTGGTGTCAGGAGGCCAGTGCGCTGACTTCACTATCTGCCCAAGGCTTATAACAAAGTCAGCACACCACCCTCCTGCCACCGTACATAGTCGTCAGTGCGGTATTTTAAGAGGCTGCACCGTTTACCTAGGCCAAATACAATAAAATGTGCACTGACAAAAATAGCCAGCCCGGGGCTGTTATCTAAGTCAACGCACCGCATCACCACAATTGAACTAGGTCAACGATGCGGCCAAGTAGCCGACTGCACTGCTGTTTTTAAAGAAATTTAAATAACATGGTGCACCTTTGGTATCCACCCCAGAATCGGTGCAGATTCCCTTAGCACCGGTTTACCAGCCCAAACCATTGATAATGTCGAATTGCGGTTTCGGTGCGCTGAAAACATTACCCGCCCCAGGGCTGATAATTTCGTCAACGCATCGAGTTGTCGCGATACACCATTGTCAACGATGCAACCTGGTAACCGACCACACTGCACTTTTTAAAAAAATTTAAATTAACATAGTGCATCGTGTGGTATCGCACCACAACCGGTGCGGATACTGTCAGCACCGAGTGCGGTGCGGCCTGTAAATTTACAAGCAGCACTGCAAACTGGTGCGAGCCAAACAGCTTGAGCGCACCACGTGAAAATTTTTTTCTTTTTTTAATGGTTAATTTTAAGGTTTTTTAAAATTATAATACACTGAAACATTTAATTGTGGAAAAACAAGAAAAATACCTGTACATTTACCCGTGGAGGAGGCATATTGGCTGTACAATTTACAAAAGAAAATTTTTCCACTGTTTTATAAAATTCAAGCTGGAGATTGGTGGCAATGCACAGCAGCACTGCATGCAATAAGTTAAACGGGAGCACGGATGTCAGTGCGGCTCAAACAAGGATAACTTGCACCGGTGCTTGAGAGCTCTGCTGCACTGACAAATGTGAAAAATGCGGTTTTTTCGCCATAATTAATTTTTTTATTTATTTAACCTTGTTCCGGTGCGTTGGGTTTTTATTGGCGTACTAGTGCATTTGCACTATGCCGCCCCGGGCAGTTTCTATTTTCGCACACATTAGGAAGCACCGGGGCAACGTAGCGGTAACGCATCGGTGCTCTACAGTAATAAGACACACTGGGCACACTATCCGGTGAACCAATGATTTGTGTTGTTTTTTGGCCGTAATTTTTTTTTTAACCCTTTTCCTGTGCGCGGCATTAATGGGGCCTGGTGCGTTTCTATCATTCTGCACCAGGAGGTTTCTGTTCCGCGCGACTTTTATGAGACACCGGGGCAGCTTAGCGGTAATGCACCGACGCTCTATAGTAATAAGATGCACCGGGAACGTTGTCCGGTGAACCAATGATTTTTGCAGTTTTTTGGCCATAATTTTGTTTTTTTTAACACTTTTCTGGTGTGCGGAATTTATGGGGCCCCGGTGCATTTCCGTCATTCTGCCCTAGGCAGTTTTTGTTCTGCGCTCTTTTTATGAGACACCGGTGCTGACGAGTTGACACGCACCGGTGTTGTTCCTTAATAAAAGGCACCTGGCGGGTGTGTAAGGAGCACACAGTTTCCAGTGTGCCAATGTTTTATGTAGTTTTTTTGCCGTAATTTTTGTTATTTAACCATCTGCAGGTGCGCGCATTTTATGGATGCCCCGATGCATTTTATTTATTCCACACCGGGCAATATCTATTTTCGCGCACGTTTTCGGAAGCACCGGTGCGGTAAACATGTAAGGAACCGGTGTTGTACAAGAATATGACGCACAAGGCGAGAGTGTTAGGAGCACATAGTTCCTGGTGTGCCTATGTTTTGTGCAGTTTTTTGGCCGTAATTTTTTATTCATTTAACCCTGTGCCGATGCCCAGGGATTTTAGGGTGGCTCGGTGCATTGGCGACCCGGTGCATTTAAGGGCGACCTGGGCGGTGTCAGTTTTCGCGCATTTTTTATGAGGCGCTGGTGCAGAATTTATGTAAAGTACCAGTACTCTATAGAATTACAACGCACTGGGTGAGTGTGTATGGAGCACACGGTGTCTGGTGTGCCAATTTTTTAACTGCACCGGTGCTATGTCTTCTTGAATGCACCGGTGCATTTTGCGGTGATAAGAGCACCGGATGAAATACATCCGCAAAAAGCTCCGCCCGCCAACCTCCTCTAGGAACCTCCACTAGAAATGGATGCCTGGGGTATTTTTATAGGGGGTTCCTCAAAAACATCCCCTAGAGGGTCTTTTCCTTGTAGTGCATTCTCCTACCATCACCGAGGAAGAATGTGAGTCGCCCAAAATGGGTATAGTTGATTCTGAAGCGATTGTTACACCTGTAACAGTCGATACAGCATAGACTGTCACACCTGTAGCTGCCAGCTTAGGAAGGACTGTTGCTTCTGCAACAGCCAACCTAGGCAGGGCTGGTGCACCTGTGACAACTGACTCAATTTTTAGGGCTCAGGATCCTCTATATCCTCAACGATTAAATGAAACTGGGACAGCCTCATAAATTGAATCTTAGCTTCTCAAGGAATTATAGAATTTGTATGTATGGATTCCCCAGTTACAAGCTCTCAAGGAAGTACCTATTTACACTAAAACAGTGAGATATTTGTGTGTCAAAAAGCATCGAAGGAAGCCGAAGGACCCTGCTACTATCCATGTTATGGGAAAATTATCTGAACTAATGATTGATCAGCCTCTGTTAACTAAATATAATGACCCAGGGAATCCTATAGTTACTGCCTATATTGATTAATAGCCCATAACCAATACTTTAATAGACTTATGGGCGGTTATTAATGTGATGACTAAGGATCTTTTTATCTCCCTAGGACTCCACGGGCTTAGACCTGCATCCACAGGTGCTTGAATTAGCAGATAGGTCCTGTGTTAAACCCAAAGGGGTGTTAGAATATGTGGTGATTACTATATCTTCTTGGAGATATCTAGATGATTTTCTCATTTTCCAAACCAAATCCAACCTGTGGGGCATCCTTTGATTTTGGGGAGACCATGGCTAGCCATTGCAAACACATTTATTGGATGTAGGTCCAGATCTATGATGATCTTGGATGGGAAAGCCACCAAGAACCTTAACCTTTACCCCCCAGAAAAACCCCATATGGATTTGAATAGTCCCTGGTGGGACGAGTTTGAACCTGTATCTGATTTTTCCCTACCTCTCCTCACACTTGGAAAAGCACAATATTTTAAAGATGAAATAGAGGATGGCATCATTAATGGATTTATTAGCAACTCACTCTTGGTTGCTTCTGTTAGAGATATGGGGGAAGATTATGAGGTAGAAGATATAAATATTGAACAGATGAGAACTACTCCACATACTGACAGCAGTATGGTTGAAATTGAGCCAGGACAATACTTAAACGTTAATCCTAACTTGACTGTTGAACAGAACAGATTGCTGATACAACTGTTACAGAAGTATAAAAAGGCATTTGCATGGGAATACACTAACATGAAAGGAATCCATCCCAGCTTGTGCACTCACCACATTTACCTTAAAGATGGTTACAAATCAGTTAGACAACCGTAGTGCCGAATGAATCTCGCACTTAAGGAGGTAGTGAAAGAGGAATTATAGAAACTTCTTAATACAAATTTTATCTATCATGTCTCTGACAGTAAGTGGGTGTCTCCGCTTATCATTGTTTCAAAAAAGAATGGAAATTGGAGAGTCTATGTATATTATATAGAACTCAATAAGGCCACCCAGAAGGACCATTTTTCCTTGCCATTTATGGGCCAAAACTTGGATACTCTTTCTGGAAAAAAAAAAAACAATCATTCCTGGATGGGTTCAGTAGTCATAATCAAATACATATTGCCCCAGAAGATCGGGATAAGACAACCTTTACTTGCCCATGGGGTACTTTGGCATACAGATTCCTTCCTTTTGGCCTTTGTAATGCGCTTGCAACCTTTCAGAGGGAAATATTAGGTATATTTTTGGTCTGTTGAATGACTTCCTTGAAATCTTCATGGATGATTTTACATCATACGATGATGCTTTTGAAATAGCATTAGTCAATTTGGAATATGTGTTGGAATGCTACGTACAAACTAATGTTGCTTTTAGCACTGAAAAATTCCACATCATGATGATCGAGGGGATCGTAATGGGACATTTCATCTTGGTAGATGGAATCAAGGTAGACCCTGCAAAAAATGAGGTAATATCGAGAATTCCAACTCCCATAACTCAAAAAGAGGTACGTAGATTTCTGGGACATGCAGGGTACTATAGGATATTTATAGACAATTTTTCAAAGATTGCATCTCCTTTGTTTTCTTTGCTTATGAAAGATGTGGAATATGTGTGGACAGGGAAGTGTGAGCAAGACTTTTTGAAGATGAAGAACAGTGTAACAATAGCACCTATTTTGCGAGGACCAAATTGGAATCTACTGTTCCATATTGCTATAGATGCATCCAACATGGTTGTAGGTGCCTTTTTGGACCAGCTAGAAGAAAATAATCCTTACGTTATATATTATTTTTACTCTAGCCGAGCTCAATTACACAGTGACCGAGAAATAATTCCTAGCAGTAGTGCATGCTATTAATAAGTTTCAGGATACCCAGAGAGATAGTGACAGATGGGGGACCCTAATTCACATCTCATCTGATTTAGAAGCTGGTTGAAAAGTATGGAATTAGTCACAGGATCACTTCACCTTATCATCCACAAGAAAACGACCAAGTTGATAGTACCAACAAATTCATTGAGGGAAATTTTACAAAGAGAGTAGCCAGCTACCAGAAAAATTGGGCTGAAAAAATTCTAGAAGTATTGTGGGATTACATAACAACATGGAGGAATACTACGGGCTTCTCACCTTATGAATGGTGTAAGGTAAGAATCCTTTATTACCCATAGATTTCGAAATAAAAACATTGAGAATAGCATTACAGGTAAATATATATTTGAGCATAGCACAAATACAAAGGTTTAATCAGCTCAATGAGTTGGAGGAGAAACGGTTGGCTGCCATTTATCAGACAAAGATCATTTAGCAGCAAAGAGCTAGATGGCATGACAGGCTCATTAAAAATAAGAAATTTCAGAAAGGAGATTGGGCTTTCTTGTATGGTTCAAGATTCAAGGATTTCAAAGGCAATCTCTGCACCAGATGGCTAGGTCCTTACGAAGTAGATATAGTGTTTGATAATGGGACTGTAAATTTGGTTACCATTGATAGTGCTAAGACATTGTTACTAGTTAATGGGCACCGTTTGAGGTTATATCATCAACCTAATTTGGAGGATTCATTTATTAACATTGTCATAGACTCTAATCTTCATGTCATAGCAGCAAGGGGGCATTCCCCTGTGCTGCCTAAACTTTGATTTTCCAATAAGTGTAATAGTTGAAAACCACTTTTGTCGCAGTAGTTACACTTGTTTAATATATATATATATATATATATATATATATATATATATATATATATATATATATATATATATATATATATATATATATATATATATATATTATAAAACAAAAACAAAAAAATATGATAACAAGAATCCAACTGTGAAAACCTCTTTCGGGCGTAGTCAGACAACCTGATAGCAATTGAATTTTGTGGTAGTTGTTGCACTCATTTTTTTCCAGAACATCATCCATTTTCCTGCATATTCTACATGATGGTGTTTCATATTTGTTTTCATTTTTTTATTTTCCTTAAACAATAAATTTTTTATGAATAATAGCGCATGGATTGTCTTGGTTGTTACATATGTAACAGCCGACAACTGTCAACAACGTTTTTGAAATTCGGTCGTCGTCCTAACACACAACAATTATTACGATAGCTTGAACGTGAATTCCATGATCATTGTAGAAATCGCGCCATCACATCAATCTCTTCCTCTGTGTATTTTTAAGTACGTCACCAAAAAGGTAACATTATCATCCTCTAATAATTGATGATTGTGGAAAATTAATGATAATCCTTTTAATGGTCGTGGACTGCCGTCATCATTAAAGTTGGGGAGGGGATGAATCTTGTCATAATCATGGACAATTTGTTAGCCTTTAAATCCACCACCAATCCCACGATTATTGAATTTAATACCATATCAAAAAATCATGACCAGATCTTATCAAAAAATGGATTTTTACTTGAACTACGAAGTTCTCCATAATTGGGCATTAATGGAAAGAATGTGTGGGTATGAACCATTAATTTAAAACCCTTTTCACCCCTCAACCATCGTGACATTCCATCATCTCCCTCAGCTGGAAGTTCTTGCACCCTTGCTCAAAAACTCTTAACTCGGATATTACAGAGCAGGTTGTTGTAATATAGCGAGTAGTGCATTGATACCCTCGCTAACTGAGCTAAAGGAAGTAATTGGCGGGATAATATCACAAGATGGGGGGATCTGCAGTGAGGTATGAACTAGATTCTATTGAGGAATTGCAGAATTTTCTAGAGGCGTATCAGATATTCAGAGATATCGGGTGGCTCAAGTATTTTCAGAAATTGAAAGGTTTAGATGAAGCAATTTTGATGGAGATTTCTAGAAACCTGAACAACTATCAGACCAAATTCAGGGCTTGCATATTGAAGTAATAGAGGAGGTTTTTTCCTGAGTAACATCACTATTGGTCGAAATTAGAAGGTGGTTCAACAGAAAGGTCAATGATCCTTCTTTGAAGGAGGATTTCCTTGAAGGAGAGGAGAAGCTTGAGAGGAAAGGAAGAGGGGTCGACAGGATGTCACTTCCCCAACCTTGGGCAGATGTTTCTTTGAATATGATAAAATATATCACCTATGAAGGGAGGTCCACTATTTTTTTTAATTATCATTTTCCCTTGTTGAACCATCTTCGGCATCAGTAGAGAATTAAACTTCCATATTTCCTGCTGGGAAATATCAATCATATGGTTGCAGAAGTCAAAACTACAACACACCTGGAAGCTTGTGTTACCAATCACGCTCTCGTCAGGGTAAATGTGTTGGATGCTTTGAGCCAGCAAGGAAAGAGATTAGAGGAGTTCAAATGAAAGAGGCCCAAAACAAGTCAAGGAAAATAGGTTGGGACTTCGAGAGAAATTCAGGAGGAAGCTAGAAGTCGAACTCGGCCTTCTAGGGTCACAATTGAGAAAAGGCCCCTTGACAAGATGATGGAGACAAAAAACCAAAGAAAAGGGTAAAGATCATTATGCATGTGGAACTACAATCTACAATTGAAGAGTAGGAGGAGGCGGAAGAGATGAAAGAGGAAGAAGAACAATCTCGATCAGAGGAAACCCCCTCGTCAAGTAAGGACGAAACTCAGACCCTACTTATAGAAATTGAGAATTAAAGAAATAAAATTATCAGTTGAAGCATGAACTAGCCAAATCTAGGAAATTAGAAATTGGGGCTATAAGCCCTAACTAAAGTTGTTAAGAAAATCAGGGGGAGAAAATTCCAAGATTAGTATGTGTGGCATGTTCCCAAGAATTAGAAGTAGCAGGATACAAATTTTTTCGGGAAAGCACCTGCTTGAGGGAAACTCAAATAGAACCTGGGTAGGCTACTCCACAAGAACCTGCTGAATATACTGCTACTCCAAAAAAACCAACAGTTAAATCTGAGACTCCCATGGTAATCGACCTGTAAGCTGACACCCTATAACCTGTAGAAGCCACTACTATTACAGAGGAACTAGCAGTAGATACAGAGTTTGACCAAGGCGGAAATAAAAGCACTGCTACACAAGAACCCACCTATGATGTTGTTGTTACACAAGAAACAACAGCTGAGGTGGATAAATCCCACCTTAGTGAGGCTATCACACCCACAGTTTATATTTCATCTAGTATAACATCGCTCTCCGATGAGGACGAATCTCATAGAAGAATTTATTGATCTATGAATTGTAGAAGTGGAAGTAGGAGGCACTCTCCCTTCAAGAGGGAATGATCTCACTAGATGTACATCAGAAGAAACTAAGTGCCACGCTGGAAAAATGGGCAGAGAAATAATTGAATAGGAGTTGGGGTGAATGGAGACGAAGAGAAGCTGCAAATAAATAGGAGGAACATTTGATGTTGTTACAGCAGCAGGTTTTGGATTTGATTATTGATAAGCAAAAGCTTCATGATCTTGCCCTCAACTTGTTGGGGTGCAGGCCGCCTTCCCCATCTGACCCTATTTTCCTTTGGGAGCACAATTATTTATTTCATTTGAAGGCTATCATGGAAGATAGGCCTTATGTGGGTACTTCTACCTGCACCTTTCTTGATGTTTTTCATGCCAGCAATTTTGATGAACAGAGCTTGTTGTGCGAGTTGTTTTTTCATAACATTATTTTTGAACATCTCAGCATGAAAATGGTGTAAATTGTATCCTCATATATGGGAGACCTGAAGTTACACGCCTCCATTTCATTCATGATAAATCAAATCGAGTGGCATCTAGTCGCGAAGTCAATGGAGACTAATGAAAAGAAGACAACACTATGGATTAGAGCAGAACTAGGAAGGGCCACTGAACTGAGGCATGAATTTAAAAAAATTTTGGGTACTCCAGGGTTGAGGGGAGAAGCTACTACCTACAGAAGAAGAATCATGGAATTATGCCTCAATCAATTTGCACAGTTGAAGATTCGAGCGCTAACAAGGTGCCTCAAACATACCGAAGCAAGTAGTGTCGAGTTACAAGAAGGGGATCCTTTTGTATTCCAAAATTTCGTATTTTTTGTTAGACGTATACCAAAATACACTCGAATGGTAAAATCTCGTGGTTCCTTATGGATTGGATTGAAATTTAGATTTCATTTAATATGGTTTCCAGTGGAAGAATACCAAGACCACTACGCGCTAAGAAGTCAAGAAGAAGAGTCCTAGCCAAGACAGTTGTTCGCTACTCAAGGGTACAGGCTTCTAGACAAAGACATATCTGGTGCATACGACTTCATCAACCTACATAGGATGTATAATCTGGGGAACTGAGATTTTTGCATGAGGACATGTAAGCACTTAAGCTGGGGGGAGATGTTGGGTGTCATTTTTATACTCATTTCCTACATTTTATTCCCTCATTTCTGCCTTTTTGACCTTCAACCTAGGGGCTATACTTACCTTTTTCCTTTCCTTTACCTTGAAACAGCTTAACTCTACCTTGTTTCATTACTTCGCCATTCTCATTAATTATTATGATGTATTTTTTCTTTTTCTAGCTAACTGAGATGAACATTGGGAGAAGTCCTTTGGTCTTTTGTTATTCTTTCAGATACTATTTCAGGCACAGGGACCTGGCACATATAGGCACACAGAACCAGTTGGAAGCATTCTGTTACAGCATGCTATTACACATCGTTTCTACTACACACAGCATCACTTTGGCTATCACACCTTTTGTTGTTACACCGTGATGTTGTAATAGATCTATTGCTATAGTTGCATTGCTGTTTGCGGATTGCTAGATGCCGGATGTTGGTCTATCTTTGAAAGGTGTTATGCTATAGCTGTCATATTCCAACAACAGTTGTAGGATTTATCATGTATTTTTATTTAGAATAACATCTCCAAAAAAATTTGAGTGAGATTAATTCTTTCCCATTAGAGATTTTCATTAAGAGAATCGGTTGTAACTATATTTACTTGATTTTTATCAGCATGAGAATCGGGAGATTCTCATGACCGATATGTTCCTCATTTTTTGGAAATGTAATTATTATATAAACACTCTAACCTTCGAGGTCAGGGGGTTAGCATGGAACAGTATTTCCATTTTGACTCTGTAAATTTTTTATCACCATAATACAGAATATCATGTTTTTGTTTTTACATGTGTTGATTGATTTAATTCCTATTTAGTTCTCAATTCTTCCTGCACCCTAATAGGGAGGAAGGGCCCTCCTCTTTTGCAGGGATTACAGTCATAAGATAGTTGTATTATATCTTATGTCTTTACATATTCGTGGAGTGCCATTTTTTTGTGTTAGTTATAATTAGATCTACTTCAATTCCAGGTATTTATTATATTGCTACAAATATCCAATTAGACGTAAAAGTTGGTGTATTAGTGTGTGGCGCGCTAGATATTGGTTTATTTAAAGTGTGGTTACATTCCTGTAGATCCTTTTTATTCTTGCATGAGTGTTAATTTCGAAATTGGTTCAGCAACGATTTCTCCTTGTTTAATTTTCGCTTCTGGTATAATGTATTGGCACAGACAATGCAACTACCATTGAAATAAAAGACGTTCCTAGTCAATAATTTATGTGCATCATCTTAGTCATTTAGAAGGATTAATACGACTCAACACATATCTAAACATAAGGATCTGGAAACTTATCTAGGGTTTAACAAGAAGGACCAATGCCTTCTCACAATAGTTTTCATAACACCAATTAGGTCTTGCAATCATTATTCATTCAGTTACAAGTAAAAACATGAATAGATCAATGACTAAGATCTATCATAAAACCACGCTTATAACCATAATATAACCAGATAAATAACAATGATAAAACAACCATTAAAACCAAAAAACAACAAGTAAATTTACTCATCAAAATAAAGAGAAACTTAGCTCTTATTATACATAGGAAAAATCCAACCAGTTCAGGGACTTTCACGTACCACCTGACCATAGATTGGGTTGAACAAAATATTTCTTTCAACCAATCACCCTCATGCCATATTCCAAGCATGAATGTGAGATCTCATGGGGTAACCCAAACCAAAAACAACCAAGGGAATCCATAGTTTAAACCATCTCCACCCTCACCATATTGTGATCTCACCTAAACTTGTGCAAAGATCACAAAACCAAACCGAGCTTGGATTCCTCATAATTCCTTCACCATCACTTGAGGAATTTCCCTGTCTCCACCCACCTATTAAGGGATTTCTAGAGAAAACCGTCTCCACCCCCAACCCTTGGGATTTTCTCAAGACCACCTCACCCAGATCCAAAACCTTTGTCAATCCAAAGCTCAACTAAGAAAGAATCCCATCACACCATGCCTATCCAGAAATGGAAAAGAAAGGTTAAAAACCAATTTTAAACTTGGAGAAATCCATGCCACTGACAACAAAAGAACCAAATACATGCATGAATATACCATGCATGCCAAAAATAGCTAGGAAATCATACACGCAACATGTTACCTACAAGTATTCTCATTGAAGCTACTTGATCCAACTTTTCTTGGCTTTATCCTTGCTTTCATTTTCTTTCCTTGTCCTTCTTTGTCCTTCCTTTGTTTGATTTCTTTCCTTCTCCTCTTGGTTCTCTTATCCTATATGAAACCAATTCCAAAACTAAACTGAAAAAATGCTACCAACTAATTCTTTGATGTATTTTTATTCTTGATGCCTCTAATTTCTTCATTTTTCCTTAATTTTCCTTCAATTTCCTACTCACATGCAACCTATGACCTTTCACCTTCATTTTCTTTTAATTTCATTTATTTTCATAAAATAAATGCCAAAATGGATTTTTTCTTTTCAAAGCCTTTGCCATTGCCTTTGTCAATTTCCCCTAACCATAAACACATCAAGTGATGCCCACTAGGATATTTTTCCCAACATTCAGCTTGGAATAAGTGTCCCTTGACCGTGGTGTTATTTTTCCTTTATCAAAATTTATTATCGGTGTTCTATGACACCTACAACCAGAAAAACCACTGAAAATCAAAACATACTTCCTATGGAGATTTATAACCCAGCTCATTGCAATATTTACAATAAGAACTTGCTCAAAAGAAAAACCATCATGAAAACATGAAAATCATGACAACCATACTGCTTATTGGATATTTATAACATAGCTCATTATGTTATTTACAATAGAAATCATACATAAATATAAACAAATACCAAAAAGTCATTTTCCTCCACCAAAAATAAATGAAGGATACATATCCCACATCTAATCAACCATCTCCTGTATAGCTTCATTGAGCCCAAAGTGCTTCCACTAAACTTTAACCTACTCAATTTCTCGATTCTAGAGCATAATTTGTTTCCGCTGAAATATGCACTGAGGTTCCAGCTGGAATTCTCCTTTTGGTTCCACCTACGATACAGATCAATCAATAACATGATCAACATCCTTTACATATCTTTTAAGTAATGAAACATGTAAAACATCATGGAATTTCAATGTTGGAGGCAGTGCAAGTCTATAGGCCATTGGTCCAATCCTTTCAAGGATCTCAAAAGGCCTGCAATATTGTGGTTCCAACTTGGCACATGATCTGATCTTGAAGGAGATCTTCTTGGGATTGATGTGCAGGCACACGTGCTCCGCAACCTGAAACTCTTTGAATTCCCTGTGTTGGTTTTCATAACTCTTCTACATGTCTTGTGTTTCCTTTATATTATTCTTTATAACCTACATTTCATGTTCCATATCTACCAACATGTATGTTCCAATAATTACCCTGTTCACTAAATCAGTCCAGCTAACACTACAAGAAAAAATCACATTGGTGAGGGTCATGCTTGTGACGGACCTTTAAGATCCGTCACCAATGTCACATATGGTGACGGTCATTAAAAAACCGTCACTATAAGTGTATATAGTGATGGTACTTTATGGTCTGTCACTGAAGACATTTTCAATGACACTTTTGGTGAGGGTCGTTAAAGGCCCATCACTAATTCTCTCTTTGGTGACACTTCTAGTGGCGAACTTTTAATGACCCTCACCAATGCTCTTTTTGTTACTTTTGGTGACGGTCAAAAAATTTCCATCATCACTGATCATTAAAAACCGTCACTGTAAGTGTATATAGTGATGCTCCTTTATGGTCCATCACCAAAGACATTTCACTTTTGGTGAGGGTTGTTAAAGGCCCATCACTAATTCTCTCTTTGGTGACACTTCTAGTGACAAACTTTTAATGACCCTCACCAATGCTCTTTTTGTTACTTTTGGTGATGATCAAAAAATGTTTGTCATCATTGATCATTTCAATGAGTTTTTGATGACGCTATGTGCCTATTAATATATTTTTTGTCAAAAGATAACGATTTAATACCATTATTGTGGAGAATTTTTTATAATATTTCCAAGGCCATAGTGGTTAGGGTCAGTCAATTTTTTAATTAGTGGTTAGGGTCCGTCAATTTTTTAATAAGTAATAAGCGTGTATCATTTCCCTCAAGTAATGATCAGTAAAGATTTCCTGTAGGTAACACGCAGTTCATATCCAAATGAATTTATTATCACCAAAATTCCATTTGGTAGTTCCGCTTGTTGTGTGTAGGAAATATATTATTTAATACATAATCAAGCTTTGACAATTCTATTAATGAGAAAGGCCTAACAATCCTCACCAATCTAGGCACGCCTTAAAATTAATGCTTTGGCACACACTAACATTTCTTAGCACCCCACATGTATTGGAACATCTTTGTACCTAGAACATATTGTGATGACACTGATGCCCAAGCACATGGTAGCGTAATACAGCACAAATATTAGACTCTCACCATGTGTTGCTTTATCGCATATAGTCCTAGCATGTCACGGAACAACAGTTGAATGTGACATACATTAGCACTTGTTTTAATGCCACATGGCACGTATGTTAGGACCTATTGTTAAGTGTACCTAGCATTCCCCTTTCAAAAAGATAAAGAATGCAGTAGCTTATTAACCCTCTTATTGGTTTCTTCACTTTTGTTGCCAGACTTGTATTCAACATACCTACAGCACAACTGCGCCACATCCAACCAGCACACCTAGCATGTATTGGCATATCTTGGCAGTATTAATTGGCACATGATATAATTAGCACACCCTGGAACTCCCAAGCACACTTTAGCAATTCTTAACATGCCTTGATATTCCCTAGCATGCCTTACCAATGCTTAGCATACCTTGTCACTCCCTCCTTGGCATGACAACTAACACTGACCATTAACACTAGTCTCTGGCAGTACACGTTCCTCGTATTCATTAACTTCCATGAATTTTTACCTAGTGCTCCCTTAATGTTTTTTCCTAGTACTCCTTAACACTCATCAACATGCATTATCACTCTCTAGCACACCTTATCACTCTTCAACATTCCCTTCCACTTCATAACATGCATAACACTAGTCCCTAACACATATTGGTGCTTGGCACATGTTGGCGCTTGGAAACTCTTAGCATGTATGGAATACGTTGAGATGCCTTGGTATGATTTAGCATAGTTTAATACTAAATTTATTTTTGATGATAAATTGTTGGAAAGTAGATGAGAAGAAACAAAGGAATACTTGGCACTTAGAATGCACTAAGACTTTGCACTTGGCACCTATTTCCACCTAGTGTTAGTGTGCCTAGCATGCCCCTCTTGGAAAAGGTAAATTGATGACTTATTAACCCTCTTATGTGTTCATTTCCTTGTAGTTTAACTTTTTTCTCCCTTTTGTTGTCTTGACAGTCCCTGACACACATTGACACACCCTTGCACATCTTAGCATGCCTTATCACTTGGCACATCTTAGCATGTTTGACATGTAATCCCACTATCTATCACATCAAGGGGGTGAATAGAGATGTAGTCCTAAAGTAGGTCGAGTACGAGAGCCGAGTAAGGGTTGCTAAAGGGAGGTCATGATCATCCTCCAAGAGCAAGATCATCATGTGAGGGTTCAGAATAATGTTGCATACCTTAATGGTCGGTTTGCGCTAGGAATTAGGATGGCATATTGTTGGTTCTCTTCTGGTAGATCAAGCTTAAGAGAGGTTTCTCATGAGAATCTGGGCATGTGATTTCAATGGTTTCTTTGTGTGAAGGCCGCATCAAATTTTGAAATTTTGAAATTTGCAATAAAACAGTGAGATTGGAAACCAGAAAGGACAAAAAAAATGCACCCACACTGGTGAGGAATTTTGATGCACTAGGAGTGAGGAATGTGGGGCGTCTAATTTATTTTTCCCTTAAATAAATTGGAAAATAAATTGTAATTTCATCTCATAACAACTTGTGTCAGTTAATTAATTCATGATGACCAAGTTAGCTCAAGAAATTCAAGTTGAGGGTCTAATATGAAGCATCTAGAGGGATTCTAATATTTTTGGGGTCTAGTTGAAGTTGATGCGCTAGTGGGGTGCAAGTGTAATTAACTCAATTAAATGAGTTAAAATCATTTTAACTAGTTCTAACTGAGTGATGAGCTAGTGAGAGGTCCAATGAATTAAATTATATTTAATTCACAATGAGTGGTCAATCAGATAACTGATAATTTTCTATTAATAGTTGCATGCATGTCAGTTTTGAGGAATACCCAGTTGAGACAGAGGTTAAAGGGAACATAACTATCAATTGTATTCAGATGAAATTTCCCATGTGCAATTATAAATTCATTGGGATGCCATGATGGATTGTGCAATCAAGGAAGACTAATTTTCCTAATTATTAAGGAGTTAATTCCCTAGGAATTGCATGAGCAGGGTAGGCTTAAGTAAGTATGAGAATTGGCTAAGTACTAGGCCAAATTTTCCTAGATCAACGGGAGACAATTGACAGAGTGCTAGAGAAACTCATGAGAGATTAAGAATTGTATTGTTTCATGATTCCTTGACTTAATACACAATAAAGATAGAGGGGTTTTGATTAGTTGCTTTCCCCAAATACATTATATTGTTTTGCAATTGATAATTTATTTCTCTTACTTATATGTGATTATGCGATCATGTTTTGTTTCCATAAATTGTAGGAAGGATACAGTATCTTGTTTTAGTATATTACAAGATCAGATTGAATCTCGTTGGTTAGATTTTCTACATGGTATCAGAGAAGGAATTTTTTGGGCGGAGATTTTGTAGAGAATATCTGAAGATTTTGGTGTAAAATTTTTGAAAACAAATAGAAAATTTCGATTCCTTGCAAAAATATACCCAAATGGGAAAAAAAAATCGGTCAAATCGAAGCTCGGATGAGGGAGATATCATCAATTTAAAATCAACTCTTTTTTAGAAACTTTTTGTAACTTCGGGACAATTACAATGTGTGTGAGTTAAGAACCTATATGCACTTGAGGTAGCAGATGCATGCAAATATTTGAGGAGGAAGGAAGAAGTTAGAGACTTGGTGGTTTAGAGGGAGCATAAATTACCTCTCAACATGCATCCTCATGAGAAGCAGTCTCAGAAGGTAGTAGCTGCCACAATTGGAGAAGCAGAGAGGAGACCGAGTGGAAGCGTCCACTCAAGCAGAGACCTCCATGAGGGGGGAATTTTGAGCCAGATTGGAAGAGGGAGTAGCCATACCTCAAGGTGTAAGGTGGGGTTATGTCATAATCCCAAGATAAGAAATTTGGGCAAGGTCCATTGAGATAGCATGTCTCATGGATCGAACCTGGCTACGAGGAGCCCACAATACAGCAGTAGTAGGAAGTGTTATCACCCGATCTGGACCTTAGGCTGAAAAAAGCAAATAAAGGTAACCTAAAACCACACTCAGCCTTGTAGCTAGCCCTACAAGGTCAGGATAGGGCTCTCTCCGTAAAAATATATTCAATGAAATGTAATTGCAAACTGATTTTAGGCTAGGTATAATAATGGGAAATGTTTTAATGAATTTTCAGGGTTGTATGGAAAATATGGGGCAGTTTGAAACTGGGGAATTAAATTAGGGATACAGGTTATTTCATGGGGCAAGGTAGGCAGGAAATTTTAGCAATTAAGTTTAAATAATGATGGGGTGGTGAGACTGGTGACGAGCTGAAAAGGGCATAGGAGATGGATCTTTTTCAAACAGAAGAAAACATTGAGTATTGAATGATTTCCCAAGGCAGAGCATTAAAAATGGATTCTACCTATCTAACTTGAAATAATTCAACCAGAAATGTTTATGGATGTATGGTAAACATAACAAATTTACATATGAACACAAAGGAGAGAAAAAATGCTAAAATTCATACCACGTGAATCCCATAAATCAGAGCTGCATATCTTATTAATTCCCTGTCAAACTGTTCCAATGGGAGCGCAGAGCGTCCTCCTTGATTTCCAAACTATTCCCCTACTTACTGACTGACTAAAAATGAGTGAAAAATACATTAAATAGACCAGAAATGTGGGAAATATATCCATAGAAAAAGGGATTTGTTTTACCAGCTCGAGAACTGAAATCTGATCATAGAAAGAAACCAACAATTTTCCCCTGAAAAAGAGGAGAAACAATACATTTTTAACCATCTAAGATTTTTCTGTTACATCCAACTGTAGAACCAATCCCTTATTAATCGTTGTTGAAGATGTGATTGGTTCATATTTAGTTTCTCGGCCTTTGACTATTTGTCTCTGTTAATACTCTCTTCAAGAAAAATCAACTTTGGAGAAAATGCCTTTTGAAACCAACAAAACTGAAATTATGCCACTTAGTGAAGAAAAGACTTACATTTGGGTGGAAAAAATGAAGGAAAGGATGGCAAGCCCGATCGCGATCAAAATTGCAATTGAAATCGCAGTCGGAAGGGGAGGGAAATGTATTTTGGAATAGAGCAACGGGAAATATGTGATGCGATGACATATAGGGGAAATCACAATCGCAATCAGGACTGAAAGGGGGTGTCATATAATAGAACAATAGAAAATATGCGATGTGACAGTGGAAAAGCCAATGTGATGAGGAAAGGGAAGAATCCCTTTGAAGACTCGAATAAAATTAAATTTTCCAATAGAGAATCCATACAGGTGAAGTAGATTATACAGGAGAGGAATAACCTGTTTCTGAGTTTTTATTAATAACCCCAGTAGACTGCTTCTCATGAGGATGCATGTTGAGAGGAATAACCTGTTTCTGAGGGTTATTAATAACCTACTTTAGACTGCTTCTCATGAGGATGCATGTTGAGAGGAATAACCTGTTTCTGAGGGTTATTAATAAAAACTTAAAAACAGGTTATTCCTCTCCTCTATAATTAAATTTTCCATTTACATAGGGAAAGACCCTTTTCAATTTGTAAAGGGTGGAAAGTTTTAAAGGTGGGATCGGGAAATTCAATCGCAAATTAGACGGGGAAGAGGAGTAAGTGTAAAAGGAATTTCGCCGATTGCGATTGGGGATAAGCGAATGGGTAATACAATAAGGTGGGGATAATTAAAAACAAAGTCTAATAACATAAATCCTTTGAAAACAAAAAAAAAATAACTTTTTGTTCTTTACAAAGGGAAAAATCCGCATTTTTTTGGGAAATGGGCGGAAAAGGTTAAGGTGGGGCCCATCCAATCGCAATCGGAAGATCGGAAGGGAGCGGGTGTAACATATTGAGGGAAATGTGATTTCGATGGAGCGATGGGTTGTGGGCCGTCCAATCGGATGGGCAGATCGACGGTGCAAATTTAATCGGGGGATTGGAGTTAATCGCAATCGGAGAAATCGGGGAACGGTCAATCAAAGGGGGTCGATCGGGACGTGCAATTGCGATGATGCAATCGCATATGGGCCATCAAATCTTTAAGGGGATCAATGGTTGGGATGTAATCGGGCGGGGTGAATCGGGGTTATGCATTTTAACGTTGCGATCAATCGTATTGGAGTTTTTGTGATCACAAGGGTCAATCGCAATGCGCAATTTGTATAGTGTGGTTGCGATCGGAGGAGGGGTAATGCAATTGGATCGAGATTTATAATAAAGAAATTTAAAATTTTAATATAAAGTTTAAGAGAAAATGAGGAAGAGGGGTTTATTTAATCGCATCATATTTTATGGGTTTAAAAGACTTTAACAATGCGATTTATGCAATCGGATAGGGGAAAAGGGGGTTTATAACGGAAAACTTCAAAAAATTTATGAAATAAAGTGTAAGAAGAAAATGGGAAAAGGGGAAGGGTTAGGCTATAGGGGACCTTCTTTCACTTAGGCATAAATTTCAATCCAGGAGTCAGTTTTGAGAGTATAATATACCGTTGGAAAGCTCTTTCCAGGCTCTTTCTGATGAACATACTTAGAACATGATTTTACGATGAAAGTTCTATGAAAAAATTCTCTGAAGGGCAGGGTGTTGGCTTCGTGGAGATAGCAGCTTCTGAAATGTGACTTATTACATATGATGACATAAAATTACATAAAACATGGTAATGAAAGCAAAGTACCATGTTTTTACCTCAAAACATGGTTTTAAGGTGAAAATTACATCAAGATGAATAAAACATTTCTTTGATCTTCCCAGGTGCTGTGAATTTGAGTTTATTGACCTCCTCATGACCTTGTTGATATTTATTGACACTTGACTCATATATTTGACCATGATGAGACCTTAGAACCTAATGGAACCAACCTTATGACCTAATGACATGAATTAGAAAGTGAAAGTGAATCATGACTAAAGACCATGGAGAGGAGAATCAACAAGTTTCACATGAGTGAAAACTGATGAAATACCACTACCATCAATGAATCCATGACCTAGCAGAATGATGAAAGTTTAGGGTATGGGACTCCTAATATGCAAATGCAAAAGAGAAATTTTGATCACTGATGGCAGTATAACTAGACTGACACTAACATTGGCTCCAATGGGCATGGTAGCTCCTTGGAGGTTCCAAGAACATCGCAGATCAAGTAGCCTTATCCATTGGGCATGGAGTCAAAATACTGAAAACTGACACAATGCAGACTGACTCTGACTCTAGACTAAGACGGAAAACTAAAATAAAACCAAACTTTACACATATCATTCAAGTTTTATAGCCTTCACCTCGGGCCCCAAACTTTCAATGACTGCGTACTTGAACTCTGAACAAAAATAACATGGTAGATACAATGATTTGTGACATAGTTTCTAATCCATTATCTTCAACAGTGGTAGTGCTTCAAAAGCCTACCATTCACTGGTCCTCCAGGGCAATCTTGGCCATCCATCTATGAGAGCAAGAAAGCATTCTGTCCCCTGTATGTTGAAATCCTGTATGGTCCTTTCCACAGGTTGTTTAACTTACCATGCTTCCCTTTGTCCTCATTTCGTGTATCCCATCTCAACACCACATTGTCCAACTGAAACCTTTCTGCTTTGGTCTTACGGTCATAAATCTTCTTAATCTTCTCCTACAACTGAATAGTGTTCTGAGACACTTCCTCTCTTGTTTGCTGAAGGTGGATCATTTGATTGATCCTTTGTTGATTATCATCTTCTTCACTACCAGCCTCTTGCAATAACCTCATGATGGGAAATGTAAGAGATGTAGGAAAGATAGCATCAGTACCATAAACCAGTTCAACAGGTGACATACCTATGGATTTCTTGTTGCTGACTCTGTCTGCCCATAATGCGTTGATGAGTTTTCGATGCCAGTTTCTTTTGTTTGCCTCTAGCATTTTCTTGATTATGTTTATCAGAGACTTATTCGATGATTATGCCAAGTCGTTTCCTTGTGGATAGTACGTTGTTGAATGGCCCAACACAATGTTGTATTTGTCACAGAAATCCACCATCTTCTTAGATTTGAACGCTGTTGCATTATCTGTTATAATTTTGTGAGGACAACCAAAACGAGACAAGATATTTGACTCTATAAATTGAATAATTACCGTATCTGTAGCCTGCCTTGCTAGAACAGCCTCGATCCATTTGGTGAAGTAATCTGTTCCTGTCAAGATCCATTGATGTTGTGCTGATGATGTGGGATGGATTTCACCTATGAAATCAAGTCCCCACTATTGAAAGGGAGCATTTACTGCAACTAGTTTCAAAGGAAGAGGAAGCAATTTCCTTTTCCCTTGGAAAATTTGACACTCATGGTAGCTCATCAATGTTTTATACAAATCTGCAAATAAAGTGGGCCAATAATATCCTGCTGTCAACACCTTATTGGCTGTAGTTTTCCAAAAAAAATTACCACCACAATAACCTTTGTGGAAATAATGCATTACTTGTTGCACCTCATCTTCAACCAAACAATTGAGCAGAATACCTCCTGGATATTTCCAATAAAGAGCATTGTTTAAAATACAATGTTTAGCAGACTTAAGTTTCAGTGATCTACCTTTGCTTTTGGACATCCCTGGAGGTGGTGAAAGATGTTGAAGAAAATAAAAAATATCTAAATACCATGGGGATTGTAAAAAAATATTGGAAACTGGAACAAGAAAACCTTCATCCTCATCCTCTGACATTGTTGTTATGATATTAATATCCAGGGCACGCAAGTTTTATTGGGCCATTAATTTTTCCAAACCTTGGCCTTTGATCAACTTTGTGGGTTTGATCTCAAAATGATACTCCGTTTGCATCAACACATCCTTTACTACTGCATTAGGAACATATACTATAGTATGTGAATGTAGAATATATACTCTAAAATCCTTGAATGCCTTTATAAGGGCCAATGCTTGTTTCTCAATGATATTATACTGCAACGCAACATCTCTAATAGTCCTATTGAAAAAGGCAATTGGATTTTCAATGTGATCTCTCTTCTGCATCAAAACCATAGCCATAGTATGCTCCAATGCAAATGAAAATATAATGAAATCTTGAGTGTAATCAGGACTAATCAAGACTGGGGCATTGGACAGAGAAAAATTTACCAGATTAAATGACTTGATAGCCTCCTCACTCCATTTGACAGCGCTATCTTTCTTCAACATGTTAGCCATTTCTCTTAGATGTTCAGCCAAATTAGTATAAATCTACACAAGAAGTTCATCTTACCATTGAATGCTTGAATCTCCTTTTTGTTTCGTGGAAGATATATATGCTGGATTTCCTCCACTCTTGAAGTATCGATGCGGATACCATCTTTAGAGATGATATGCCCCAGCAACTTGTCTTCATCCATAGCAAATAGAATTTTCTTTGGGTTGAGAGAAATCCCAAACTTTCTGCATTATTGAAAAACAACTCTCAAATGGTGAAAGTGTTCATCATCAGAACTAGAAAACACTGTCAGATCATCCAAATAAACAACAAGAAAAACATCATTTTCATTGGCAAAAGCAATGTCCATTGCTCGCTGGAAAGTGGCTCCAGCGTTCTTTAGTCCAAATGGCATTTTGGCATACTGGAAGGTTCCCCAAGGTGTTGTGAAGGCAGTTTTGTCTTGGTCTTTTTCATGCACCAAGATCTGATTATAGCTTAGTAGCCATTGAGTAGTGACATCCTTGATGCTCCAACTACCCTCTGCAGAATATGGTCCATCTTTGGAAGTGGATAATTATCCTTCAAGGATGCTTTATTCAGATTCCGAAAATCTATGCATAACCTTATCTCTCCTATCTTCTTACGTACCGGGACCAAATTTGAAATCCAGTCAGAAAATCTAATTGGGACTATGATACCAGCTTTATACAATCTGTTTACCTCTTTTTCAATAGATGGCAGCAGCTTTAGGTTGATTCTTCTCAGCTTCTGTCTAAATGGATTCTAATCTGGCTTGATGGGAATAATATGTTGAATTATGCTTTTTTCATACACCTTAAAATATGAATAATCCCATGCAAACACATCAGAAAATTCAGAAAGTAATTTAACATACTATTCTTTTACCTCAGGGGACAATTCTTTTGATAACTTCACCAGCTTAGGCTTGTCGGCTGTTCCAAGATTCACATCTTCAACTCCTTTCTTAGTAGACACTAAGCTTGGTTTCTTTGCAACATCATCCTGATCAAAAAGCTCCTCTAAAGGTATGAGACCTCTAGGAATTACATTATCTTTCAGCTGCAACACGTCCATCTACTTTGCTTCAATTTCTTGATCATCAACCTCATAATCACCTTCTATGGGAGTATCCTTGAATTTTCCTTCACTCTGCAAAAAAGAATTGATTTCATTGTCATCCCAAAACACTTGCCAATACCTTAAATTGTCAGGAACAGCAGGCCTATGTTTGACATAAATCTCAAACTTGTTGCTAGAGTTCATTGGAATTTTTAAGTTGCTTGTAGTAGTGGCAAGATAATCAGCAATAATATTCTGCATCCTGGGTAGTGTTGTCAAAGTGTACTCAGGAAATGTCCTCAAGATGTCAAGTACTGCATTTCGATATGCCCTCAATCGTGGATGCTTTGCTTGATACTCTCCTTTGACCTATTTGATTATCAACTCTGAATCTCCATAAACAAAATCCTCTTTGCATTTAACTTCTTCAAAATTTTCAGACCTGCAATCAAAGCTTCATACTCTGCTTCATTATTAGAGCAATCAAAAGCCAATTTGTAAGCGCATGCTCTAACATCACTAGGAACTTTTTCAGGCTAGAAAATAGGGCTCCAAATCCATATTCCTATACCAACACCGTCCTTACCAACAGCTCCATCAAAGTCCATGCTCCAAAGGCCTTCTTCTTCTTCTTCCAGATGCTAAAATTTTGCTTCTTTCCCTACTTTATCCTGACTGATTTCTGCATTTTTCTGTTGTTCATTGTCTTTTTGCTGCTGGAAGATAGGAAGCTCATAAGTGCTTGCTACTTTATCCTTTTCCTGTTTGAGGAATTTCCTAAAATTTTCTAAGATTTCAGGTATCTCATGTACTTGTACCAACTAAACATTTTCATCATTCAAACCATCATCTGAATATAATAAAAATGACTCTAAATCTGTGTGGACTGCATTAATGGGATGATTAACTGGCTTCTCCTTGCTAGTGATCATGTATTTCATTTTCTTCTCCCTATATAGTTTTCTAAATTGACCAAACACAGGAATGGTGGCATAAGATAAGTCAAGCTTCATGGTCCCTTTAAGTTTTGCACCTCAAGACCTGGATAGAAGCATTCCAAACTGTGGTGGAACATCGGCAACAACTACATCCATAAAAACATTTTTGGCTGGGATTTTATCTAAAGATACTACCAAGTCTTTGATAAGACCAATACAATGGACCCTACCAGAGTCAAAGGAATACAAATCATGGTATTTTCAAGTAATATCAAGTCCTAACTTCTCCATAATGGCTTTGGGAATCAAATTATGTGAGGCTCTAGAGTCCAACATAGCATTATGTAAGATGAACTCATGTAATATAAGACTCAGGTAAAAGGGAGGGACTTCACTTTCTTCAGATTGATCTTCTGTGGCTGGGCCAAAGATGAGTTCAGGGTAATCATCTTCAACATTTACCATATCTGATACAGAGTCTATTTGCAAAATCCTAGACACCTAATGTTTATAAGTGTTATTCTTCACCAACTCAGTCAAGGGCATGGATACTTTCAGCTTAGAAATTTCATTTTCTAAATTAAAAGAAGGCACTTTTTCTACCTCTTTGATAGGAGGATCTTTCTTCTCTACTTGCTCCTTTGCTACGATGTGTTGGTTCTTTTCATTTGCAGTGTTAATCGCTGAAGATGTCTTGTTGGAGGAAGGATTGGTCAGCTCTTTACCTTTCTTTGAAGGATCGTTCTTCGACTGCAGGTCCTTTCTTTTCTGAATGGGACTGATCGGCACATCTCTGCTCCTCAAAGAGTACTGCTTTTGTTGCGCTAATAAAGCATTCATGTATCCTCTTTGGAAATCATTGGACTCTTCTTATAACACTGTGTCATTAGCCAATATGAAATATTCATCCCTTTGGATGTCTACGATCGCTGAATATTCTTCATCTTCTGTGAGAAAGATGGGTGCACCATCTGCTGTGAAGAAATGATTGGCTTCAATCACAGGATCATCATCATTGTCCGTATTTGTTCCCTGAACGTAATTCTGCTGCAAAGGAGTTTTGATCTGCTGCTGTGGTGCTGCTTGGTCCTGCGCTCTCTGTTCTGCAGCTGCTGATGTCCTCTGAAATTCAGATTCCTGATTTGTGCTTCAGGTCTATCTGAAATAGTCAGCCGATCAACCATTTTTTCTTACTGTCCAGATCAGAGTGTCCATCTTGCTATCTGAAGGAGAGGCATCCTCTTTCACAGTTACTCTCTTTTCAGCCTTTTCTCGAGCTCTTCTGGCCAGTAGATTTTCTTCTACGCTCACAGCTATCTTCTGCATGTCTTCAAGTGTGGTAGGATCTCTTTTTTGTAGCTGATATGCCATATCAGCCTCGAAACCATCTGGAAACTTGAGAAAGGCTAATCCCATAGGGGGCTTAAGATTAGTCAGAAGAGCATTATATACAGCATTAAATCTTATACAATAATCATGTACAGTTTCTCCCACATTTCTTTTAATATTTTCATATTTGGAAAAAATTTGGAGTGGGTTTTTCTTTACCTCCCATCGGTCTAAGAACTGTGTATGCAACTCCTGCAAAGTGCGAATAGAGCCTGCTGGTAAGGCTCTGAACCACTTTATAACTTCACCTCCAAATATTTGGACAAACAATCTTGTGTTTACATTCTCTACTTCTACTTCATGAAGGTCAAAAAATTCATTCATATTATCGACATGCTGCTGGGTGGTGATGCTTTGAGTGGCATCAAAGATAGGTATTTTACTTTGGTAATCAACAAGCATATCATTTAAGTTCTAAGGTAAAACCAGGGGTGCATACCGAGCAGCCATGACTCGAGGTGGATTTACAATAGTGTTTGTGCTACTAGGATTCAAGGGAGGCGTTGATGGAGGAGATGAAAGCTAAGAATTGACTGATGGGAATGCTGATGAATTAGGAGGAGGAAATGTTGTTCCTAATGACTTTGAAGGTTGAGGGATATTAGTTACAATGATAGATGACTGGGGGGAATTCAAGATATAATCATCAATTGATGCATTTTCCCTTTGAACTTCAAGATCTACAAGAAATTCTGGATCTAAAACTGTGTCATCAAGTGCAGTTTCAGACTTACTTCTAAACAAAGAAAGCTCAAAACACTCATCAAAATAAATATCTTCTACAAACAACCACTCACTGGGCCAAGTATGGATCTGAAAATAGTTCTAGGACTTAGCGATCCTTCTTGTCTTCTAACTATTATTGGGATGAGATTAGGATTTTCAAACACGGGGGGAGGATTTGGATCAAGATTGGCCCTTGTGTATCTTCTTGAAGCCAGTATGGTCAAACTTCTACTTTACAAAATTATATCTTAGCCTAGAAAACTCTGAATATCATCATCCAGAGTCCAGGAATTTACAAGGAAAATATTATTGGGGTGATCAATCTTTGTGTTACAAAACAATCCCCAGTACGGTCACTAGAAATGTTATCACCTGATCTGAACCTCAGGCTGAAAAAGGCAAATCAGGGTAACCTTAAACCACACTCAGCCTTGTAGCTAGCCCTACAAGGTCAGGAGAGGGCTCTCTCCGTAAAAATATATTCAATGAAATGTAGTTACAAACTGATTTTAGGCTAGGTATAATAATGGGAAATGTTTTAATGAATTTTCAGGGTTTTATGGAAAATATGGGGCAGTTTGAAACTGGGGAATTAAATCAGGGATACAAGTTATTTCATGGGGCAAGGTAGGCAGGAAATTTTAGCAATTAATTTTAAATAATGATGGAGTGGTGAGACTGGTGAGGAGCTGAAAAGGGCATAGGATATGCATCCTTTTCAAATAGACTAAAACATAGAGTATTGAATGATTTCCCAAGGCAGAGCATTAAAAATGGATTCTACCTATCTAACTTGAAATCATTCAACTAGAAATGTTTATGAATGTATGGTAAACATAAAAAATTTACATATGAACACAAAGGAGAGAACAAATGCTAAAATTTATACCACATGAATCCCACAAATCAAAGCTGCATATCTTATTAATTCCCTGTCAAACTATTACAATGGGAGTGCAGAGCATCCTCCTTGACTTCCAAACTATTCCCCTACTTACTGACTGGCTACAAATGAGTGAAAATTACATTAAATAGACCAGAAATGTGGGAAATATATCCACAGAAAAAGGGAGTTCTTTTACCAGCTCGAGAACTGAAATCCGATCATAGAAAGAAACCAACAATTTGCCCCTGAAAAAGAGGAGAAACAATACATTTTTAACCATCTAATATTTTGATGTCACATCCAACTGTAGAACCAATCTCTTATTAATCATTTTTGAAGATGTGACTAGTTCATATTTAGTTTCTCGGCCTTTGACTGTTTGTCTCTGTTAATACTCTCTTAAAGAAAAATCAACTTTGGAGAAAATGCCTTTTGAAACCAAAAAAACTGAAATTATGCCACTTAGTGAAGAAAAGACTTATATTTGGGTGGAAAAAATGAAGGAAAGGATGGCAGGCCCGATCGCGATCTAAATTGCAATCGCAATCGCAATTGGAAGGGGAGGGAACGGTATTTTGGAATAGAGCAACGGGAAATATGCGATGCGATGACATATAGGGGAAATCGCAATCGCAATCAGGACTGAAAGGGGGTGTCATATAATAGAACAATAGAAAATATGCAATGCGACAGTGGAAAAGCTGATGCAATGAGGAAAGGGAAGAATCCCTTTGAAGACTCGAATAAAATTAATTTTTCCATTTACATAGGGAAAGACCCTTTTCAATTTGTAAAGGGTGGAAAGTTTTAAAGGTGGGAAAGTCAATCGCAAATCGGACGGGGAAGAGGAGTAAGTGTAAAATGAATTTCACTGATTGCGATTGGGGATAAGCAATGGGGTAATACAATAAGGCAGGGATAATTAAAAACAAAGTCTGATAACATAAATCCTTTGAAAACAAACAAAAATAACTTTTTGTTCTTTACAAAGGGAAAAATCTGCATTTGTTTGGGAAATGGGCAGAAAAGGTTAAGGTGGGGCCTAGCCAATCGCAATCGGAAGATCTGAAGGGAGCAGGTGTAACATATTGAGGGCAATGTGATTGCAATGGAGCGATGGGTTGTGGGTCGTCCAATCGGATGGGCAGATCGACAGTGTAAATGTAATCGGGGGAGCGGAGTTAATCGCAATCGGAGAAATCGGGAAAGGGTCAATTGGAGGGGGTCGATCGAGACGTGTGATTGCAATGATGCAATCGCATATGGGCCATCGGATCTTTAAGGGGATCAATGGTGTTGGAAAAATATCGAGAGGGGGGTGAATCAGTGTTTAGAGCTGACTGATAAAACCTTTTCTTTTTCCTTCTCAAAAACCCATACGCTACTTTACTGAACACAAATAGCGTATACACGTAGATATCCTTAAGGAAACTCGCGTATGCTCGGAGATCTTATTATGTATTTTAATTCTTTACTTAAATCATTGCATCATTTATTCACCAGATGTTTAGTAAGCAGTAAGCATGTGCAGTAATAACAGAATAGACCATCACACATAAGCAACACACATGAACACCAGTATTTAAGGTGGAAACCCAATTCGGGAGAAAACCACTGCTACTGTCGTCTATGTCTTCAATATTTATTATAAAGAAAACTTCTTACAATTTTGTACTGGCGCAGACTCATACCAGCATGCAGGCACCCACGTGCAGAAGGCTGCAACCTTCTCTCGTTCTCCAGCTGCAATTGGAAGGGAGCTCCAACCCCCTAAACTCGTTTACCAGCCTCTCCTGGAAGGGACCTTCGACCCCCTGATTTCAACACCAGTTTCTACTGGCTGAAATATTATACTTTCATACTGAAGGCTTCAAACTTCAGACCTACTGCAGACCACGTTTCATCAATTTTCATACTGGATCAAACAGCTTCAACACAACCCTTCATAACATCAACAAACATACTTTTCCCAATACTTAAAACAGAATAGTGAGACCACTGTAACCAGAATATCAGAACTAACCCAGACTTCAGAATAGATATGCAGATACAAACTCAACCCTGATCTTTCATTAATTCAAATATCATACGCTACTTTTATTTACTGAAGCCGCGTACATACGCGCTTTCCTGCACACCAACCCGCGTATACTTCTGCGTATTTTATTCTTCAGAAAACCCTATACGCGCCTTTCATTAATAGAGCCCGCGTATACACGCACTTTTGCAGAGACAAACTAGCGTATAGATCTGTAAATGGAAAACTTTACAAAATAGATCAGATCTATAAACTTACCCAGATTTCTTCATTATCTTCAGCAGACTTTGCGCGAGATCTTCACCATTTCTTCTTCTGCAGATCATCCTAGAGATTCATCATCATCAGATCTAGAGATCTTGAACCATCCTCAGATCCATGGGTGCATCATAGATTCATATCTATTAATTAAGAAAAGAGTTCATTCATGCAGATATTCCTTAGAGATATTTATTCATCAACAACCCTTACTCATGCACACCCTTTCACAATGATCTTCTTCTCCTTATATAGATTTAGCCTTTATCAATACCATGAGCCAAAACCACACAACTTCCAATGGTATTCTTGGACGAAATCAAATAAACCATATAGCACTCAATACTATGTGCCAAAACCATGGTAATGCCCCTTGGTATTATAATTTTGGAGCGCAAAAGGGCATACGCGACTTGGGACGTACTAATCCGTGTGCATACGCGACTTTTCCTTTATAAGCTCACGTATACATTGTGACATATCATTTTCATCATTGCTCTGGCCCTTACAGGAATTCCTTTCTCCATTACATCTGAAATTCTCTGTAGATACATCAGATTTTCATCATTAACAAATAGGACAAGTCAGTTTCCATCAAGGACAACTTCATCAAGAAGGTTGCCATCAACTTTATCAAGTAGGTTGCCATCAAGGACAACACCTTTGCATCATATTGCCAACAATCTCCCCCTTTGGACTTGATGGCAACCAAGCATGATGGTGTTGGACATTGGATAACCAACACTCCCTGTGTGTTTCGTGACATGGACTAACCGCCGCTCGTGGATCCTTATCTCTGGCGATGCGATCGTTAACTAACACCTGCGGGTTTTAGTCTAACGGCAATCGTGATTCCCAACAAGTGGTATCAGAGCGTAGGTCACGAGTTCAATACACACCCGGCTCGCATTGGGGGGGGAGATTGTTGGACATTGGGTTCAACGCTCCCTGTGTGTTTCGTGACATGGACTAACTGCCTCTTGTGGATCCTAACTCTGGAAATTGTAGCAGAGACTAAAGCCTGCGAGTTTTGGTCTAACGGCAATCATGATTCCCGACAAATGGTTGGGATGTAATTGGGCGGGGTCAATCATGGTTATGCATTTTAACATTGCGATCAATCGCATCAGAGTTTTTGTGATCACAAGCATCAATCAGGATGCGCAATTTGTATAGTGCGGTTGCGATCGAAGGAGGGTTAATGTGATTGGATCGGGATTTATAGTAAAGAACTTTAAAATTTTAATATAAATTTTAAGGGAAAATGAGGAAGAGGGGTTTATTTAATCGCATCGGAGTTTATGGGTTTAAAAGACTTTAACAATCCGATTTATGCAATTGGATAGGGGAAAAGGGGGTTTATAATGGAAAACGTCAAACTTTTTATGAAATAAAGTGTAAGAAGAAAATGGGAAAAGGGGAAGGGTTAGGCTATAGGGGACCTTCTTTCACTTAGGCATAAATTTCAATCTAGGAGTCAGTTTTGAGAGTATAATATACCACTGGAAAGCTATTTCCATTCTCTTTCTGATGAACATACTTAGAACATGATTTTACCGTGAAATTGCTATGAAAAACTTCTCTGAAGGGAAAGGTGTTAGCTTTGTGGAGATATCAGCTTCCGAAGTGTGACTTATTACATATGATGACATAAAATTACATAAAATATGGTAATGAAAGAAAAGTACTTTGTTTTCACCTCAAAACATGGTTTTGAGGTGAAAATTACATCAAGATGAATAAAACATTTCTTTGATCTTCCCAGGTATTATGACTTTGAGTTTATTGACCTCCTCATGACCTTGCTGATATTTATTGACACTTGACTCATATATTTGACCATGATGAGACCTTAGAACCTAATGGAACCAACCCTATGACCTAACGACATGAATTAGAAAGTGAAAGTGAACCATGACTAAAGACCATGGAGAGGAGAATCAGCAAGTTTCACATGAGGGAAAACTGATGAAATACCACTACCATCAATGAATCCATGACCTAGCTGAATGATGAAATTTTATGGTATGGGACTCCTAATATGCAAATGCAAAAGAGAAATTTTGATCACTGATGGCAGTATGACTAGACTGACACTAACAGAAAGGATTAGTTAGATTGATGTAGTCAGATGTCAGCAAGACAGAAATCAGAGTGACAGATGTCAAATACTGAAGCACAAATAGATTTAGCAACAGTTCAAAGGGCACAGATGCAGATGTCAGCAGAAGTGCAGGGAATCCAGTACTAGACAGGTGTAGCAGCTAGCAGTAGTTAGAAGACTCTGATGACAGATGCACTATACTGATTCAGTTGTTCAGAGGCTATCGATTTTAGGATTTGTAGGTGCAAACAACACTAGAGAAGTGTAGCATGCAGAACATTCCAAAGGTACCGAATGGGGATATATTGAATTCCTTTCTTTTTGAGAGGGAGTGTTGAAATTTTCAACAAGAAACAGTGAAATTGGCGACTAGAAAGGACAAAAAATATGCACACACTGGTGAGGAATTTTGATGTACCAGGAGTGAGGAATGTGAGGCGTCTAACTTATTTTTCCCTTAAATAAATTGGAAAAAAAATTGTAATTTCGTCTCATAACAACTTGTTTCAATTAACTAAGTCATGATGATTGATTTAGCTCAAGAAATTTGATTTAAGGTGATCGAGGTGGATATTGGTGGCCAACCGCCTATTCCACTTGGGCCCTCGCCATTATCTCTTTCAGTTTTTCAGTTTCCTTAATTATAGCACAATTTATTATTTTTGTCAGTATTTCGGGTCTTCAACTTTCAAAGCCATTTTGAGGCCCCAAAAGATGTTTTTTTAGGCATGAAAGGTTTGGTGATTTCATAGAAATTGTATCAACAATTGTAGTCCTCGGAGAGATCTTTCTAACGAGGTATTGTGTGCGTCAAACGAACATCATATGACCAAGTTACGACCACGGGAAGTTGGCTGCCCAACTAACCCCAATGGGGCCCATAAACTCTTGGTGTTACATCTCCTCAGGATAGGGTTTTGGTTGTTTAGGGTTTTATATTATTTTAAATAATAAAAAGACCCTTGATCCTTATTGTAACAGAGTTCAGAGGAACATAACTATCAGTTGTATTTATAGAAAATTTCCCATGTGCAATTATAAAGTCATTAGGATGCCATAATGGATTGCGAATCAAGGAAGGTTGATTTTCCTAATTAATATGGAGATAATTCCATAGAAATGGCATGAGAAAGGCAGCTTGAAGGAAGGCTAAGAATTGGCTAAGTACTAGACCGATTTTTCCTAGATCAGCAGGAGACAATTGGCAGAGTGCTGGAGAATCTCAAGAGAGATTAAGCATTGTGTTGTTTCATGATTCCTTGACTTAATACAAAATAGAGATAGAGGGTTTTGAGCAGTTGCTTCCCCAGATACATCTTGTGTTGTGCGATTGATAACTTGTTTCTCTTACTTATATGTGATTATGCGATTGTGTTTTGTTTCCACAAATTGTAGGAAGGATTCGGTATCTTGTTTTAGTACATGATTACAAGATCAGATTGAATCTCGTTGGTTAGGTTTTCTACATGAAATAGAAGAGAGGGTTGATACCATCTTGCCTTGTGGTGGTTAGTAGGCCGCAAGGTCTATGATAAAGACCAACATAAATGGAGGAGGGCTTGCACTGTAATTTAGAGCCATAACAGAAGTTGACGTAGGCGTAATATTGACTGAGTTAACCCTAGTTTGAGGGTCGACATTGAGATCTGAAGTTCATGTCAAGATTCAGTCAAAGAAATGCCCAGAATCTATGGATCCATATGAGCTAGGTCAAGTCTCTTATGGAGGCAAGAGTCGTGTTTTTTCTATGTGTGGATAGGGTTTGTTCTACAACAATTAGAAGTACATAAGTATAATGCCCTAGTTAGGATAGTTTCCTAGCATGTTTAGTTCATAAGGTATGACCTTAAGACTGTGAAAAATTTGCGTAGAAGAAGATGGGTTGTGACCCTTAGAGCGAGGTTTATTTCTGCAATAAAGACTGCAGATCTAGAAGATGGTTTGCAGATTCAGTATGTGTGGAGACAACAGATCCAAATGAGGGTGGAACCTGAGTAGAAGATTAAGCATGCAGAAGAAATGTGCCATATGAAGAATGGATTGACATGCAAAGGAGTTTATTTTGGTGGAATTTCCATAGATTTTTAGACAAATATCTGAAGAAACCTATAAAAAATTAGTAAATGGACTGTTAGTGGCTGATTTGTGACCCTAGTTCAGTCATCTACATATTGTTAGAAGTATGATAAGAGGAGTAGTTCATATTTGTTCATAGATTGGACAACAAAGATATAATTGTCGATATACAAGAACAGTGATCTTGAGAGGACTCAAACCATTGTTAGGTGGCAGATTTGAAGAGCCCTAGATGAAGAAAATATTGTGGGCCCTAGATCAGTAAAAGGAATTGACTGTGGTTGGGAAGATTGATGGTAGGCCAAGTACAGTTGGAGGGTTGTTAGGTTACTGTCAAAGAAGAGCCCTTATTCTTGTTCTAGTGAAGGACAACAAAATTGGTAGAAGGGAAGGTGTATAGGGCCTAAGGATGTGCAGACTTTGAAGGACTAAAGTAACAGTCAAGTGGGCCAACCAACTAGCCCTAGTTCACTATATTGTAGAGGATTGATTCAGTGAGAAGAAGGGCAACCTACATAGCCCTGGACTTCTCATCTTGGACCTGTAGTATGGAAAAAGTGGGCATACCAAAGAGTTGTTCACAAATGGAATTGTGAACAACTTGTTACCACTCAAACTAGTAGTGGATCTAAAAGGGGTTCCTAAGAGGGAAACTGCAAGGGAAACGATGGAAGCTTAGCCCATTGTCACCACGGCTAAGGCTCCTTGCTCTTCATGGAATTTCACCGATGGGTGGAGTCCCGGTAGTTTAGGAAGTCACTTGTAGAGTATAGGTCAATGAATAGGTGGGAAGTGACCCTCAAAACCCTTTCCCTAAGATAAAATAAAGAGTGGGACTTGCTTTCCTTTTAAGCAAGGGAATTTATCTTCTATGGAGAGAGGAGGGGGATTGAAGAGTTGAGGGAGAAGATAAGACTTATGAAGGAAGTTCTCAATCCCTAAAATCCTTTGGGAACTTGGATTCCCAAATAGTCCTTGATAGAAGATCTTTGACACCAAATAGGACCACAGGCGCAAAGTGGACATTTTGGTTCGGGATGAATTCCCAGCACCCAATGATGTTCTATCACGGACAAGGTGATGGGGAAAGGATGGAGACAGTGTTTTTACACTTCGATGGTCAAATTGATCCTACTAGGTTCTATCCTTGGGAACACCTGGCGAAACTTGATCCTAGAGCTAGGGCTTGAGGTATCCAAATATTCCACCGTAGGAATTATTTAAATTACGAGGAGAGTAGGGCACCCGGCCAATCTGCGGTGACTCTAGGAGATAGAAGTTTTCCTCTAGCTAGATTCCTGGGAAATTGTTGCCCTAGGTGACCTAATTATGGGGCTAGACCTAGGGAATGTAAAAATTTCTTAATCTAAGAAACCCTATTGCAGTATCTTGATTTACTTCTCCTACTTGAATTAAGTTACAAGTTAATTTATGAAATATTCAATAAATTAGCGAAGTAAATAGTAAATACAACTAGCAACCTACACATACAGATCAAATACTGAATAACATGCTCATAGACAAAGTGACACACGGATTTTCTGGACAAATATCCCCAGAAAAAACCCAATGTGGGAAAACTGGTGCAGCTAGCTCTGGACGGTTTTCATTATTATGTAGAATCTAAGTACAACAATCCTGGGCACCAAAACTGGTTCACTCAACAGAGAAATAAAAACGACAGTAATACGCTGCTCTGAATCGCTCTACATCAGCCTAACTGGCCTGCTTCAGCCTCTGTGTTGCTTAGTAAGGGTCTGCGTCACACCTGAAGGGCTTACACTTCCCCTGCGCTGCCCTGACTGGGCCTGCATCAGCCCTGCGTGGCTCCTGCTGCCTCTGCGCTGCCCCTGCTGGGCTCTGGCTGGACTGCGTGGCTCCTGCTGCCCCTGTTGCTCTGGCTGGCTGGAATGCTTAAGAAAAAAAAGCATAGGTAAGAAAGAAGGCACTGGCCAAAGGTAACGCATAACAGTCAAAAAAATTGAAGAAATGAAATGAAAATAGATCAATGTCCACAAATAACTGAAATAGCTCAATGGGACTAGAGAGTAAAAGCTTTGACAACAACAATAAGTGCTTATAGAATCAGCTAAGAGAACAGAGGAGACTAATTCATGAGTTTAAAATGTTGTATAATTGTTGGCACAGGAAAACTGTAGAATTGTTAGAGTAAATCTCTGCAGGTACCATTAGTTGGTGATCATCGATAATCATTTCATTTCATCAAATATCTTGATGAATGGGCCTTACAAGCTATTTGCGTAGACAAACCCCACAGAAGTTGTGTGATGGAAAAATATTCACACTATATTGAAGAAAACACCTACCAAATAAGGATTACATTTCAAATGGGGCAAGAAACAATAGAGAGATAGACATCGAAAAAGTTAAAATGCTAGGGAAACAGGAAAGCAACTAGGTAGCATGGTAGAAAGCACAACAAAGAAAATTATAAAAATGGAAAACCCTACAAATTAACACCCATCCAAACATCACCACAATTTTTTCTTTAACTCTAAATCTCCAAATTCATCAAATTATATCCTGTATTCAAACCTGATCCTCTCTGTTATCCATTCTGAAGATAAGGCTAAGAACTTACTACAGAACCATCACCTACATGTAGTGATCTTATTTTGTGACCAGACAACCTACTTTCGTGAAGACACGGAAAGGTAAACACTCTCTGCCAAGATTTTCCATACAGCCCAGGTTGAGCAACCACGTATACATCACCAGTTTCTTCTCTTCAGATTTGTAACTTAGAAGAGCTTTGTCTGACCACCTCCGGGTTGCTCCCAGAGTCACCCAGGCAAGCCCTCTCAACATCATCCTCTTTCTGTAGTACCTAATTAGTAATTTAATTAACCATAACAGTTTCTTGATCATGCAGGTATTTCAAATATATTTCCAATAAGCATAAATCTTTCATGTTAAACAATCAGGTCAAAAGACTTTAGACTATGATGCAAAAAATACAAAGAAACCTCACCAACACTCAAAGGAAAAACAAAGTCAAACCTCTACAAAGTATAAATAGATATATGATAAACTTCATTCCACCACAAAAATGTGCTTAACTAAAGAAAATTCTAATTACTGTGCTTTCAAGACAAAGCTTTCAAGGGCAGTGATGTTATAAACATACCCCTACACCTCGTGAACAATCAATGTGTATAAATATACCATCATAAGGCTCATTTTAAACATCATTATTATCATTTTATAAATCATTTTTATTAAATCAACAAGAAGAAAGCAACAATTGCATTTAGTTCCACTAAAGCAAAGTATATGGCAGTTTCATATACTTATTATGAAGCTATCTAGATTTGCAACTTGATTGTAGAGTCAACCAATTAGTTTTTGAAGCCCAATATTGTCTCTTGTGAGAATAAAAGTTACATCAAACTCTATGAAAATCCAATGTGTCATGACCATTTCAAACACATTGATATTCAATACAATTTCCTAAGATTCCAAGTTCATTAGGGAGTTAGTAGTGTTGGACCACATTCTGACAAAGTTGCATATGGTTAATAGTTTGACAAAGCTCCTAACAAAGGGGAAGTTTGACAAGTTGGGGGAGAATCTTGGGTTATTGGAAAAAAAAATTTCTCAAGAGTGTTAGATTACCTAGTTGGTCCGAGTTGGTCTGACCTCAGCCTTGAGAAGTTGAGCAACACCAGGATTGCAGAGCTAGATTGTGGTACACCAGTCAGAAATATTCTTAAATACAGCTAGAAGCTTATAACGACACCGTCGAGGATAGACGAATTAGTTGTTGGGTCACACCCACCAAGTATGGCACACTAGTTGAGGAGATTAACACCATCATCTCAGGTGCATTCATGAGTGCACACTTATGGAATGAGGCACCTTTAGGAGAGGAGTTATATCTACAATGATAATGCACTACTCTAAAAGAAAAGCCTTGCATACAAGGCAAAGTTATGAGGGAGTTTCTCATGCTCAAGGGAGATGCACCACTAACGCTATCATTAGCATGTTTTCTAGCAACACCTTCTCTTAACTTATAAATGAAAAGGATGGGCACACTAGTTAGACATTTGTAGAAATAGATAATAAGAGTGAGTATTGTTAGCTTGTAGGTTGTAGTAGGAGCTTTTGTGAGATGACAACTTGCTGTGACATTCTTCTATTTGAGTAATAAAGACTTCTATGCAATTGTTGTTGGAGCCTGCTCTTTTTATCCTGAATTCTTAGATTGCAGATTTGTGTAGAGTGGGCCTAATATATTTGTTGTTTTAATCCACTGTACATGCTGTGTTTGCACTCTTGAATTTACATCCTTCAATTTCTGCTCGAACAAAACTGAAATTTTGATAGGCAGATACTAAAGTTCAGTCCTGTTGTTAGGATTTTTTAATTCTCTAAGGGTATTCTCTTGTTTTCAATAGTATTTTCATATTTTTGCATCACAACTCATCTCTTCCATTTCATTCTACTATAATACAAAAATCATTTCTAGTATAGTTTAGTTTATATCTTCTTTTTACTTAATTGATCTTTTATTTTATTTTATAGGAGCAGTACTTAGCAATCTCAATTCACACTCCCTTTGTATTCACACTGTTGTATATGTGTGGTTGTTGGAAATGGTTAGGTTCGGTACTTGTTTTTTTCATATCACATTAAAAATCCAGTGCCTCCTCATAAAATCCTCTCCTCGTATAATCGATCACCATTACAGACGTTTACACCACATTTGGTTTAGACATTTAGTAGGTAGGTAGGGTGCCCCTATCTCCCATCTCCATATAGAGTAATTTGGTCACATATTCTTTCTTCTATGATACTAGTTCCTCTCTCTTAAGTCCTATCTCTTGTCCTTCTTCTCTCTCCCTTTCTCTCCTACCTCTCTCTCTCTCTCTCTCTCTCTCTCTCTCTCTACCCTCCAATCCTCTCACTATATCCCTCCTTCTATCCTTATTTCTGCCCCCCTTCCATCTTTGTGTCACTATCTCCCTCTCTTACCCTTCTCTACCTCTCTCACTCCTCTCCCTCTCTCTCTCTCTCCATTCCTTCTCTCCCCTCTCCTTCATTTTATCTCCATCTCTCCCTTGTGACTCCCCTTGTCTCGCCACCTCTATCAATATATGTCTTTATTATTCCTTCTCATATATATCTAGAGTTAATATATATCATGACATATTGGGACCTACGATTGGGTTAATTCCGCCTTGTTGGCAAGGTTAAAATGGTTAATCTTCGATAGACAAAATGTAGATCAAATATTTCATCAAAAAGAGGGAACCATACCCTATCTTCCAGGCTATGCCTATCAGTTGCTTGGCCTCTTCTTGCTCTCACATGAATGTAGTCTTGCTTGACTAGTACAGAAGAAGGTTTCGCATTATCAACTATTTCTTTGGGACAACTTTTAGTTGTTTCAACACTGCTACATTCTTCAAGCTTATCCTTTAAACCATCTTAGTCTTTTGTACTCTCTTCAACTTTGTAGTGCTTTCCATTCCTCTCAGTCACATATGTTTCCTTGGTCTGTTAAGGGACAAGGTCAACAACATTAGGATGTTTTTGCAATAAACAAGGGTATTTCCAAGACACAGTCAGGTGGAGCAAGAGTATAAGAGCCAAATTTCTCATGAATGTGGGACACTCGAACTTAAGATTTTCTGGAGTAGTCATGAGGTGCAATCTGGTGATCAAGACTTCATCAGATGGCCATTCTCTGGACTTAAATTGTGTGACAACACTGTGGCTGAGTTTGAAAATGGAGATTGAACATACATTTGGTTTGATTGCAATAGACATTTTCATCAATAAATGTAAAGCAATGGCTAACAAATGCTATAAATTAATAAATAAAGAAGACATGGCAACAAGCAACAATACTTACAAAATTGTTATATTGAGACGCAAAGAATAAGCAACTATTGTGCACAAACAGAGACCAATGAAACTATCATCTTAACCCCTAACCCCTTAAACACTAATTCCCAACCCCTAACCCATTTAACCACCTAAACCTCTAAACCCATAACCCATTTAACCCCTAAACCATAAACCTCTAAACCCTTAACCCCTAACCCCTTAACCCTTAACCCCTAACCCATTTAACCCCCTAAAACCTAAACCTATAAACCCTTAACCCCTAACCCCTTGAACCCTAAACCTTTAAACCCTTAACCCTAACCCCTTAAACCCTAATTCCCGACCCCTAACCCATCTAACCGCCTAAAACCTAACCCCATTAGCCCCTAAATTCTAACCCCTAAAATCCTTAACTGCTAAATCCCCTAACCCCCTAAACCCCTAACCCAATTAACCCCCTAAGCCATAAACCTATAACCACTTAACCCCTAACCCATTAAACCCTAATTCCCAACCCCTAACCCATTTAACCCCCTAAACCATAAACCTCTAAATGCATAATATTAACCCCTTAACCTCTAAATGCATAATATTCCCTTAACCCCTAACCCATTTAACAATTAACTCATTATTCCCCTAACCCATAAATGCTCCTAAATCCCTAACCAGTAAAAGGAAGGAGCAGCGGGTAGGTTAACCTTAAACATATGTAAAGCCATCCTTATTTTCACTAGGTGCAGAGATGTTTCGTTACAAGGTGGACTAGCTGTCATATTCATCAGTTTTGATTTTCTTGTAAGATGTCTCATTTCTACAATGGAATAGGTTTTTCTTGATGTTCTATGCATTCTTTCTGGTTTATGTCAATGCAGGTGATCGAATCACTAAGGGCGACTAGAGATGATCGGGGGCTTAGCATGTCAAATTTGGAGTAAATTCACAAAGGTAAAGTGCCAACAACATTGACAGGGACATTAAGCCGCAAAAATAATGGAGCAAGAGACAATCAGTCAAATCGCAATTGTGCTATGGACTGAGAAGGTTGATGTTGTGAAAGAGCAGCTAGCTAATATTCATCCTGAAGTAATTATGTTTATGCCTAAAATCAGAAAGTTGTATGTTCATGATAATAATGAAGACTCCGCACTGAGCAGGGTTAATGAAATCTGTGTTTCACGAGAAACAACATTTAGAGCTACCAAGAATGAACACAGTCAATCATTTATTCGTCACAATTAAAAAAAAAAAAAATAGAAATCACTTATGGATATATTCACTTCAACTTGTAATGGAATTGAAACTCTAAAAAGGAGTTCTTGGGATGGAGAAAATTTCATAAGGAGCAGGCACATATTTCTTCCTCCCCATCGCATATTAGAGTGAAAACCCTTGACCAAAAATAAGCTTGAAGAATTTTGATTGCTAAACCACTTTCACTGGAAAGATTTACTATTTGCCCACATTTGCAAGGCTTGATATATCATATGAGGTACCCCATTCTATTGGCATGGGATTGAGAGGGCCATGATGAATGAAGAAACTGATTAAATAATCAATTAAATATTTAAGATAGCATGGTAACATTTTTTACTACAAGTTCTAATCCCTTTTATATTCTTCTAGGCAACTGAAATGTCATTTTTGATGGATTGAAATATTGTCATGGATATAGGCACATAAAGAAATTTGTAGGAGACAAATTACTAGATGGTTAGTGAAGAAAATACATTGCACTGCTAGCATCAAAAAGTACCTTGTGGTTCTTTAAGAATGTTAGGATGACAGATTTCATGGCTAGGTCTGCATTCAAAGATGGATTTGTTCAAGTTCTTGACTACTATCTTTGCCAAGAGTTCCATTTTAGCAAATAAACAAAATTTAATTCCATGAATACTATTCACAGGTTAATCTCAAAATCAATACCCCAAGCGAACACATCACAACACGTGCCCAATAAACAATCCTAGGAAATAGCTTATAAGTCCCTCCAACGAGTGGCTTCTGCTCTAATGCTTTTCTACTATCAATTGCCAGCCTATCCTACTGACTTCAATCTCAAGAAGTTATTCTATACCAAAAATGGGTTGAAATCTCCCTTGAAAATTATATAGTCAGGTCTAACATTAAGCTATAGTTGTTTCTCTAAAGACGGGCCTAAAATTCAACTATTTGTGTTATAAGGAGTTTGCAAAAAACAAATAAGATTTCCATGCCCATGTTTTTTAGACATTTAGCAGGCAAAGCTAAGGGCTCAAATTTAAATCCATGTTACTTAGCTATGTATGTTTAGCTACGTGTGGTCTCACTATGGCTTAGTTGGTGGACATTAGTGCTAACACCTATGCAATCCTTTTGGATACTTATCATTGTATTTTAGAAGCCAACATCCACTCCCAAAAGATCGTTTTTATTAATGTCTTCATTGATATATGGCTTCACTTGCACCCTAATAACGCATTGCCATCATTAAAAGGTCCTTGTTATGGGATGTTAATAATATACATACATACTTGCCATATTCCCATGGCATCTGACTTGTCATAAATGTTCATATCGCCCAAAATAAAAGCACAACTCGTCCTCTCTCTCTCTCTCTCTCTCTCTCTCTCTCTCTCTCTCTCGTAATGATCAGAACTCATTAACTCCCTTTACCATTTGATTTTTATGCTCTATTTTGGAGTGCGCATTCGTGTTGTGGTGACCACCGAGATTTTGACCAATAGTTCTTTAAATGCGACCTTTGGATGCAATTGTGATGATCCTCACATGTTCAGCCAATAAATCCAAAACTCCAAGCATGAGCCACTTTAATTAAACACCTACCAAGCCCTGAAGCCAATATTTATTATTTAAATAAGACTTCTTCCTAAGTGGTTCCTTCTCACCATATCATTGGATTTCATGCTTTGACTTAATATGTAGCCAAGGTGACTCCATATAAAGATCAATTTTGCACTCACCAGGCTTGAAAATTTGACCTGATAAGTCGAGTCTTCGATTGCTCGTTTAAAGCTTTTTTTACACGTACCATACCATGTCAAGTAACACCCTCCTTAACGCAGAAAAACAACTATAGTTTGGCATTCATTGCTTCCAAAATAGTTTCAAAAACAAATGGCATTGGTACATAAATGACTGATGCATTTGCCTCTGCTTTAGACTTTACTTCTGCAACCTTATTAAAAGGCTGGAAAACTCAAGTGTTTTTTTCTCATAGTCTCGCATGTTCACCCTTGGTGCTTTCCAAATTTTCATGTGAGGCCCAGTTAGGTGGTGCTCCTTTCATCGTTTAGGGCGATGCTTTCAACGAAAACCTGGATTGGTTTATCCATGTGCAAGTGACCAAATACACATATGGTTGAGAGCCCTCTTGTATTTAGACTGTTGTGTCTTTATTCCTTTTGAATTGGTGTTCCCCCCTTCGTGGTTTAAGAAAAGACCTGAAATGCCACATTACAAGAAGGCATGAGCCACAACATAAAACAATATGAATACTAATACAAATAGTAAGTCTCTTTATGGCTCTAGGGTATTACTATCCAAAGTTGTTTCACATTCAAAATATAAAGATTTGGTTATTAACCAAATAGTAGAATTTCAGGCATGCATTAAGTAAGGACTTCAACGATCATGATCAGGTTATCCTCAACTTAAGTATATCTTGTGATAATTACACTAGAGACTTTCAGGTAGTTTTGTAAACGATTATGACTTGAATGTTCAAACATTCCTTCTAATATTAACATATGAAGCGAAATTCCAAGCTTTGGAGGCTTACTCTCTCACACATAAACAAACCTTATTTTGGGAAAATAATGCCTATGCACATGGATATGATGGATATGATTCCTTAAAACTTGGTGGAGAGAAACCCAAGTAATACGTGCCAAAGTGAAATTCAAGAGGAAAAGGTTTTAACCTTTGATTCATGGCTATGATAACTTAGGATTTTATAACATATGAACAAGACCATAATAATCCAAACCCTAAATTAATGGAGAGAATAAGGGCACATGCACAATATGACCAATGGGCAAACACCCTTGAAAATGTAGGTTGATGACAAGATAAGTCCCGACAACAACTACCTGCCCAAAACCTAAAGAAATGAGAGGGAATGAGGACTAATGCTATACGAGGTACCTTGTAAACCCTGATGCATATGAGTGATCCAGTTTCGAGATAAGATGAGAAGGTGAAGATGATAATCACCCTCGAGAGTAAGGATTAATTCATGGCAGGTTTGGACCTTCAATCACCAATGCTGAAGGTTTCAAAGATGCCGAGAAAAATATATAATTCTCTCAAACCCTATTGCACATGCTAAGGCATAGGACCAGTCAAGGGCCTAGGGTGACATGCCATGCAATAAATCTCACCATGGTGTGCGATGTCGATGAGACTATGCCCTTAGAGGTATAGGTTTAACACAGAAAGGGGGTCACTTTCTTTCCAAATTATGGTTTCTCCCAAACCCTAGTATAGTCAACATAAGGGGATCCAAAATGAAATGCTACTTGTCCACATTCAGTGCTTATGTTGGTTGTGATACATACTAGGGAAAGATAAGTTTTGAAGTGAAGGGAGTCTCTTGGCACATCACCGAAGCGACACACCTTCGAAACTGTAATGTCGTCATAATGTTAACATTTGAGGCAACACATGATGTGTGGGGGCAACATGTAAAGTGCGAATGGGGAAAACATTAGAGTTCGACAAATGCCCAAAATTTTGGGTGGTGTTGTAGCAACTATAACAACTCTCATAATGCTAAATCTGGGCAATTGGCCTCATTATGATAGATGAAAGCTTAGTAAAAATAATAATAACTATCAAACCTTAAAAGAGGGCATTTTATCATACCTTTTTATGTCTATATTAAAATAAGGAAAAACCAGATAAATTCAATTTTGAGTCTTTTAATTTAAAGATGACCACATAAATAATTATAACTACTAATTAATTATGTTTATAAGTTTTACATATTAAATAATTCATATGCATTTTAATATCTTATTTATTTATATTGAATTTTTAATTTAATATTATATATAATTATTTTTTTAAATATTATTATTGCAATTTAATTTTGTTTTAATTTTGTTTTAATTTTAAATTTTAAATTAACTCTAATTCCCCTCCAAAAAAATTCTACCCTCGCTCTTGCATTGGTTGAAAATTCAATTTGAATATTTTTAGGAAGCAAACGATTCTATTTTTTATTTTTTGATAAATTTTTATTCCCGCCTGCAAGTGGAACCTTCTGGAGGGTTTTCTGCATGGATGCTCTACCCCTTGTATCGTTTGAGGTAGCTGGTTGATGCCATATTTGTTGAGATGCACGCTTGATTGGCCTCTGAGGAGGAAGTAAATTCAAGATGCCGCCCACCTTCATCGACAGCCTGCCCAAGGTATTTATAAAATGAACCTCTAAAAATAACCAAGTTGAAACTTTTTCTATTTTCTGAAAACCCCATATTTTAATGCTTTGGAAGCGAACTTATTGAATTTTTTATTTATTTCGATGTCTTGAATCTGAGTTGCATGTTGTGTTTGCAATAGTCTCTGACTTATTTTTTTGGTATAGACCCCATATTTGATGTGTCTATGTCCTGTCAATTTATTGATGGAGATATTTAAACTCGGCCTTTGACCAACCCAAAATGTGAAAGAATTCTACTGGTTAACCTATTGTTTGACAAGTTGATGAAACCCTTAGAAAAATAAAGAAGTTGAAGTTGAAAATTTTGTTCCTAGCCCTTGAAATTGAACATAGAACATAGCATCAGTTTTGTCCGATGTAGTGAAACCATTAGCAGACAGCGCATCAAAACATCCCCACAGAGTTTCGTCCTTAGAGCCTGCCTCTGATGGATCGGGTGTAGTACAAAGAACTTTCAATTCAAATACTTGGTTGGGAATTTCTCCATAAAACAAATTATTGTAGAAACTGAGCACTTGCAAATCCTTGAATTTCCAAGTCCATTCTGGAAGAAACCCTGTCAACTGGTTATGTTCCAATGATAGCAAGTTAGAGCCTGCCTCTGATGGATCGGGTGTAGTACAAAGAACTTTCAATTTAGATACTTGGGTGGGAATTTCTCCATAAAACAAATTATTGGAGAAACTGAGCACTTGCAAATCCTTGAATTTCCAAATCCATTCTGGAAGAAACCCTGTCAACTGGTTATGTTCCAATGATAACAAGTGCAAACTCTGTATGCCCTTCCAACTTGCAGGTATTGTACCAATTAAACGTTTGTGCCTATTTCTCCCATCTGACACATTATGCCATGAGCCACACTCTGCATGATGTTGCCATGCTGTTTATTACTGCCCAAGCCATCAAAAGTTCAGTAATTGCAGGAAGTTTACCAGGTTCACGGATGCTGGACAAAATTGATCATATTATGCACTGCGAACATGATTAGACATAAAAATATCATGTATAAAAGTAAGTTATACTTTGTAGCAATTGACAAAGTCTCAATGCCTCAGGATAGTGTCTTCCAAGCACACAATAAATTGTTTCTATCACTGCGAACAACTGTGTAGGGTTGATCTCCTGGAGCTCCTTGTTGAGTAAACCTCATAGCTCCATTATGATGACGTTTTGTTATTTTCCAAATTTCAACCAGCAATGTTCAGGGCTCCAATGTAACTCTGATTATTAAATACCCAGTTTTTCACCTTGGCTCAGGAGATCTGCATAGAGAGAGAGAATCCCTGCAAGTGCCATCCTATATATTATGAATCAATCAATCTTCAAGCCAATCCAGATGAAAGTGTTCTTCTACAACTTCCACGCAGAGGTTGGGAATGGTAAAGGCCTTGATAGATAACCACTGATGCCGAATCTTCTCATCACATATGACATGAACCAGAGACCTTAAGTCACTAGCTGATTTGGGAAGTTGCTTCACACGAGAGCACTCCCTCATATCAAGTTCTTTTAAACTAGATAATTGGCCCAATTTATCTGGGAGTTGTTTTAGGTACCCACAAAGTGAAATATCAAGGAATTGTAGTTGTCTTAGCTTGCAAACTGAATATGGTAGTTCTTTTAAATTTGGGCATGCATACAATTTGAGCATCTGCAGTGAGCTGAGATTACCTATATCTTCTGATAACTTATGAAGATCGTGGAAATTTGTGATAGACAACCGTTTAAGGGTAGTCCAACTACAAATACTCGTAGGAAGTTCCCTCAAATCACTACAGTGATCGATAGCTAACTCAAGAAGACAGGGGAAATTTAAATCCACCCCCATATGTAATCCTATAGTATTCCCACAACCCTCACATAGAACCAAGGATAACTTCTCTAGTTTTTCCAGGACTGACAGTATTCCTGGAGGGGAGGAACAATTACTCTCTCTAACCGAATAACCTTCAGCCACGTTAATGAAGAGAGGACTGATATACCTTTGAGAGGAGCCTGCTTAGAATTGTGATTTACAATTATGAGAACCTTTAATTTATCCATTGTAGGAAGTTCCCTCAAATCACTACAGTGATCGATAGCTAACTCAAGAAGACAGGGGAAATTTAAATCCACCCCCATATGTAATCCTATAGTATTCCCACAACCCTCACATAGAACCAAGGATAACTTCTCTAGTTTTTCCAGGACTGACAGTATTCCTGGAGGGGAGGAACAATTACTCTCTCTAACCGAATAACCTTCAGCCACGTTAATGAAGAGAGGACTGATATACCTTTGAGAGGAGCCTGCTTAGAATTGTGATTTACAATTATGAGAACCTTTAATTTATCCATTGATTGCATGAATGGTGGAAGAAAGTATTCACTTGCAGAAAAGTTCTGGCATTAGGGAAGTTCATCTGACACCAATCCTTCTCCTCCATCAAACCTGTGTGGAAGGAAACAATCTCAGCATTGAAATCATGCCCTGCATGCTTCTTCCACATTTTGCGAATAGAATCAGCTTTCTGAGACATGATAAACCTTTTTCGTCTTTCAACTATAGGCTCCTGCTCGGTCCAATCAATAGCCAAGTCTCGCAATGCATCATGCTGAATTAAGGAAAGCTCCCCACTACAGCCATAAGGATTCCCCAGGGTACCTTTTTGATTTTTCACCAAAGTCACAAGATTTCGACTCGCAAGTTCTATTAAGATTGTGTAAGCAGTTGTCCATTTAAACTTATGAACATAAACACCCAAGTCTAACAATGGATCAGCAGATATTTTTCTAGCCTCTGAAAATATTCCCATGTCCAGAAAGCATTCTCGAACTTCTTCTTCCAAGATATCTATGTTTGTTGCCATTCGTTTCAGAACTTCTGTTTCGTGATATTTAGATATTGTTTGTCCTTGATAAAGTTTGTCCTTGGTAGTTATCCAGGCTGCAGGTGGCTGACCATGGAGAGACCTTCCAATCACCTTAAGAGCAAGCAGAAATCCTCTGCATTCTGCTATTACCACTTTGACTAGGTTGTAATCTGATGTTTCTGGAATGGACTTCTGATCAAATGCCGAAAAGCAGAAAAGGGACACGGCATCATACCGGTAATCAGATTTAACAACGTTGTTGTTTCTAGTTGTAACAAGAGTTTTAAACCCTTTTCCTTCAAACAAAAGCTTTTCAAGATGATCAATTTCCCAAACATCATCCAGCACCACCAAAGTTGGTTGTGTTTCCATTTGGCGAAGCCTTTGTCGAAGCAGTTGATGTGCATCTTCGACGTCATGAAATTCAGGTCTTTTCTGGCAAACAATATTGTCCCACATTCTCTCAAGAAGTCCCTTAAGGTTCGGTGATTGCGAAACTCTTTCAAAAACTATCATCTCCTTAAAATGACCTTTGACTTCATTATCATTGCAGAGGGCTAATGCCACAATAGTCTTTCCACTGCCCCCCATGCCTATTACTCCGAGCAGTGGAGCATCATTGCGCAAGAGACGTTTTTTCATCTCATACACCAAACCCTTCAAACCAACTCTAAAATCTGGCAATTCTAGGACGCTCGATTGGGAAGCCCTTTTACCAATTTCCAATTGATACATCTAATCTGCGATAAACTAAAGATCAGATTCTTCTCTTATTGCGTCAATTTTGTGCCCAATCCCTTCAAGTTTATCCTCCATTTTGAGGTCAATATTCTCAATTTTATGCTCTATTATGTGCCCAATATTCACAATTTGATCCTGTTGTACTCTCAAGCTATGCAATTCAGAACAGATATGTGCCCAACCTTTCGTCTAAGTGAAATTGACAATATACAAATCCAAGCCTTCAATTTTATTTGCATACTTATAGCTCCTGAAGATATTCCAGCGACTTACCTTGGAACAGGCCTTAACCAACCTCTTACCCTCCTGCAGCTGCTGATAGAGTTCGTTGAGCAGCTTCTGGCTAGGTTGAGACAACTCTACACTACTCGTAAAGTTGTCAAGTAATACATGTGTGATTCCTTCCAGGGTTTTTTAGAGGTGTTTGCAATTCTCCTTGCAGGCAAAACTCTTCTTCAACACATCTTTAATGATCCCCAGTAGCTCATATGGTACAGCGCCCGCAAGTGATTGGATCACCAAACCCTCCGCCATTCCGATCAATAGATTGTTTTCAAGAACACTCAGAACTCAATATAGAAACTCAATGACTGAAATATTTATTTGAGTTTTCCACTGATATGGAATACGACTATAAGAAGATGGATATCAGAGAAACCATGAAAGGAATCTTCATGTGGAGTAGGCAGGAGCATAGCATATGCCATAGCACAAATTCTTCTTCCCGGAAGGAGATTAGCAAAAGAATCCAGAAATTCACAAAGTAGTTGCTTCCCGGAAGGAGATTAGCAAAAGAATCCTAAAATTCACAAAGTAGTTTCTGCTTCAAACACCCATTCAGCGTAGATGGTATGCCGAATTATATAGCCACGGCAAAGGCTCATTTGGCGTTTATAGGGTCTTCCGTGGTTATATGCGCACACACCCCTTTCTCCTCGTGGGTTTGACCATGGAACCTTGCAGGAGGCAAACTTCACCAGAAGTGGGTACCATTTCAACCACAGCAGAAAACATGCAATATAACCCATTCATATGCCCATTCCACACTCTGCATGACGTTGTGGAGTGAAATTCTACAGCGGAGCTCTTTGGCAATGTTTCTCACATTTACACTTTCGATCATTAATTGAAATATATAGAAAAATAGAAAACAACATGTTTCCATAATTCAAATTAAATTTCCAACGCAAGGGTAAAAACACATTTTCCAGTATTTATGCGAAAATTGTACCGAAAACATTCACTTCAACTTAATATTCACAGTGATTGTCTCATCTTAATATGGTCCCCCTTCTATATAGCTCAACGCAGATTTCGACTCTAAAATCTTATTTCCGTTGGAACTCAACCCTCACAAGATAGAGAAACTTAATTGGCCTCAATTCTCTGTGTGTTCCTCCTGACCACTTCCAAGGCGATTCCATATCATAGGGATTGGACTCTTTGTTGATAATTCATTGTCCTAAATTTCTACATTAATTTTTCAATCCGGGATTCGTAAGCTGACGAAGTGTGGCGCACTATATGTGCAAGATAACCTATCTCTTACTTTTTGTCGTTTTTGGGTTTTTTATTTATCTTGGGGGTTTTATCTTGGTTGGTTTCCTAATGTGAGACGGAAATTCTAAAAGACAAGTATGGATATAAATTTTCAAGGCAATGATGTCCTTTATAATGATTTCCCAAACTTTAAACTTCAAAATGGTTTTAAAACATGCAATGACAAAATTAATTCCTAAAAGAAAATGAAAATGTGCCACTATACTAGTCAAACAAACAGTGAACTATTGATCATGAAACCCATTACCCTTGTTGCTGTCTAAATACAAAAGAAACTGTGCTCAAAGAAATCCAAGAATTTCAAGCAAAGTAAAGCTAAAATCAAATTACATCAACTCATATTCTGACCCCTCACCATTAGTCTCGCTATGGCTTTCGGAGGTAATCATAAACAACTTGAGCAATCTGATATCTAATTTGCAAAAAAATAAACTAATATCAAATTACACACTCATACTTCAATCCCTCACCATTAGTCTCGCTATAGCTTTCGGAGGTAACTGATAATGACATGAGCAATTTAATATCTAACTTGCAGAAAAATAAACTAATATCAAACTACACACTCATACTTCAATCCCTCACCATTAGTCTCGCTATGGCTTTCGGAGGTAACTGATAATGACATAAGCAATTTAATATCTAACTTGCAGAAAAATAAACTAATATCAAACTACACACTCATACTTCAATCCCTCACCATTAGTCTCGCTATGGTTTTCGGAGGTAATTGATAATGACATGAGTAATTTAATATCTAATCTAACTAATAAAGCAAATGTACAAAACTGAAATAAATAAAACAGTGCTGGAATTAAAAGCTAAGAAAAATAAATCAGCAGAAGGAAAAGATTGATTCCATGTCATTAGTCATTGTAAAACTATGTGCAAATGCCCGGGCTGCCTACTATAATCTGGAACAAAGACACTGATCAGTTAACAGCAGTATAAAGCATGAAAAATTATGGACAGAAATAAAACATTAATACCATAAGAGATGTAATATATACACGTGAATAACTATGGCATAATGAACGTAAGGAAATAAAGCATGAAACTATACAGCAATAAACAAAACCTCGGCGTGTGCAGGGGCCCTCTGCACAATCCTCGGGCAATAGCTATCAACCACGAATTATGCTTATGAACAGAGTCTTCTCATATATTTAAAACACAGTCATAACAAAGAAATAATGTCACGGCACGATGGGCTTTCTATCCAGCAAATTAAATTACAACAACTAACTACTATGCGTATGAGAACGCATTATTTATAACAGAGGATGACATAACCAATTTCCTACATTCTGCGCTGATACAAGACACGTGAACAATCACGTCCAGAAATCTAGCATTATGGCTGCCGTGAAGATTAAATCTATGGAGAGTGGTCGTTGAATTCGGCTTATGGAGCAGTTCACAGGTGTTGATATGTCCCCTGCGATTTAGGAACGGCCACGCAAGTCTTCACGTGATGAAAAACAGAGTTCTGTCACCGTGGGACTCTTCGGTTGACCACCACTTGGCTACCTTTGACCACAGCCTTCTTAGGTGAATTCGACTGAGCCAATAGGACTCGATCCATGTCCATGTCATTTTCAACTTGCCCATGTGGCTCGATTTGCCTGAAGACACCTGCAATATAGACTTTAACAAAATGGCTGCGGAAAGTTGCAGCAGCTGCGGAAAGTGACAAGATTCCGCAGCTCAATGAGCAAAAATCTAATTCAAACAGCAGACACAAAACATAGTTAAAAACCACTTTAAATTCTCTTTTATGATTAATATGCAATGATGTTGATGACTTAGGAGGTCCAGGTAAATGGAAAAGGTCTAGAAAGGTGTATAGGAAAGATGCAAGTTTGCGACTCAACAACTCTCCTTCCAATTCTTTCACAAATTAATATTCATGGTCCAAACGAATCGATGCAAGAGTTGATTAGTTGGATCAAAATAGCCCATTCCATAATTTCATGTTAACCTTACGCCTCCAATGATTTACTGACAGTTCGGTGCCTTCTCTTAGTCAATTATACTCCTAAAACATTGACAATAGCTTCATTTTCCCAAAACCCTCTAGTGTGCACAAAAAAGAGATTCTTCAACCGGAAATGAATAGATAATTAAACTTTGACTTAGATTAAATCGAATATAGAATAAGTGCATGGTCTTCGTTATACATTAATTTATAACAACATATATCCAACACAGTCCGTTATAGTAAATGCATGAACTCTTATTCATTAAACTAGTTTTGTGCATACACATGGTGAGAGGCATTCATTCTCTCTATGGCCCAATTTCCCATATTTCCCATTTATTTGAATGTCATTTTATTTTCCCTTAATTTTAAATTGATCAAATACAATTTTAAAAGAAAATTAGCTCTATGATTTATTCCCTAAATCACTTATGCTTTTCAAGGTAGAATTTATTTTTCCTTAAGGAAAAAATCATTCCTACCCATACGTTTTCTAAAAATATTGTATAATAATTAAAAGAAACAAACAATATTTACAAATAAGGAATTGAAATTACTTTTCAATGTTGAAAACCCTTTTGGAGCTTTTCTTCAGAATGCTTGATGGCTTTTGGAAGTTTTAGTGCTCTTGCATCAGACTCCCATTGTAGAAAAATTTCATGAATTGTTCATGTGTCATTAGTTCTTGAATCCTATAGGATCCCAAGCTTGTGTTGTAGTTGTCCATTCTTCCCTACATGTTGTTTTCCTAGTGTTGATGTTATATTCACTTATCTAGGCTTCCAAATCCTATGTTGTTCTTCTCCACTTGCCTTGTCAATTGTACTTTGTTGTTGGTTGTCCTTTTCCTCTTGTTGTACCTTCTCCTGGTCATTCTCTTCATCAACATCCACAACTTGTCAATTTATTCATCTAAATTTGTCCTTGACTACTGAGATTTACTTTCATCTCTTTCTTGCTGATGCATATCTTCCTTGTGCATTAGAGTTTTAGAACTCTTAACAAACATTGGATTATACATTTGCTTCATTATTTGTTGCTCATGCCTTGCAATTTACTCCATAACCTTGGTTGGCCTCATGGATTTTCATCTCCATAACCTTGGATACCAAATTTACATATTTGAAACATCCCTCATTAAAATTAAAATGTTTTGCATCACATTTCACTATTTTGGGGACATTGCAATTGTTTCACTTAAAGTTTCATTGTCATGGAAGCGTGGGGATCGTGCCCCAAACCTTGGTGAGTGTTTCACTATGTAACATTGGGTTGTACTCAACATTGGATCAATGTTATGAGTGTTGATGATGCCTTGTAAGAGGGATTTGCCTATTATGGGGGGCTTAAAATCTTGTGACAAGGATTTGTCACAAGTGGTGACATCTCCATAATCAATATTCATTATAGGTGTTGGTAGCCCTATATCAAGGATTTGTTACTTGGGTCGGCATGGTTGTAATAAGGAACTAGGGATGTCCCTATATCAATATCCCTATGGAACCCTATATCTAGCAAATGGCCGACTTCATCAAAGTAACAGCATTTTCACACCCATTAAACGATTTGAGATGGCTGGGGTATTCTCTATATGGTACCAAAGCCTTCCAGGAGTGGCCACTAATATTTGGCGAGGATTTTTTTGTAACCATTTATGTTCTCTTGGTAATTTAGTGCCCTCACTAACTACTTGTACAACAATATTTTCATGGTATTTAAACAAAACATTGGCCTGGACAACAAATTGACTTGCAAGTTCCATAGTGGAACAAATGACAAGAACAAGAATAGGCAACCTTTTATGACCTTGGAGGAATTGTGACTTCACTATCACCTCAATAGAAGAAAATATAAATGATATTGTCTTGTCGGTGCAAGTTTTAACCTTGGCCTACACATCCTTACCTTTGAGAATAGATGGAAGAGTTGCTTCTTGCACAATGGTCATACGCTCATATCCCACTATGTTGGTTGCCTTGAGTGTCAATGGTGGGATATTGTGCTAGTGAAATCTTGATTGGCTCAAATAATTAACATCCCTAGTAACCTTCACACTACTTGTTTTTGGATCTGCTTTTTCAATAGGACTCAACATTGGTTGCTTGTTCCCCACAAGCTTCACTGAATCAAATTCATCATATTCATCTTCAAACTTAGACTCATCTTCATCATCAATGATCTTTAGTGCTTGGATACAAGAGGATTTAGAGCCTCTTTTTTTCAACAAGTCACCTTTTCCTTGGCTGCCTCTTGCAGAGACCCCAATGCCTCTACAAGCAACATCCCTTTTTCTAATCATTTTGATAATTTTTTTAGGGTTTTTGAGATTTTTTCTCACCAATGACCTCCAATTTTTGTAAAAATCATAAATAAATAAAGTGATGAGATCCTAGGAGTTTAAACTTTAGTGTTTTCAAAAGTTGGGAACATATGACATGAATCATATGAAATGTTTATTTCCATTAAGCATGAGGGTAGAATTATTAACTTAAATGGTCTTTAACACAATCCCTCTAGATTTGTCTCTTCAAATGTGAGGGCACCCACTCTCATAAAGGACACGTTGGGAGTTTAAACTTTAGTGTTTTCAAACTTTGGGCACATATGAAATGAATCATATCAAATGTTTATTTCCATTAAGCATGAGGGTAGAATGATTAACTTAAATGGTCTTTAACACAATCCCTCTAGATTTGTCTCTTCAAATGTGAGGGCACCCACTCTCATGTTCGCATTCACTGATATTAGCCTTTAGGAAAAGATAAGAAAATATAAATTGGACTAATGTATCAATCCATGTGAACATGATACCCATTCACCCTCTCACACACTCAATGTGCAAACTTTGTCTCCTAAAGGACATGATTTGGGCAGTATATCAGTTGCCTCAAAAACTTAGGTTCGAGTCAATTCTTCATGCAACATGACACTAAGAAGTTGCTAAGTTGTCTCCTATTATTATGCTAAATTGTTTAGCATCAGTTCAACCATTCTAGATGACTCTCATGGTGTTGCAATGTTATTTAATCTTACAAGTTGGCATACTTTCTTAGTCCCACAATGCTGAAAAAATTTCCTCAACTATTAATCCTAAAGAAGCCCAATAATGGGTGAACATGGATAGGCCAGCTTGACTTTTCTCACATGTCTTCCATCTCACTTAGACACTTATTTTGGGAACTCTTATACATTTACTATGTCAGTTTTCTAAAGCCTAAAATGGGAAAAATAAATAACAAGTGTGTGCAAGCAGCAACACACTTGACTAGATTGAACTCGGCCTAGTCTTATGATGGATGTACATTTTAAGGGCTTCTTTCCTAATTCAAAATCGCTGAAGATATATAAACTAACTATTTCATTTGTCCTACAATTCCAATAGTGCACATGGCAAGCTTCTCTACAAATCTCTTTTGTTGCATATGGTAGGCCTCTGAATAGACTAAGCTTGTACTAGCATAATGCAAACATGACCTGCAAGTCACCACTGTGTTTTAGTTTCTGAACGATGTTGCATTATTGACTGACTAGTGAAGTATCAACCATTGAATAAGTTTCAAGCTTTGGAGAAGTCACAATATATATTATAATTTTGTCTTGTAGATTGGCCTCTTGACCAATTTTTTCTAGGAATGCCTCTTATGAAAAAATAAGTTCTTTCCTAATAGGTTATGACCCTCTTGAAAATACCAGGTTCACTAGAACATTGGAAGCAAATATCTAATGCACACATCATGCTACCACTACAAGCCATTGCAGAAAATAGAAACCAAAGTGAAAAAGGATCTACAACTACATTGTAGATGTGTTACAGTGACAATACTTTCTTGAATGTCTATTCTCCAACATCCATAGCATTACCACAAATAATCATAGTTTGTATTTAACTCCAAATAATATACATTCCAATAAGAAGTTGTCAATCATAGTTTTACCTTGTGGCAATGATTTTCCTTATGTCTTGCTCTCATTTTCAGTCAAAAACTAGATTTCCTATATTGATGACATTCCTACTATAATATGACCAACTATCAGACAACTATCTCACTGTAATTCTAGATAAAATGAGCAGTGTACCAAAATAATAAAGAAACTGAAAATGATAGTAGATATTGCAGGTTAAGTAACTAAATAGGTAGTACGCATGATATGCTATTCCATAATTCACTACCTTTCCCATTTATAAAATAGTTTCTACAACAATTCTACTGCATATTAGTTCTTTATGTTGCTATTTATTGAGATTTTGGCTCACACGGGGATTACAATCAACCTTTCCACAGGAGATACATATGGCTTATGCAATTGGCATACCATTGCTGTTACTGTAACTAACATTTCATGATAAGAAGTTACAGTTGAAACATTGCATTTACTTGTTTTGGCTTACTAATTGTTATGTATGGCATATATAATACCAGTTTTCCATTGGGATTCATACGTGACCAAATGAAAAAGTATTTAACTGTTGCTAAATGAAAAAATGTGGCATGCTAGGATTGGAGGGATTTTGTGCAAATTATAATGAAAAATAAAAAAGTGAAGGCCTACACCTCCAGTGCAGTGATAGTAGGGTTTCCTATTTATAATCATCTAGAGTTATTATTATTATTATTTGTTCATTTCTTTCTGGCTGTTTTTCCCTGGTCAAGGTGTTTCTCAAGTTTTTCAGCTCTAAATGCTAAACACATTGCTTGATGTGTTGCAGTGGAAACACCTCACATCTTAGCATAGGTCCAAGATCTAGTTCTGGTACAATAGTGAAAATTATGGAAGATTTGGTAAGTGCCCGCTACTGAAAGCCTTGCCACTATGACCCAAGTGCTATTTGGCCACAACTAGAAGGTTATTGCATTGGGAAAAAGAGAATGTTGTGTGTGTTGATGTTGCACACAGAGCATCTTTTTGCAAGCCCTTTTTCCCATCATGTGCAAGAGCAGTTTGCATCTGCAAGATGCACATAGCATTCTCTTTGCCCAATAAAATAACCTTCTAGTGTTGCATGAGCTTCTAGCCTCTTTAGACTAAGGAACTGTCTAGAACTTTGTCACTCTTGGTTTGTAGTTATCCTGTGAGTTTAGTCTGATTGCAAGACTTTTGCCTTAACATTCCTTCTCAACGTTTCTGCCATAACCTCAGAGCTACTCGGGTTTGGGGTTGTTCCCTAGATATATCTTGGGGTTTGGACCAACCTCCTGATCTGCTGGCAACATTTCTATACCTCCAGCAGGTATATCACTTATCATAGGCATTTTTGTTTCTCCAAAATGTTGTTACTCTCGTAGAAGGGTGCATTATAATTTAAGATTCTTTCTCCCACAACTCAACATGTTGTGTGCAATGTGGTGCCTGTTGGGTGATTTCAATGGCTTCTACAAACTAGTTATTAGACAATGTTTCTAACCTCTTAGGAAGGAGCTACTTAGTGGTGGATGCCTCTCTGAAAATTGTTGGTATTGATTGTTCATTAGTATATTGAAAAATTCATCGTCGGGGATTAATGTTTCAATTTTATCAAGTGTCTCCTGTTTCATATTCAACACAAGATGGAATTTGCATGCACTCAGTTCATTGGAGCAAGGCTTTCTGGCTTGCCTTGAATATTGAAAGCAAGTTACAGAAGCGATCCCTAAATATGGAGCATCATTGACAAAAATTCAAGCTCCTCTCAGTGGATGTTTTCTAATCCCTCTTCTTCTGCTCCTTCCCCTTATCATCTTCATTTGTTTACAAGGCATGACAAAGATACCCATAAGTATAAATTTTAGCCCAAAATCAATTGTAATGATAGTGGAAATGTTACTAGAATATTATGATTATCACTAATGTTCTGCCCATTCTAATGAGTGATGTCTTAAGAAAAAAGTTCTCAACACATATTTTAGTGGCTGAGCAAAAGGAAGGAGAAGGTTAAAATGATTATAGTCAACAATCCCACTTACATAAGTGGTTGTTGTGGACTTCCCAATCCATGGTGGAAATGACTCTGCTACTAAGTACGATAATTCTAACAATTCAAAAAAAAATGGAAAAACAATTCTAAGCCCACAATTAGTCTTAATCATCACTGACTACTTCACTTTAGACAAGGATTCTTTGTTTGTGCAAAACTATTGCATTATAGTTAATGGTAGTGATAAAAATCTTATTTCACAAGATCATGTGACTTTTCTTAATTTCCCTTCAAAATGTTAACCTTGGTCTAAAATTTTAGGGTTGGATGAAGGATAAGGAACCAATGCAAGTTATGAAGGTTCGTCAATTCGCTTTTGCTATTGACCACTCTTTGATAGTATTAAGTATGATGACACTCTTGTTGACTACTGTGGTCTTATTCCTTGGAAGGTTTTATCAACACGATTGCCATGCAAGCTATTATACATTGTCTTGAAACTTCCCTATTTTTGCAGAGAAGTTAGCGTCATGCTAGTGATTAATTTGAAACTGTATTTTAGTGGAAAAATTCACTGTTTTTTGGTGTAATAGTTCATAATTTATTCTAATCTTTTTTTGCAAGTGTACTAGTCACAATGATAAATGGGTGGTTTACTTCAGAGGGTTCTTAGTTCTTTCTAGATACGCTTTTCATCATTTGCTTTGAATACTTCTCTAGTGCTTTACCTTCATATTTTATCCCCTGCACAATTGCTCCCGAGGCCCATGTTGTTATGTTTAAGGTCCATGTTGTTATGTTTATTGGTTGTTTCTGTGGAAACTTTTTCTTGAGGTTCTGCTAGGTAAATCCAAATGCAAAAAAATACTATTTTACATATTGATATTTGTTCAAGACATTCTTGTGTGATACTTGAATCTCATAAATCTAGATTTCTATTTAGTTATCTATATCAATATATAAGAACAAGCCCATGGATTGTTCATATTTCTCAAATTGTGGAGTTGTTCCTTTCCTATTGCATGTTCTTTTATATTGTTATGTTGTGATTCAAATTTCTAGTTGTGCTTTTCAGTTATTCTCCTACGTAGGACATGCTTTGTTAGATTATATCAAAATTTATTCTTATTGTCTTTTTATTATGTATATTGAACATATTATTTCTAGCAACTTTTGATTTTCCTAGATTTTCTATTCCTTTGGTGTATCTTTGCACCTTTAGGGGAAATTGCTAGTTTAAATGCTAATTCTTTAAAGGGTGCTAACTCAATGGAAGAGCATCTGCTTTACAAGAAGGAGGTTGGTGGTTCAATTCCATCATTCCCTGATATTCATAACTAATGACGACAATCATTTTTTAGTGACGGATGCTCTTTTGACCATCACCAATGAGCTTATGGTCACATTTTTCGACCCTCACCAAAATATGAAATGGTGACGGTCAACGAACGCCACCATATATATGCATCAATAGTGACGACCATTAAAGGTCCATCACCATAAATCTTTGTTATTGATATGAAATGGTGAGTGTCATTGATTGTCATTATAGTCATTATTCGTGACGAACCTTGATGTCACCAATGAGTTTATGGTGACGGTCAATGAATGTTGCCATATATATGCACTAGTAGTGATAGCCATGAAAAGTCCATCACAAAAAATCATTGTTGTTCATATGAAATGGTGACGGTCACTACCTGTCATTATAATCAATATTCGTGACAGACCTTGAATGTCACCACAACACATACTTTCGGCGACGCCACCTTTGGTGACATTTAGTTTTTTGGTGACGGAGGCAATTGTCCGTCACCATTTCTCATATGAAATGGTGACATTCACTATCCGTCACTATAAATCATTATTGGTGATGGACCTTGAATGTCACCACAACACCTATACTTTCGGCGACGCCACCTTTGGTGACGTTCAATTTTTGGTGACAAAAGCTCTTTTGACCCTCACCAATGAGCTTATGGTGACCATTTTTGCCCCTCACCAATGTTCTTTTTTCTTGTAGTGTAATAGGAGCGTAACAACTCTGCCCATAGAGTGCCTCAAATAGACTCATCCTCAGTGACTCCTGATAATCATCGTTGTAAGCAAACTCAACCTGTGGAATATACTCCTTTCGCCTCTGTTGTTGATGAATTAAATACATCCTCAACATATCCTCCAGAATCCTATTGAACCTGCCTATTTTTCCATCTATATGTGGATGATAAGCTATGATGAAGGCAAATTTTGTCCCCAAACCTGCAAACAACTCCTTCTAAAACTTGGAAGTGAACTTAGCATTCCTGTCTAACAAAATCTTCTTCGTAACACCATGAAAACTCACTATCTCCCTTATGAATACATGTGCTACCTCACCAATTGAATAAGTAGTCATTACTGGAATGAAGTGAGCTACCTTTCTCAGTCTATCAACCATGCCCATGATAGAATAATGTTTCCTTGATGTCCTAGTAATATTTTTAATTAATTCCATGGAAATGACCTCCCATATCCATTGTAGAATCTAAATAGGTTGAAGCAACCCACCTGTATGCTTACACTCTTCTTTCACCTGGTAACAGTCCAAACACCTAGCCACAAATGATGCCACTTCCTTCTTCATATTCGACCAATAGTAGAACTTCTTCATTGTTGTCAACATCTTCTGATAACCCGGGTGACCTGAATATGGATTGACATGAAAATCCCTCAAGATAAGCTTCTTAAGCTCACTATCATCCGTCACATAGATCTTATCCCTAAATATTACCAAACCATATGTTGTAAGATGATAGTCCACATCCTATTCACCTGTACCATTGGTGTAACCTATGCATAAGCTCCCTATACATGTCTTCTTTTTGTACTTCCAGTAAGATCTGATCCTATAAATTTTTCCCATATGAGCTCATTGTTGCAACATGGCTCGACTGCACTTTCCTATTGAGAGAATATGCACCTTATCCTCATCTCCCTTAATGTATCTAATATTGAATTCAAACTCACTAAAGGTAGCCAACCATCTAGCTTTCTTAACATTTAGATTTGGTTGGTAAAACATACATCTCAACCCATTGTGATCGCTCATGAATACAAATCTCCTGCTAAGAATATAATGCCTCCACATCTTCAAGTCATGAATAATAGCTACCAACTCAAGATCATGAGTCACATAGTTCTACTCATGCTCATTCAATTTCTTGGACTTGCAGCACACCATTTGTCCCTCCTGCATAAGAAGTCCATCAAGCCCTCTCTTGCATGCATTTGTACACACTAAGAACTCTTTATCCAAATATGCAATCTTTAACACTAGATAATTTTTCAGCATTCAATTGTTCAAAACGGGTTGCGCATTCCTCTTTCCATTCAAACTTCTCACCTTTTCTCTACAAAGATGTAATAGGATATGCAATGTGTGAGAAGTTCCTGATGAACCTCATGTAGTAACCTGCTAGTCCCATGAATTATTTGACTTCATCCACATTTCTAGGAGCATACCATTCCATGACAGCTTTTAGCTTTTCTGGATCTATTGTTATGCCTTCCTTGGAAACAACATGTCCCAAGTAATTCACCTTTTTCTAGAAGAAACTACAATTTCCAAACTTAGCACACAATTGATTCTCTCTTAGCACTCTCATCACTGTTTCTAAATGCTTGGTATGCTCTTCCTCATTCTTAAAATATATCAGGATGACATCAATGAATATAATAACAAACTTTTCCAAATAAGGACACCACACACTATTCATCAAACATATAAAAGTAGTTGGGGCATTAGTCAAACCAAAAGGAACTACAACAAACTCATAATTCCCATACTTTGTCATGAAAGAAGTCGTGTAGATGTCCTCTTCCTTGATGCGTATAAATGGTATCCTAATCTCAAATCAATCTTCTAGCCTACATTGTTTCTCCCTTCAACCAATCAAACAAGTTGTCAATCATCGACAATGGGTACTTTTTCTTGAGTGTCACCTTATTTAATTCCATGTAGTCAATGCACAATCTAAAAGTACCATTCTTCTTCTTCATAAACAATATTGGTGCACCCCAAGGTGATACACTTAGCCTACTGTATCCCTTATCAAGAATTTTTTTCAACTACAACTTCAACTCCACTAACTCTGGTGTAGCCATTGTTGGGCCTCTAATTTGTATTATTATTATCACTTCTTAACATTCATTACATCCATTTCTAATGTTCTTTTATCACATTATTTATCATAATTTATTATATAATTCCATTTCATAATTATTTATGCTCTTTTGAATAAATAATATTTGTTCTCCTTTATTTTAATAAATTAATGATTATTATGCATGATTGCCAATGATGGTTTATTAATGAATTTTTTATAATATAACTCACTATTTTTGCCTCCAATATCTCTTCCAGATTACAGATTTGATCTTCAGCTGTTAATTATATATTCCAACTCAAAAATTCACTGGAATAACAAGAGACGGTTTTGCATTGAACGTTTCCAGAAAGTGGAGAAGAATCCTAAAAATTTGAAACATGGGTTTTGTGCAGAACTGACCAAATTAGTTTTACAATGAGAAGTTTTCCAAAATTCTGTCTTGATTGAGAGAAATGCAGGGTTCTTCTAAGGACAGATTTGTAGATTTTCTGTTGTGGCCGTTTTCCAAAATTTCCCCAATTGTAATTGCCAGAATCCACTTGTGACAGCTGAATCATGATGGAAAGATCTTTCATATCTCATATTGGTTATTGATATTTTGTAATCAGTTTATTTCCCCTTTTTTGTTTGTATATTTAAAGGGGCACAAATCATAATGCAAGGGGGGAACTCATAGGAGAAGGCATATAGGGTTAAGCCCTTTGAGATACAGATCGTGTAATCAATATTTTTATCATTAATTAAATGTACACCAGCTTGTTGTTTCTCCTGTAATCCTTGAGTTTTCGCAACCCTGATCCAAGAGTTGGGCCCACTCTTGTGATCAGGTGCTGCATTCTTCTTTCTGCTCTTTCAGTATTGTGTTTTGTGTGATTCTTTAATTGTTGTTACAGTCGCGTTAATTGTTGTGGATGCTTTTTATTTCTGCAATTTATTTATTGTTGTTACAATGGTATTTGTGTTATATATTAAACCTGTGATCTACAACAGGTCATGTACTTGTATCTACATATACTTTGTCGTTAGTCTTGAAATAACTAATGCCCTCGGGTTGATAATTTATGTGGAGAAAGGTTTGAATTATGTTCATATCCAGACACCAACATTTTGGCGTCGTTGTCGGGGAAGGCTAACAGGTGCAAAAACAGGATCTGAAATAGATCTCAGGGTCGATCTCTCATCTTGGGGAGGGGATTTATTGCCCTGCTTCAAGTCCTAAGCATAAGTGATTTTTATTTTTCTTTTCTGCTTTTATTGTTTTTATGTAGAATTGATCTCTCGTCTTGGGGAAGGCATGTATTACCTTGCTCCAAGTCCTGAGCATAGCATGTTGTTTTTATTTCTGCTTTGTTCTGTTTTTTTTATTAAAAGTAATCCCTCGTCTTGGGGAGGGTATCTTGTAACCTTGCCCTAAGTCCTGGGTGTAGTTTCCAGTTTTTCGCTCTTATTTCTTTTTCTTTGGGCCAACTTCTCGTCTTGAGGAGGGTATGTGGTTACTCTTCTTCAGGTCTTGAATTTTGATTTTTCTTTTTATTTTTATTGTCTGTTTGAATCTATTCTCTCGTCCTGGGGAGGAAGCTATCTGTCCTAATCCGGGTCCTGAGCAATTTCTATTACTTTGATGAACCCTCTTCACAACAGAGATCTAAACAAAAAGGCAGAGGATGAGGTCAAGGAAGAAAGCATCAACAGAATCTGGAACTCAGTTAAGGAACTTCACGATGTTACAAATATGAGAAATGAAGACTATATTCAACGTTGGTTTCACTCAATTGTTTGCTTGCAACATCACTGCACACTTCAGCAACTCTTGGCACCATCCTTAACATGGAAGTTGGTCTCTCATACCCGTGTATTTATTAACATACATCTCTCAATTAAGGGTATGTGCATACTTGAAGCCTTATTTCGAAAATGGCTTCATTGAAGGTACTCTTATATGTAAGTATATTTTATTTTTCAAAGTAGTGTAGTGTAGTGTAAAATATAGAATGAATAAAGACATAAATAAATAAATTTCTTTACATGTGAAAATAGTTGTTTTTGTTGCAATACATTGTGAAAATTGACATTGGTGACCAATATTCAAATTCATTTATGTATGTAGATTAATTATATTGAAAATAAAATATATACAAACACTCATATTCATTTTAATCACCTTCTTGGAAAAATTCATTAATTATCATATCTTATGGCTTGCAGGCTTGATGAAAATTCTGGAAAAACAGTCGGGACAGTTAGATTTTGAGGGACCAAATGGGCATATTTTCAAGACCTGTTTCTATCATAATTAGCCCTTCATTTCTAATTTATAAACCAATTTGAATCACTTGATTTCGAGTTGAAACGAAAAATTTATGACCAAAACAATGACAGGATGTCTAATAGGTAGCTAAGGAACAGAGTTGGGACAGTCCATTTTTGGAGGCCTAAATGACTAGATTTTGGAAACCTGTTTCTATGGTATATTTCGCTCTGAATCTAGTTTACAACAAAATTTGAATCACTTTATTTTGATATCGTATGAGGAAGTTATGAGCAAAATATTGACTTCTTATCGTAAATCAGCACTCTTGAAACTTTGTTTTCTTGGTTGTTCACTACTATATTTGACCCATCAATTATCCTTGCTTTTAAAACCTATTTCTATTGAAGATACATAAATTAATCTACTTTAATCTCCAATTTTAATTGGTTCAATCCATCATCAAATGAAAAAGTTATGCTTGAACTATCAACTGTTGGTCTAAGCTAGAAAATCGAAAATGACTCTATTATGCAGGTAGTTCTAAGCAAATTTAACATACCATTACATGAAATTTTTAAAACATGTTTTTATTGGAGACATCTCTCTGAAGTCACTTTAATTTGGCTTTGGAATCACTCAAATCGGATGAAAAACAAAGAAGTTATCATTGAAACACTGCTGGTTAGTATGGTCAACCACTGCTCTCCCGCAGGTGACAAATAATTTTTTTTTATTTTTCTATGGATTTGTTTTGCAGAGTAGCTACTTGTTATTTTTTTTCATATGTATTGGATTTTTATAGCTTGATCACCTCTCTTCTTCCATTATTTCATGTTTTATTGCAGGTAGACACTCGTTTTTTTGCAGGTCCAAGGAGAGTAAATGAGGTCAATTTATGAACAAGGGATTATTGAAGACAATGATAATGAAATAAAAACATTTTCAAATAAGTTTCCTCACACAAAGAAAACAACATGAATAATTTCCATCATTTTTTGGATTTATAACATGAGAAATGGGGAATTGATTTCTATTTGAAGATCCAAGTCATTTTCGAAAAAAAAAAAAAAAAACATTAAAACATTTATTCACCATTCACAAACAATATTGCTGCAACAAAAATCATGACCATTAAGATTTTTATTTATTTATTGTTTTTCAATAAAGATTCATTTATTCTCTGATATTTTTATGCTTCAGGTATTGTTTACTTCAAAGTCACATTTTCTTTGTTTTGTTCTCAAAATAAAAGTAGCAATTTCTTAAGTTTCACGATGTTGTTACTCCTTGGATGCTGCTACTCCATGATGTTGTTACTCTAGATGCTGCTACTCGTGAAGTTGTTACTCCTTGGATGCTGCTACTCGTGATGTTGTTACTCCTTGGATGCTTCTACTCTTAATTTTGTTACTCGTGATGTTGTTACTCCTTAGATGCTGCTACTCGTGATGTTGTTACTCCTTGGATGCTGCTACTCGTGATGTTGCTACTCGTGATGTTGTTACTCCTTGGATGCTGCTACTTGTGATGCTGTTACTCCGGATGTTGCTACTCGTGATGATGTTATTCCTTGGATGCTGCTACTCGTGATGTTGTTAGTCCTTGGATGATGCTACTCATGATGTCGTTACTCCTTGGACGTTGCTACTTCGTAATGTTGTTACTCCTTGGTTTTTGTTACTTCGGATGTTGCTACTCAAGATGTTGTTACTCCTTGGTCGATGTTACTCCGAATGCTGCTATGTAGAAGTTTGAATAATAGATGAATTATTCACCGAGATTATCCTGACACACTATTTGAGCTTCATGCATAATACATAACCTCTTCTACAATTGATCATCAATTTGCGGAAATAGAAGCAGTCGCATGCGCACATTAAAACATAATCAAGCACACATATAACACAGTATGTAATGGGGAAAGCTTACAGTTGAAAACCCCCAACTATCTGTATATTATAATGATAGAGAAAATGTAACAATACATAGCACAAAGCTCCTCGCAGCTCTTAGCACTATCTCACATGCTACACACAAACTAGCTCAGATATGAACAAGTCACAAGTTCAAACCTCTTCCACCTGTCTGCCTGCCTCTACTGCACAATCCAAGATGAATAATGATGAGATCCAAGTTTGAATCCCACTGGCTTGTACTGTGCAATCCTCATTGGCAATCTCAATCAATGTGTGTGCAAATCTCATGCACAGCTATAGTCACAACTGATAGTAGACTCACCCTTTCACCCACCTCTAACACTGGTCTCCACTGAACTGTCCATGCATTGCAATTAACTGGTGTATTCTTTAGTTGATTTATGAGTTAATAATTAGTGAATTAATTAATAATTAATTCACACCACTCATCACTAGTGTATTTATCAGTTAGACTAAATACAACTAGTTCAACTAAGTTAAACCGAACACAACTCCACCAACTGTCTCATCAACTCCACCAAACTCTGCCACATGAGTTCTAACTGAATTCAACCATGCAATAGCTCAACCAAACCCTAGGAATAGCGTAATTCCTTCTGTCAGCTGCATGTGCCACATCCGTAGCTCGAACTGAAGTGCTCCAAGAGGATAAGATAATGTTCATAGTCCAAATATTATTAAGAGCTAATAATATTTTACTGATCTATTTTTAGACTGGCAGTCTAAAAATAGACTCCGCCCAGTATGTCTAAAAATAGAAATCCATCTATTTTTCCAACTTGACCAACCATCCACAAATAGCATCCCGCAACTCATAGAACATGATCCATATGTCTAAAAGCAGACGATGCAAAATAGACTTTGCGTAAAGTAACTTTGTGGGCCCTTAGTGAAGGCGACTTTAACACCATAAACACATGTCATCTTGTTGAAACCCTTGGCACTCCCTCTCAACAAGATATGGATTATCTACAACCCTATCACGCCTCTACCTTGGTATTCAAATTTTCTCTGGTGAGCGCCTTCGTCAAGATATCGACATCACAGTCCTCCGTGGGAATGTATGAAAGCTACTTATGATCTCACTTCCCCCAATCTCGATATGATGGTGCCCCCCGATGTCGATGTGTTTGAGATCTGTCCTTGAAATCTTTTGGATTAGGCGAGAGTTTAATGCAGCTCTTGTTAAATCACAATGAAAATCACGATCGGCTCTAAGTCGAGCCCGAACAACCCGACCAGGATCTTCCTCATCCATATAGCCTATCATGCAGCCAAACTTGCTGCCATATACTCGGCCTCTGCTGAACTGAGTGCCACGGATCTCTGCTTCCTGCTGTACCAAGAAACTGTTGTCGACCCGATACTGAAGATCCCTCCAGATGTGCTCTTTCTGTTCGTTGGGCTCCCTGCCCAATCTGCATCCGTGAAGCCACATAGCTTCACCTCATCCTCCTGTCTGTACCACAATCCATATCCCGATGTGCCTCTAAGATAACGCAATACATGCTTGCCTGCCTTCCAGAAGAGCTTGGTTGGCTTAACCATAGCTTGTGAGAGCTGGTTAACAGCATAGCATATATCGGGTCGTGTATTGACCAGATACATAAGCGACCCCACCAACTGTCGATAAACAGTGGCATCCACTACCTCCGCTGAAGTAGCATCCTCCTTCCTCCAACCACTAGGAAGAGGAGTATCAACAGGGTTGCAGCCATGCATGTTGAACATCTCCCGATGTCTCACAGGCATACTTGCACACGAGAAACAAATAGTCCATCCTCTGTTTGCCAAATTTCCAATCCCGGAAATAATGAAGGAGGCCAGGTCCTTCATCTCAAACTCTCTATGAAGATCCTCCTTGCATGAAGAAAGTATCAACAACTCATCTTTTGTCGATCTTCAAATCATCTACATAAAGTACAATGATCGACAACTTACCCTCACCACAATGCAGTAGATGGAACCACAATCTGGTACAGGTTAGGATCGGCCTCACTCTTGGAAAATCCAAGCCCGGTGAAATAACTGTCAATCCGTGTGTACCAAGCACGAGGTGCTTGCTTCAGCCCGTACAGTGCTCTCTTGAGTCGGCACACATGCGACTCACTGCTGAAAATCTCGAAACCTTCAGGCTGCTCTATGTACACCTCCTCCTCAATAACTCCATTGAGGAACGCAGTCTTCACATCCATCTGATGAATGTGCCACTTGCTCTGGCGGGGAAACAGGAGTAGGTCGTGTGGAAGAATACCTTGTGGTCCATCAAGAGAGTTCCTGTGTGATTTTCCCCTACGTAAAAGCCTCGGGGAGGAAAAAAAAATCTTGCCTTGTACTTCTCAACACTCCCGTCAGTAGCTTGCTTCACTTTGTAGATCCATCTCGAACCTACCACTGATTTCCCTTCTGGCCTTGGGACAATCTCCCATGCACTGTTTCTGACAATCGAATCATACTCTTCCACCATGGCATCTACCCATGCGGGGTCCTCCACAGCTTCCTCAAAAGAGGATGGCTCTGTCACGACACATTTCTCACAAGAGCCATGTATCCAGTGTACCGTTCCGGTGACTGTCTCTGTCTACACTGTGCTGTAGGTGGTCCTACAACCTTCTCTGCATCTTGATCCAATCCCTCAGCTTCTGTAGTGCGCTTCTTCCCTCTGATGGTTGGCGCTGCATGAGTGGTCTCTTCCACTCCATGAACTTCCTCCTGTGATTGATCCACATCCTGAAGCTCATCCTTAGGAACTAATAGCTCCTCATTTGCATGCAAGTGTGGCACCCTCTCAAGCGAACACTTCATGGCTTTCTCCTCTGGTGATATCCGAGTCACACAACGATCTCGCAGGCGCGTAAAATACACCACGATAGTTGGGCGTATCAATGTGTCCTAAATATCCCAACCTACCAACGGTCGCTCCCGACTTATTCACGGCATCATGTCACATGAATGTAAACAGGTGAACCAAAAATCCTCAAATGGGAAATATCGGGCCTCTTACCAGAAAACGCCTCCTCGGGTGTACTCATGCCAAGTATCCTGTGAGGACAACGGTTCTGCACATATACTGCAGTATTGCATGCCTTCGCCCACAAGCGAATGGGTAGGCCCTAATCATGCAACATCGCCTGTGCAGCACCCACGATCGTTCTGTTCTTCCGCTCAGCAACCTCGTTCTGCTGTGGGTTATGAGGTGCTATGAGCTCTCTTCGAATTCCTTTTGCGCTGCAAAAGTCCTTGAATTCGCCAGAGATGAATTCACCACCATTGTCGCTCCTAAGAGCCTTCACCTGCTTCCCCGATTCTTTCTCAACCAGCGCCTTGAACTCATAGAACTTTGAGTATGTCTTGCTCTTCTTCTACATGAAGAATATCTAGCACTTCCGAGAAAAATCATCAACAAAGATCACATAGTACCTGTGCTTTTCTGTCGAAGCTACTGAGAAAGGTCCACACACGTCTGTGTGAATTCTCTCATGGATCGTCATGGTGCAACTATCCTTCTCATGAAAGGTGGCTTTCACAAGTACTTCCTTACATCCCTTGCCAGCGATCGACGTATGGTACCATAGGAAGCCAGTGAAATACGATGTGGTGTCTTCAAGCTCCATGGTGAAGATGGCCCAATCTGCGGTGCCACGACTCGCCATCATCCGACTTAACACTCCTTACGCACGCCCGTGCTTTCGCATAACCATCTACTTACGGTCAGTAAGGTTCTTCGACTCGAACCCCATCTTAGGAGTTTCTCCAGGTTGTCTTCTTTTGCGCGGGGGAGAAGCCTTTCCCTCGCTAAAGACAACATCATATCCCTTGTCTTCTAACATCGCCACAGAGATAAGATTCTTCTTCAATCCTGGAACATGCATCACTTCCTTCAATACACAGGGTTTACCAGACTCCCTCTCAAATGAAATGGTACCGATACCGGTCTCACTGTATCTACCATCATCGCCCATCTCGATGTGCACTCCAAGATCTTTCTCATCCAGATCAGTAAACAAATCTCGATCTCTTGTCATGTGAAAAGACGCACCACTGTCAAGAAACCACACTGAACCCATCACACTTGAGACCAAGCATGCGATCAGTGAAAAATCCAGCTCAAACTGTGAGGCTAAGGCCTCTCCAGCTGCAGATCCAGCAGCCTGCTTATTTTTCTTCTTCCGCGGACAATTTGTGGCATAATGTCCGTGTTGGTGACAGTGAAAGCACTTCACCTTGGACATGTCCTGCTTCTTGCCTTTCGCACCAGACTGAGAAGCTTTCTTGCTCTTCCCCTTCTTTGCTTTGGCAGCCAAAGCGCAATTCTCTTCATCGGATGCCTTTGATGAAGATTTGTCCCTGGTACTCCGCCTTATCTCCTCTTGCACAAGATCCGACCAAAGTCGCTCCCATCCTGGCAATTTCTCCCGACCATTGATAGAGTCCTGATAGGAATGCCAACTCTTCGGAAGCCCAAGGCACGATGGAAGTCCTCATCATCTACGGTCACCCCCACACTTTGACTCATCCCCCCATTGGGTGAACTTAGCGAGGTACTTACGGGCATCTTGCCATCGCCTTTCTCCATCTTTATGTTGCAGGTTTATCCTTGAGCGTAACTTCCTCTGGTTATACGCTGGGCTCATTTGTCGTGCTTTCCACATCAATTATGGAGAAGCTTTTCATGCAAGTGGCCACTATGTGATCCTTCGCCCCCAACGAAATCCTTAGAACGTTTTTGTCTTATTTTCCCAAGCCTCGGCAGAAAGCGAACTCGGTGACTTGGAATTGACAACACCTGAACTCATCGCTTGCGTTTTCATCCAACACCACCTCATCCTGTCCTTCCTCCTGTCCTTCCATGCAATATAATTCGAGCTGCCTTCAAGGGCATACTCCAATCGCAATCCGTTGAAAGACATTTTGACTTCGACACCAAGAAAACACTGCTGCAAATTCGAATTCCACCAACTCAAAACTCAACCGCTTCTGATCTGTGAGAACAAAGTATTTCTAGTACAGAGATCGACTGTAAGGGGCATTTACTGGATATCTCACCTTTCAAAGAAAGGATGAATCCAGAGGCTACCTGGCCCTCGTACAGACTCTGCCTAAAGAAATAAAATGTAATCACTGTAATAGATCCGATGATCAACTTTGCTCTGATACCATGTAGAAATTTGAATAATAGATGAGTTATTCATCGAGATTATCCTGATTACACACTATTTGAGCTTCATGCATAATACATAACCTCTTCTACCATTGATCATCAATTTGCGGAATTAGAAGCAATCGCATGCGCACATTGAAACATTAATCAATCACACATATCAACACAGTATGTAATGGGGAAAGCTTACAGCTGAAAACCCCCAACTATCTGTATATTATAATGATAGAGAACATGTAACAATACATAGCACAAAGCTCCTCACAAGCTCTCAGCACTATCTCACATGCTACACACTACACAAGCTCAGATATGAACAAGTCACAAGTTCAAATCTCCTCCACCTGTTAGCCTGCCTCTACTGCGCAATCCAAGATGGTTAATTGTGAGATCCAAGTTCAAATCCCCTTGGCTTGTACTGCGCAATCCTCATTGGCAATCTCAATCAATGAGTGTGCAAATCTCATGCACAGCTATAGTCACAACTGATAGTAGACTCACCCTTTCACCCGCACACCTCGTTCTGTCTCAGGCTTGTCCATGCACTGAAGTTAACTGATGTATTCTTTAGTTGATTTATGAATTTATAATTAGTGAATTAATTAATAATTAATTCACACCACTCTCACTAATTGTATCAATCAGTTAGACTAGATACAACTAGCTCAACTAAGTTAAACTGAACACAACTCCATTAACTGTCTCATCAACTCCACCAAACTCTGTCACATGAGTTCTAACTGAAGTCAACCATGCAATAGCTCCACTAAACCCTAGGAATAGCATAATTTGTACATCGGTACATATACCACATGTGGCTCGGGAGGTGCTGCAAGGGGATAAGATAATGTTTATAGTCCAAATATTATTAAGAGCTAATAATATTCGACTGATCTATTTTTAGACTGGCAGTCTAAAAATAGACTCCGCCCAGTATGTCTAAAAATAGAGGTCCATATATTTTTACCAACTTGACCAGCCATCCATAAATAGCATCCTGCAACTCATAGACCATGATCCATATGTCTAAAAATAGACATAGTCTAAAAATAGACTTTGCGCCAAAAATAGCCTGCGGGCCCACTTAGTGAAGGCGACTTCTTTTCACCAAGCTCCATCATCTTGTTGCATTTTCATGGCTATAAGATGTTTTACTCATGAAGTTGTTGCTCCACGATTTTGTTGCTCAAAATGTTGTTGCTACATGCTTTGTTATTCTCTTGGATATTTATTGCTACTTCGCATTGTTACTGCGGATGTTGTTACCTTGCTGTAGTGACCTGCTTGCTACGGCCCTCGGATGTTGTTACTGTGCTTGTTGTTTACTCAGGATGTTGTTACTCTGCTTCTTTATTACTCACCTTATTTGTTACTGCGGATGATTTTACTCACCTTTGTTGTTACTGCGGATGCTCTCCAACTACTTTGTTACTGCGGATGCTTTCACTGTAGCTGACATTGCTCATATTGTTGTTACTCCGGATGTTGTTACTCACCTCATTGCTCTAGATGTTGTTGCTATAGCACTCATTGCTACTTTCATTATTTACTGGGATCTTTGTTACTCCATCATTGTTTAGCAGATACTGTCACTATTTTGTTACTCTGTCAGTGTTGTGAATATGCCACTGCTATTACTGCATCGGTGTTGTGAATCTGTCACTGCTGTTACTTCGGAAAAAATTTCTAAGTGTTGGATGTTGTTACTCCTTCTAAAATTTTCTAAGTGTCCGGTGTTGTTGCTCCTCTAATGTTGTTACTCCTCCGGTGATGTTACTCCATGGTGATAATTTTCTAAGTACTTAGTGTTGTTACTCCTCCAGTGTTTTTACTCTGCCAAGGTAAGTCGTCAGGTACGTCCTCAACCGACTCCATGGATTTATTTGGTATTTTACTTATGACATGATCAACTATAACTGATGGCAAACATACTTTATTTGGGGGGAGGTCTCGTATTTAAAGGATGAATATTATGGTAATTCTTGTTAGGAATGATTCACTCTTAATTCCTCATTATTTTGTAAAGTGACTAATCCTCCTTCATGTCACCCTCCTAACATCATTATTTTTCCCCTTTCCCTATTATTACCTAAGTCATGGTTGTTGTTACCTCAGTCACAACTATTGTTGTTGGACAATTTTCACATTGAATTCAACATATGTAAGTCTTTATAATTTGTTTTTCTCTTCGGTGAATGGGAAATACTTTTATTGGTCTAGGCCCTCTTTGACATAATGATTGGGTAGTCAATTTATCTTTGTTTATCTATAAACATAATCTTATTTTTAAGGAATAATTATGCAAAGATAATTTCATCATGTCAACTTTCAACTTTTCTAATAGGTCAAGTCCCTGATCTTGTAAAATTTATGATGATGACCGCAGAATTGTATTTAAATATTTCTGCCATTATCTAATGAGTTGTTCCTCAACCCCAATATCAACAGTGAAAAATATATTTATCAACATTCATTTGAAGGTTATTATTTTTTGAGAAGCAAAACTATCAAAGTTGAAAATAGTTACTACACAACTTTTTACACCATCCCTAGCTCTTAAGGAGCTGACCTACCACCCCATCTATTAAATAATCTTTATTGATTAAAAAAAAAAAACTATAGTTGAATTTTAAAACATAAATAGTCAACTGGAGGATAGGAGGTCTCATCACGAGCCGAACTACCATGATCATAGGTCTTAATAAAGTGACATTACCACTGCTGGTCACCAAGCCACGGTAATGGCCTTCGATCATGAGACTGAAGGACAAGAAGTCTCATCACGAGCCGAATTTTTCACTTTTGTTAGCTCCCGTGAATGGCATTGTTATTAACGAGTTACCACGCCATAACAATGATCTTCAGTTGACATCTAAGTAAATTGGAAAGGTTTTTTTTTGCAACTATGTACTTATTCTAATAGATGGGACACTAGCATTTCAATGGGTTAAAAAGGCATCCCTGTCGAGGCTATGGACGCCTACTGGCAGCAGTGGCTATGCCTATGGTATAGAAGTTAATTTAATACTATAATCTACTTGGTTATCTTGTTTTCTCAAAGTTAATTTCCAATAAAGCTTACTGTTATATATACAAATTTTTCTAGAACTCATGGTTCATGGGGTAATATTTAATCAATTCTTAAATGATGGTGGTTATGGTTTATATCTATTATTGAGTTATAAATATTTACTTTACATGTCAGGGATGAAACTTTTAGGATATTTGATATTTGACATTTTGTATCTTCTAATCTATAATTCCTTTATTCTACAAGTATCATACATTTAACCAAATATAGTTTCTTGCCCAATCAATCACCATTTATTCAATTGGACAGACCTTGAGAAGCAAAGGTTGAGATAACTAATTCTTTAATTTTTGTTCTCATAACAACCAAAGCTTATAGGTATAGGGAATGCATATTTTCACTTCTTATCCATTATTATTCCATGTCATTCACAATATGATTATGTCACTTTTATATGTAATGAGGTAATTGCGGTGATGAGTTACTGATTAAGAATATTGATGAGATATTTTGTATAGATGACAGAGAAACTAATCAGTTTGGGGGAAGGAAACAATGCTACACTTTCTGATTACTTTTTTCGGCATGCATGGCTTCCACCTTCCACATCAATTTCAGCATCAACTCAACCTACTGTTGTGGTAAAACATAACCCCCCCATTTTTAACTTATTTACTTCAAATAATGGGGACCCTTCCTATAAAAGTTTTGGCTAAACGTCTTTTAGGATTTTTATTAAGTTAATTATCCTATGATTTTGTTATTTTTTCATTTTTTTTAGATTCTTGTTTTTATTGCTTTGTTAAAATCGATTTTTTATAAGCTTTCCATTGATACTTGTTTCGCCTCATTTGGTCAACTGGTTTGTAAATGGCACTCCTTTGAAGTCTAATCAATTATGTCGCCTGGGTTAAAAAATGCGTAAAATGTACAATATTCCATTTTTATAATTAAATTAGTTCAATAATGCATTTAGTTTAAATATTAACCCCTAATTAGTTATTACTAATATTTTTTCATTTTTTCTACTTATACAGCCAAATCACGAAGCATCGAGATTTTAGAAATATACTTCAATTTTCAAATAAATTACTAATCTCAAAAATTCAAAATGACAAAGTGGCTATAGTTTAAATAGGCATATCATCCCTTTAGATAATTTCATAATTTAATTAAACATCATTAAAATAAAACCAAAATTTAAAAAAAAAATATGTTATTAAATCTTAAATTAATTAAATTAATTATTATATTAAATATAATTAAATTAAAATTTAATATAAAAACAAATAAAATAAAATAAAAAATTTTACATCGCATCGGAGATTTTAGATGACAAAACCTGATGACCTTTCCCTCCCGATATGCCGATTGCGATTGCAATTATAAATCATTTGTATTTGACTTCAAACTCACTCATATGTGTGTAGGTGTAATGTTATTTTAGTTTGTCATAGATGTAATGTTAGTTTAGTTTTATATTAGTGTAGTGTTAGTATAGTATTAATTTAATATTAGTATAGTGGAGTGGTAGTAGATTAGTGGAGTATTAACCGCTAGATCCATCTTAACTATGGATCTATTAAGAGGGATCAAATCTCTCGAGGTGCAAACCTCTTTTTTTTAGTGCAAAACTTGAGGAAAGGTTTTCTCGGGGGTGATCCCTCTCGATGTGATGGTCTGGGATTAAGATGTGGATCTGGAACCAGTTCCGATCGTGTGCGACCAAGGAAAATCTATCGAAAATATGATTAATTTTATAAATAATATGTAAATACGGATAATATAAATATAATAATTTTATATATGCTAAATATGTCTGATATTTATCTGGTCATTTTAATTTTAAAATTTTCTTAGTTACCTCAATCTTTTGAGATTGATAAATATTGTTAATAAATTTAATGACGAAACAATTTTTTTAAATGCAAAGTGACAATGTAATAGTGTTGAATGATAGAAAATGAAAATAATAAGAATGTAGTCAATTACAAATAGTCTTCATTATGATCAATCTCAAATTATTTTCTTTTTCTATTCTTATTGTCACCCTTGTTAGTTTTGTCATCTTTTCATATAGATTATATGAAAAGGACAATTGAAATAATAAACCATTTAAATATTTAGCTTGAACTATTGTACTAAACATCATACATTGTCTCTCTTGCTCTTCAATATTAATAGGTTGATTTACTATAACACAAATATTAATGTACATTGTTAATAATTTTGTGTGCTTACACTAAAATCAATGCACAATATTAATCCAATCACTTTAAAATTAATGTACCATCAATGTACATCAAATCAGAAATCAATGTCTACACTGAAATCAATGCACCTAATGCAAACAATCAAATAAGATTACAAAACAACATCTACACTGAGATCAATGCATCTAATGTAGGTAATCAAATAAGATTAGAAATCAACATCTATATTGAAATCAATGGATCTAGTGCAAGTAATAAAATAGGATTAGAAACCAACATCTACATTGATATCAATGCATCTAGTGCAAGCAATCAAATAGGATTATAAATCACCATCTACTTCCCTATCTCCCCCCTCGAACTACATCTCTCTTTCCCTCCATCTCTCCACTCTCTCACATCCTCCCTCTTCCTTCCTCTCTCTCCATTTATTTCCCACATATATATCTCCCTCTCTCTTCACCCTCCAACTATGTTACTCTCTCTCCCTCTCTCTCTCAACATCTACACTAAAATCAATGCATATAGTACAAGAAAAATGGGATTAGAAATCACCATCCACACTAAAATCAATGCATAGAGTGCAAGAAATCATCTTCCCTCTCTCCCCCCTCCAACTACATCTCTCTTTCCCTCCATCTCTTCTCCTCTACACTGAAATCAATATCTACACTAAAATTAATTCATCTAGTGCAAGCAATCGAATAGGATTATAAATCACCATCTACTTCCCTATGTCCCCCCTTGAACTACATCTCTCTTTCCCTCCATCTCTCCACTCTCTCACATCCTCCCTATTCCTTCCTCTCTTTCCATTTATTTCCCACATATATATCTCCCTCTCTTCACTCTCCAACTATGTTACTATATCTCTCCCTCTCTCCTTCTCTCCATATCTCCTTATTTATCTCTTTATCTCACCCCAAAACATATACACTCTCTCTCCATATCTCCCTTGTCACTTCATCTCTCTCTCCACTTCTCACTCTCTATGTAATCCTTCTTCCCTCCCTCTCTCCCCCTCCAACTCCATCTCTCCATCCTTCCATCTCCCTCCCTCTCTCCTCCTCTCTCTCGTCCTTCCTCTCTCTCCCCTCTCTCTCTCTCTCTCTTTCTTTGCCCTCCAATTTTCTCTCTTCCCCCATAACTCTCTTCCTCTCTCTCATGTCCTCTCTCTTGTCCTTCCTCTCCTACCTTCCTCTATCTTTTCCTCTCTCTCTCTCTCTCTCTCTCTCTCTCTCTCTCTCTATCCTCTTTCCTCCCCCAACACACACACACACACTCTCTCTCTCAACATCTACACTAAAATCAATGCATATAGTGCAAGAAAAATAGGATTAGAAATCACCATCCACACTGAAATCAATGCATCGAGTGCAAGAAATATCTTCCCTCTCTCCCCCCTCCAAATCCATCTCTCTTTCCCTCCCTCTCTCAAATCTCTCACATCCTCTCTCTCTTCCTTCCCCTCTATCCCTTTCTCTCCCACATCTATCTCTCTCTATATCTCCCTCTCTCTCCCTCTCTTCACCCTCCAACTATGTTACTATATCCCTCCCTCTCTCATTCTCCCCCCATTCCCTGCATCTCTCCTTATTTTTCTCTTTATCTCACCCCCAAACATACACATACTCCTCTATTTATCCCTTGTCACTCCCTCTCTCTCTCCACTTCTTGTTCCCTATGTAAATACATTACTCTGGATCCAAAGTTTGATTCTATCTGTATTTACACTGAAATCAATGCATCTAGTACAAGTAAGAAAATAAGATTAGAAACCAACATCTACACTAATATCAATGCATCTAGTGTAAGCAATCAAATAGGATTAGAAATCATCATATTAATGTACATTGTTAATAATTTTGTGTGCTTACACTGAAATCAATGCACAATCTTAATCCACTCACTTTAAAATTAATGTACCATCAATCTACATCCAATTACATCAAATCAGAAATCAACATCAACATTGAAATCAATGCACCTAATGCAAACAATCAAATAAGATTACAAAACAACATCTACACTGAGATCAATGCATCTAATGCAGGTAATCAAACAATATTAGAAATCAACATCTATATTAAAATCAATGGATCTAGTTCAAGTAATAAAATAATATTAGAAACCAACATCTACACTAATATCAATGCATCTAGTGCAAGTAATCAAATAGGATTATAAATCACCATCTACTTCCCTATCTCCCCCCTCAAACTACATCTCTCTTTCCCTCCATCTCTCCACTCTCTCACATCCTCCCTCTTCCTTCCTCTCTCTCCAATTATTTCCCACATATATATCTCCCTCTCTCTTCACCCTCCAACTATGTTACTCTATCTCTCTCTCTCTCTCTCTCTCTCTCTCTCTCTCTCTCAACAACTGCACTAAAATCAATGCATATAGTGCAAGAAAAATAGGATTATAAATCACCATCCACACTGAAATCAATGCATCAAGTGCAAGAAATCATCTTCCCTATCTCCCCCCTCCAACTACATCTCTCTTTCCCTCCATCTCTCCTCCTATACACTGAAATCAACATCTACACTAAAATCAATGCATCTAGTGCAAGCAATCAAATAGGATTATAAATCACCATCTACTTCTCTATCTCCCCTCTCGAACTACATCTCTCTTTCCCTCCATCTCTCCACTCTCTCGCATCCTCCCTCTTCCTTCTTCTCTCTCCATTTATTTCCCACATATATATCTCCCTCTCTCTTCACCCTCCAACTATGTTACTATATCCCTCCCTCTCTCCTTCTCTCCATATCTCCTTCTTTATCTCTTTATCTCACCCCAAAACATATACACACTCTCTCCATATCTCCCTTGTCACTTCATCTCTCTCTCCACTTCTCACTCTCTATGTAATCCTTCTTCCCTCCCTCTCTTCCCCTCCAACTCCATCTCTCCTTCTATCTCCCTCCCTCTCTCCTCCTCTCTCTCGTCCTTCCTCCCTCTCCCCTCTCTCTCTCTCTCTTTCTTTGCCCTCCAATTTTCTCTCTTCCCCCATAACTCTCTTCCTCTCTCTCATGTCCTCTCTCTTTTCCTTCCTCTCCTACCTTCCTCTATCTTTTCCTCTCTCTCTCTCTTTGCAATCCAATTATCTCTCTCTCTCTCTCTTTGCCTTCCAATCCTCTTTCCTCCCCCAACACACACACACACTCTCTCTCTCTCAACATCTACACTAAAATCAATGCATATAGTGAAAGAAAAATAGGATTAGAAATCACCATCCACACTGAAATCAATGCATCGAGTGCAATAAATCATCTTCCCTCTCTCCCCCCTCCAGCTCCATCTCTCTTTCCCTCCCTCTCTGCACTCTCTCACATCCTCTCTCTCTTCCTTCCCCTCTATCCCTTTCTCTCCCACATCTATCTCTCTCTATATCTCCCTCTCTCTCCCTCTCTTCACCCTCCAACTATGTTACTCTATCCCCCCCTCTCTCATTCTCCCCCCATTTCCTCCATCTCTCCTTATTTTTCTCTTTATCTCACCCCCAAACATACACATACTCCTCTATTTCTCCCTTGTCACTCCCTCTCTCTCTCACTTCTCGCTCCCTATGTAAATACATTACTCTGGATCCAGAGTTTGATATTATCTATATTTACACTGAAATCAATGCATCTAGTGCAAGTAAGAAAATAAGATTAGAAACCAACATCTACATTGATATGGATGCATCTAGTGCAAGCAATAAAATAGGATTAGAAATCACCATATCAAAAGTTTACATTACTCTTGATCTATCAAACTTTACATTAGAAATCACTATCCACACTGAAATAAATGCATCAAGTGCAATAAATCATCTTCCCTCTCTCGCCCCTCCAACTCCATCTCTCTTTCCCTCCCTCTCCACTCTCTCACATCCTCTCTCTCTTCCTTTCCCTCTATCCCTTTCTCTTCCACATCTATCTCTCTCTCTATCTCTCTCTCTCTCCCTCTCTTCACCCTCCAACTATGTTACTATATCCCTGCCTATCTCTGTCTCCCCCCATTCCCTCCATCTCTCCTTATTTTTCTCTTTATCTCACCCCCAAACATACACATACTCTCTCTATTTCTCCCTTGTCACTCCCCCTCTCTCTCCACTTCTCTCTCTTTCTATGTATTTCTTCTTCCCTCCCTCTCTCACCCTCCAACTCCATATCTATATCCCTCCCTCTCTCCTCCTCTCTCTCTTCCTTCCTCTCTTTCCCTTCCTCTCCTACCTCCCTCTCTCTTCCCCCATCTCTCTTCTCTCTCCCTCTCTCTCTTTTCCCTCCAATATAAAATGGAAGAGAAATAGAAAAATATGGTATTTGGCCCACTGTGTTAAATTTATATATGTAGGGAGAGAAGTGATTTTTCATTAGGGCTGACATTAGATTAATTAGATTAAATTTTAAATGTTAAATATTAAACATTATTTTTACATTTACGTTTACATGTTTATTGTTACCTGAGATAGGAAATGCATATAGTGTACTTTAATTTGGCCCATGGTATTTAGCTGAGGATTCACCTAAATAAAACCACTTTTTGAGTGTTCCTAAATATAAATAGGATTATGGAGTAAATATAAAAAGACGTTTTATTTATTTACCATCCCTATGGTTTATTTATATTCTATTTATTTACCATACCTCTTTTATAAATATGGTATTTGGCCCATGGTATTCAACCCATGGTATTAAAGTGGTACATTTCTATACACTCGAACATATCAAAAGTTTACATTAATTAAATTTAATAATATTAATATTATAATATAATAATGTGAATATTAGAATTAATAATAATATTAATATTAATATTAGGGTTAATAATGTTTTTTTGGCATGTATTAATAATAATTTGGCCCATGGTATTTAGCTCAAGATTCACCTAAATAAAACCACTTTTTGATGTTCATAAATATAAATAGGATTATGGAGTAAATATAAAAAGCCTTTTTTATTTATTTACCATATATATGGTTTATTTATATTTTATTTATTTACCATACCTATTTTATAAATATGGTATTTGGCTCATGGTATTCATCCCATGGTATTAAAGTGGTAAATATATCAAAAATTTACGTTACTCACATGACATCTACACATCTATATACACTCCTACATATCAAAATTTTACATTACACACATTACATCTACATCCCCATATCTTACAAATTTGTAAGAGCACCTATAATTTTCAATTAGGATAGTTTTAATTTAATATTAGTGGAATGGTAAATTAATAAATTTAGTTTAATATAGTGTTAAGTTATAAGTTAATATAGTGTATTGTTAGTTTAATTTTAATTTAATATTTGATTTAATATGTAATATTTAAAATGATTAATTTTAAATTAACTAAATTAATTAATACGTAGATTATAATTAATTATCAATTAATAAATAGTTTATTAAATAATTAGTTTAATTAACAATTAATAATGTAATTATAATTAATTAATAGATAATTAAAACTTAATTTAGAATTAGATTATAACTAAATTAGATTAATAATATAATTGCAATTAATTAGAATTAATTAATTAAATATCATAATTTAATTTAGGATTAGAATTTAATTTAAAATTTTGATTTTTTACCCTAAGCAACAAAAATTCCAGATTTTTGGCAATTTTAATTTATCAACTTTAGAGGCTCATAAATGGAGTTTTTCTTGGCCAAATGAGGCCCAGGATAGCTTATTGGAAAGATAAAATGATGGAGATTATTCCTGAAGAGGTTTTATTTCCAGATATTTGATCATTTATTGGGTCTAAAATTCAGCAAAAAATCAAGCGGTGAATTTTTAAACAAAACTAATTTTCTGAGTTTTATTTTTTGCATTTTAATTTGCCACAGCTTCTTATGAGTGCAAATTCATTCGTCTATGTTTTCATTGGCCAAATAGATCAGCACAAACATCAAAAGAAAGCTTATGTTTGATTTTTATTTATTTAATCAAGTTTTAATTGGATTTATTTTAATTTCTAGATTTGACATTTTGATTTTATTTTTGCATTTTAATCTTTTTTTTATATTTGTTTTTGCAGGATAATAGTTGAAGAGATAAGAAGAAAAAACTTTCAATCAATGAGAAGGCTCTAGCAATTGAATAATATTACTTGAACCAATGAAAATTGATTGAGCAAAACCACTCTTCAAACAAACTTTCCTATGAAAAATTCCTTTGTAAATATTATAAATAGAAGATTGCAAAATGTAATAAGGGTTACTCTCTTCTGCAATTCTAGACTTCTAAAAGCATTTCTGTAATAGGAATTTAGAGTTGTAGGAGGGAGGAGATAAAATTTTAGATCTGAACATTATTGAAGGTTTTTTCTTTATATCTTGAATTACGTATGATGGGCAGAGTTTGCATTTATGTAGCTCTAGTTTTGAAAGCAAGAATTCAAGTAATGTAAAGGACTATTAGAGACCAGGATCAGAGAGGCGGATTCAATTAACTAGTATTTTTGTCATTTCTGTATCAAATACCAGCTCCATTTTTATGTTAATAAATGGTTGTTTCATTTTATTCATGTTTATGCATTTCTGTTGATATGGATAATTTGTCCCAATATTATTATGTATCTCTGCTCTTATGAATTAAACTCTGATTTCTGAGTAACTATTTACTCAAAAATTTGTTTTATAAAACAGATTGATTAATAGTAATGTGTTGCGAATTTCTTCCGCATATTATTATTTAATTATTAGCTTGATTGATTTGACAATCAATATCATTTTTGTGAATTTCTTTTGGAATGTTGTTGATTTATTATTTCAGTTAAATGGTCTTAATGGGATGTGTTTTGGTACTCACAAATGTCAGTTAAATTGAATTTCTTCGTTAGATTGACATTAATTAAAAGCCAGACATATTTAAATTCTCATCTTTTAATTATCTTGCTCTTAGTTAGGTTAGATCTATATCTACCTAATTAAGATAGGATTTAGATTAGTTTCTTTTTCTTGCATTATAGAATAAGTTTGTATTTATATTAAATTCTACATTCTTTTAAGTCCTCTTCTCAAAGAGGCAACATCTTAGTTATGGTTTGGCTGAACCCAAAACAGCTTAAGGGTCATTCTCTTGCCCGATCAGCAAGAAGAAGTTATCTGATATTCCTATCTATTGGTAGTTAAAGATACATCGTAAACAAATAGCAATAGGGAAAAGGTAATTGGACCTAGTTAAACTAGTCGGAGCCACTATCATAAACAGAAAAGGAGTTGTATTAAGGTCTGGACCGGGTGGTTATCCCCCAATGTTGTTGCAATGATTTTCGAGGTTTCAACACCTACATAAGCTTCACGAAATGTCAATCCGTACATGCCATTCCACATTTTTTATGGAGGTAAAACTTGAGGTAAAATAGCATAAGGTTTTGATTTATTAAAATTTTAGGAGAATGTCATGAAAAACCATTGAGCATAATTCACTTATATTTTTCAACCATTATATCCCATTCTTTACCACTTCCCATTTTTTAGAGAAAAAATCTTTCAGTTTGGGGGAGTGTTACTTTCATTATCATGACCATGCCATTAATATTTTTTATCATCTATTGATCTCATTATTCATTCTCAAAATCTCCCTTATTCCATGTTGTTATACACCAAATAAAGATTTCAACCATGATTGTAGAGACCACCCCAATTTGTTTTTTAGTGTAGCATGAGGGCATGCTAATTATTCAGTTTGGGGGAAGAGTTGCTATGCATGATGAATGATTTCTCATTTCTTCCTCATTTAAGGTATACAATCCCAAAATTGATTTGTGTATATCCTTAAAACTTTCAACTGGATTCTTTTGATTTTTAGACAACAAAGATGTATCATTAAACCATAAATTTTCAAGATAAACCAATTTGTTAATTCCAAAAAAATCATGCATTATTACCTAAAACCATTTTGGTGATATATTGAAATCCATTCATTGCATTGATTTGATTTTTGGATTGGAGAAGCTTTGATATAGTATAAATTTTCTTACAAAATTTCAGCAAAATCTGGTTTGTAATGAAGTTTGTATTTACTTGTATCATACTTTGCTGCAACTTCATATACATACGGTTGAAAGTATACATGAAAATTATTTTAAGGAAGCATTTTGAGGAAGAAACCTTCTCTCCCATTAATATCATGTGCTGGGGTGAGCATTTTGATTATTGTATTACAACTTATTTAATACTAAGGCATTGGGCTGCATGAGGACATGTAACATGTACAGTTTGGGGGAGATGTTGGGCCTCTAATTTGTATTATTATTATCACTTATTAACATTCATTTCATCCATTTCTAATGTTCTTTTATCACATTATTTATCATAGTTTATTATATAATTCCATTTCAAATTATTTATGCTCTTTTAGATCAATAATATTTGTTCTCCTTTATTTTAATAAATTAATTATTATTGTGCATGATTTTGCCAATGATGGTTTATTAATGAATTCGTTATAATATAACTCACTATTTTTGCCTCCAAGATCTCTTCCAGATTGCATATTTGATCTTCAGTTGTTAATTAAATATTCCAACTTAGAAATTCGTTGGAATAACAAGAGACAGTTTTGCGTTGAACGTTTCTGGAAAATCGAGAAGAATCCTGAAAATACGAAACATAGGTTTTGTGCAAAATGGACCAAATTAGTTTTACAACGAGCATTTTTCCAAAATTCAGTCTTGATTGAGAGAAATGCAGGGTTCTTTGAAGCAAATATTTGCAAATTTTATGTTGTGGCCATTTTTCCAAAATTGCCCCAATTGTAATTGTCAGATTCGACTTGTGCCAGCTGAATCATGATGGAAAGATCTTTCAGATCTCATATTTGTTATTGATATTTTGTAATCAGTTTATTTCCCCTTTGTTGTTTGTATATTTAAAGGGGCACAAATCAGAACGCAAGGGGGGAATGCATAGGAGAAGGCATAGAGAGTTAAGCCCTTTGAGATACAGATCTTGTAATCAATATTTTTATCATTAATTGAATGTATAGCAGCTTTTTTTTCTCCTGTAATCCTTGAGTTTCCGCAGCCCTGGTCCAAGAGTTGGGCCCACTCTTGTGATCATGTGCTGCATTCTTTTTTCTCCTCTTTCAGTACTATGTTTTGTGTGATTCTTTAATTTTTGTTACAGTCGTGTTAATTGTTGTGGATGCTTTTTATTTCTGCAGTTTATTTATTGTTGTTACAATGGTATTTTTGTTATAGATTAAACCTGTGATATACAACAAGTCATGTACTTGTATCTGCATATACTTTGTCATTAGTCTTGAAATAACTAACGCCCTCGGGTTGATAATTTATGTGGAGAAAGGTTTGAATTATGTTCATATCCGAACACCAACACTCATCCTGTAAGGTGCCTTTGATGTTGGTGCTGCCCTTGGTACCAAATCAATAGAAAATTCCACCTCCCTATGAAGAAGCAACTCTGAAATCTCTACGGAAAATACATCCTGAAACTGTTTCAATATAGGGTACCTCTTGAATATTTCTACATCCAAAAAATCGTTACCCTTGTCACTATAAATATGAACTGCAAACATTACACACCCATTCCTACAACTATGCTTAGCTTGCATAGTTGTGACCATCCAAATTGATGTAAGCTTCTTCTTTCCCTATAAGATTCTCTTTTTTCCATTATCATCCAAGCACTCAATATCCTTATCATAGCAATATACTTTGGTCCTGTGAAGATATAACCAATCCATACCAAAACTCAAAATATATGATCCCAATGGTAGTACATTCAAATGTGTTTTTGTAGGCATGCCATTGAACTCAAATGCACAAGCTCTTACCCAATGATGAACTCTCTTCTTAGTACTTGTAGGCATCTACACCAACCAAGACTCTGCATGCACTTATTTTCTCAAGCCACACTTATCCCCCAAGAAGTAACATAACTGTAATTAGATCTAGGATCAATCAAAATAGAAACAACTCTACCACAAAGCTTATCTTCCATCTTAATAATGGATGTTTGATGATTTGTCTACTTGTTGTCTAAAACTGCATAAATCTGAGAAATTATATGACCAATATCCCCAAGTTTCTGTGTCGCCTTAGCACTATAGATATGAGACCTACCTCCCTTGTATAATGGAAAATCCTTCTTGCGATGATATTTTTTGCATATCTAGCACTACAATGGTCCACTACCATCACCTCTAGTTGCTTGTTCTCCAGGATGTGACCCATGTCATTTCTCAACTACATTGAACTTCTTGTAAGGAACCACATTTTCCTTCTCACCCGCATCTTGAGGTATCCCCTACGTTGGTGGCCATGTACATTTAACTTTCTCATTTCCCTTCAAATCACGCTTAGGCTTAGATTTTCACTTTGACTGCCCATAACAATGCTTCAACTTTTGAATGGTATCCTCTAACGATCTAGGCTCATCAAACTCAACATGGTCTCTATATGTTGCTAGAAATCCATTGATGAATCTCTGAATATTAGCCTTCTCATCCTTAAGATAAGGAACATACCTCAACAACTCCAAGAATTTTCTAGTATACTCATCATTTTTCATATAACCCATTTGCATCTCATAAAAATCCTTATCTCTGTCATCATAGTAGCTCTTCCTGAATGCCCTTGACATTCTTGTTGGGTATGTGTTATATTCTTTCCACGATTACTCGCATGTGTGGGGGGGTCATAGGTGGGGTGAGAGAATTCCTTGTATGTTGCATCAAGCGTAGTAGGGGGGTCACGGGGGGGGTGGTAGCCCCCCCTGTCAGGGTTCGGGGCAGCGCCCCGAGACAAAAAGAAATTGGACTCTATTTTTTCAGTGGGCGAACGCGCCCATGGTTTTAGGGCATGATGGTTTTTTGCCCCTGGTATTTTGTAGATCCGGTCAAGGGAACTACAATTATGTTCTAATCTAGGGTTAATGTATTTGGGTTTATGAATGCTTCGGCATGTATATATATGTGTTGTAACACTAAAAGGAATATAATGAAAATCAAGTTGGTAGTCCCGTTTTGGGATCTAGGGGAAAATCTCTGTGTATATATTTCTTATGTTTTCTTCTCTCACTATTGTTTATTTTTATTTTTTTAAGATTCGTTTGCAGATAATTTATGTACAGGGTTAAAACCTACATTTGGTGTCAGAGTTATTTCGACTTCAAGGGGATGCCTTTGCTGCAAAGGGGTTTTTTTCTCGGGCTTGTGGTAGATCCTGTTCAGTGGGATATCTGCGGGATCGATTCTTCGATGAAAGAAGATGGTGAGTAATGGAAATATAGAGATCGATAAATTTAATGGTCATAGTTTTGAGTTGTGGAAGCTCAAGATGGAGGATCTGTTGGTGGATAAAGATCAGTGGATCATGGTAGGTCCGGGTACTAAACCAACGGAAATGCCAAATGAAGACTGGAATAAGTTGGATCGGAAGGCAAAGAGAACAATATGGTTTTTTATCTCAGATTTGGTATTGTTGAATGTATCTGGGGAAGCTACTGCGAATACTTTGTGGGACAAGCTAGGGACTTTGCACCAATCTAGGTCTCTGGTGAATAAATTGTTCCTGCGAAAAAAGTTGTATACCCTAAGGATGAAGGATGGAAACCCGGTGATAGATCATATAAATGCCTTAAATACTATGGTAATTTAGTTGTCATATGTTGATGTTAGAATCTTAGATGAAGTTAAGTGCATCAGTTTTTTGTGTTCTCTACCAGATTCGTGGGAGAGTCTAGTTATTGCAATAGGAAGCAATACAACTACCTTGAATTTTGATGAAATTATCTTAGCCTTTGTTGTCGTAGGAAATGAGACAGAGAAATATGGACGAGGAAGGTCCCAAAACATAAACAAAAATAAGTTTTCGAGTGGTAGATATAAATCTAGAGGGAGATCTAAATCTCTAGGAAAGTTTGTAAAGGTGTGCTGGAAATGTAGAAAGGAAGGGCACTACAAAAAGGACTGCAGATCTAAAGCTCTTGAGAAAGGAAATGGATCTGATGATGCTCCTTTTGCAGAGGCAAAAACCACCTCATATGAAGGTGGGGATGTGTATTTGGCTTCTTCTTCAAATACACATGTAGATCATGAGGCATGGTTGATTGACTCGGGTGCATCCTTTAACTTCACTCCCCATAGGGAGTGATTATGTGAGTATGAGAAGTATGATGGTGGTGATGTCTTCTTAGGGGATGATAGGAAGGTCAGAATCATTAGAAGTGGAAAATTCAAGTTGAAGCTACAAAGTGGAAGGATTAGAACACTTCCCGGTGTTTTGCATATTCCTGCATTGGCCAAAAATCTGATTTCTGTAAGAAAGATGGATGATGCAGGTGTAAAAATAGTGTTCGAGAAAGATACCTGCAAGATGGTTCGGGGAGAAATGGTATTAATGCGGGGAGTTTGGATTGGAACTCTGTACAAGCTTCAGGGTAGCATTGTTATTGATGGGTGCAATAGTTCTATGATTCCTGAAAGTGGAGTGGAAATCCTAGTGGCCTCTGGAGAAAAGACCATGTTATGGCATCAAAGGCTTGGACATATTGGAGAGAAGGGCCTTCGGATACTGCATGGAAATGGTATGGTAGAAGGTATGTCTAATTTATCTTTGGATTTTGATTTTTTTGAACATTTTGTATATGGGAAGTAGAATCGGGTGAGTTTTCCTTTTGGTGCTAAGAGGGTGAACAAGATATTAGGGTTTGTGCACAGTGATGTGTTTGGACCTATGTCGGTTCCATCACTGGGTAAGTCTGTGTACTATGTTGCATTCATAGGACTTCTCAAGGAATACATGGATATATTTCTTGGGGAAGAAATATGAAGTCTTTGACATATTTAAAGAATTTAAGGCTCTGGTGGAAAACCAGACAGAGAATAAGATAAAGGCATTGAGGATAGATAATGGTGGAGAGTTCTGCAAGAAGGAATTTGAAGAGTTTTGTAAGAAGTGTGGTATAGCACGGTAGAAGACTACTCCATACACACCTCAGCAAAACAGAGTTACATAAAGAATGAGCCGAACAATGATGGAAAAGGCAAGAAGCATGCTCATTGGTACGAGGTTAGGAGAGGAATTCTGGGCAGAGGCAGTGGAGACTGCATGTTACCTGGTTAACATATCACTTTCATCAGCGTTGGAGGATAAGACTCCACATAAGGTATGGACTAGTAAGAAACCCTCTCTTTCACATCTGAGGGTATTTGGATGTGATGCATATGTACATGTTCCAAAGGAGAAAAGGACCAAGTTGGGTAATAAATCTAAAAGGTGCATATTTATTGAGTATAAGGATGGTTTAAAAGGTTACAAGCTTTGAAACCCGGGAAAAAGGTAGTGTACAGTCGAGATGTGGTGTTTAGAGAGGTGAACTATGTTGTTAAACATGAATTCCTGCCGAAGGAACCTAAGAAAATAGAGTTTGAGCTAAAGGAGGATGAATCAGACTCTACAACAGAATAATATTCAAAAGAGGAAGAGCCACAAACTCCAGCTGTGAGAAGATCATTTCGGGAAAGAAGACAGCCAGAAAGGTATATTCCATCTTCTTTCTGTTCAATTTTTTCTTTAACTATCACTGATGATGATCCCAGAACTATCAGGGAGGCAGTGGATTCAAAGGATGGAAAACTCTGGAAGGAGGCCATGGTTACTGAAATGGCATCCTTGCACAAAAATGAGGCATGGGATCTAGTGGAGTTGTCGGCTAGAAGGAATCCCATCGAGAGAAAATGGGTTTTTAAGAAGAATATGAATGTAGAAGGCAAGGTGGAGAAACACAAAGCTCGGTTGGTAGCAAAAGGTTATTCCCAGGTGCCGAGAATTGATTTTTGTGATTTTTTTTCCTATTTCCAAGGTTACGTCTATTAGATTACTTTTATGTGTCATTGTTGCATTTTATTTTGAGGTAGAACAGATGGATGTGAAGATAACATTTCTTCACGGGGATCTGGAAGAGGAGATCTACATGAAGCAACCTGAAGGCTTTAATGGTGAAGGGTAAGAAAGAACTTGTATGCAGGTTAAAAAATTCTATGTATGGGTTAAAACAGTCACCAAGGATGTGGTATCAGAAATTTGATACCTATATATGGGGACTTGGCTTCACCAGAAGCAAAGAGGATCACTTTTTTTATATTAAATTAATTGGTGACCCTGTTATTTATTTGGTATTGTATGTGGATGATATGTTGCTGATTGGAAATGACAAAGAAATTATCCAAGATTTGAAAACCCAATTGTTCTCTAAATTTGACATGAAGGATCTTGGTGCTGCAAACTATATTTTGGGCATGGAAATTAAGAGAGATCAGGCAAAGAGGAATATTTGGTTAAACTAGAGGAAGTATGTCGAGACTATATTACAGAGGTTCAATATGCAGGATAGTAAACCGGTGAAGGTTCCTATTCCTGTAGGTGTACAATTGTTTGTTGAACAATGTCCCAAGACACAAGAAGAAGAGGAGGATATGTCTCGTGTTCCATATGCAAGTGCAGTGGGTATCCTGATGTATGAAATGGTTTGTACTAGACCATACATTGCACATGTAGTGGGAGTATTGAGTAGGTTTATGTCAAAACTAGGGAAGGAGCATTGGACAGCAGTGAAGCGGGTTTTCAAATATTTTTGTTGCACTAGTGATTGTGGTTTGTGCTACAAGGGAAGACCAGGATTGGACAGAGTTTTGGACATCCGTGGTTTTTTTGATGTAGACTAGGCTAGAGATCTGGACCAAAGAATATTTACAAGTGGGTATGTGTTTAGCCTATTTGGAGGTGCAGTCAATTGGATGAGTAAAATACAATTTGTAGTGGCTCTTTCAACTACAGAGGCAGAATATATGGTAGCCACTCATGCAAGAAAGGAAGCAGTTTGGTTGCAAAGATTGTGTTCAAGTATGGGGTTGGTGCATCGAGATATAAGAATAGACTGTGATAGCCAAAGTGAAATTTTCTTGGCTAAGAACCCTACTTATCATTCAAAGACAAATTGCACTGATGTTCAATATCACTTTGTGAGAGATATTTTTGAGGATAAAAGGGTGTTGCTGGTAAAGGTGGACACTTTGTAGAATTTTTCATATGCATTGACGAAGTCTGTGAGCACTCAGGAGTTCTCTTGGTGTAGAGAAACAATGGGTGTTGTAGAGCTGGACTAATGACTAAGCTCTCCTATGGCCCCCTATGAAAAGAAAACAACAAGTGGGAGAATTTTTGGTATGTGTTATATTCTTTCCACGATTAGTCGAACCCACCCATGGTTTTGGGGCATGATGGTTTTCAGCCCCTAGTATTTTGTAGATATGGTCAAGGGAACTACGGTTATGTTCTAATCCAGGGTTAATGGATTGGGGTTTATGACTGCTTTGGCATGTATATATATGTGTTGTAACACTAAAAGGAATATAGTGAAAAATCAAACTGGTAGTCCCGATTTGGGATCCGAAGGAAAATCTATGTGTATATATTTTTTATGTTGTATTCTCTCGCTATTGTTTATTTTCTATTTTTTAAGATTCATTTGTAGATCATTTATGTACAGGGTTGAAACCTACAATTATTTACATCTTCCCACCAAATATATGCTTTCCCTTTGACACTGAAGGTGGATAGCTTGGCTTTCATATTCTCCAAGGATCTATGCAATCTAAAGAATTTATCCACTCCAAGCAACCATGCCTCTACATCTTCCGAATTCTTCACTATCCATCAAATGTAGGAGGCTTCACTTTCTTAAACACCTCGGGAAAATACTCCCTCCTCCTATAAGGATGATAACAGTGATGATTATGATGATGTCTCCTAGATGAGGAACTAGAATGATGCTCATACATATTGTTTGACAATTTAATTGTCTTAAATTTATAACATAAATCATTGACCGGGGCTTGTAAATTGACAAAGTGTAGTGCACTATATGTGCTAGAAGTCTTTGCTAGTTAAAATAGATTATTAATGTAAATGATCACACTCCTATATTTTTGTTTCTAAAATATACAATTGGCACTCTTAACATAATCCCCAAACTTCTAAAATATTATCACACTTACAGAATGAAACTAAACTAATATTCTCACTTGCAAAATGAAATTAAAGCAACTTATGAAATTAAACTAAAGCAATATTACTTCTACAAACTAAGATTCATAAAACAGAATAATTATATGTTTAGATTATGATAAGAAAACTAGATCAACTCATCACATAACAAAAGAACTATTGTATCTACCCATCTAACACTCCTTTGCATAAAAACTAAAATATAATCACGCTTTCTTTCTCAATATCAATCACTCTGAAACATAACGTGTAAAGAAATTCTATGAATTTACACTATAGCTGCAAAGAAATGTTATGAAATTATTCTATAACTATATCTCAATTAAATTTCATAGATGCTTAATTAAATCACTCTATTATTGCTTACTCAATTAAAATCAATACAAAATATCAATCTGAAACATGCAATTAACTAGTGTACTGAAACAAATGAAATAAATTATAAACACATAACCTTATTATTTGCAGGGGCCCTCCACAAACAGATGGTCACAAGATCCACTTGAACAATTAGCTATGCATTAGAGATATAAAGGATTTATCCATAACAGAGTTAAAACATAGTTTTCAAAATATTATTATCACGCCCAATATATCATTCAGTTTTTTGCATGGTACTATAGAGCCTGTATCAATTAATTGTTCAAGACCTTTACGCATGCCATTGCTAAAAAACTTCTAAATTTAAATTTAAAGATATAACATGATATCGTTGCTCACAATTTTCTATTTAACACGGAAAATCGTGAGGTGTGCATTTCGAACCCTTTCTTGCATGTTATAGCTACCATGTTGACTTTTTCATTTGACCATGCATTTGAACCTTCCTCCACTAATATGGCTCATATAGATAGGAGGAAATTGTTGAATACATTAATCTCCTCCTGCCCATATATTAATTTCCTTAGCTAGCACCTCAAATCCTGGTAAACCATGGATTTTTCTACATAAACATAGATTAGCTACAAAATCATGTTAATTCGGTAGCTGAGACAAATATTAACTTAATAATAAAGAACATTATTAACTATGAAATATAAGACAATTAAATACCTTTCAATGCCAAAAAATTTGTAGCCTAATTCTTGTTGAGTGTTTATGGTTGTCAAAGAGAAGAAAATAGGTAAGAGAGAGTATAAAAAATGAAGCAATTATGAGGCTCAACATTCCCCCACACGGATGTCATTGCATGTCCTCATGCAAAAATTCAAAACTAATTTCTCCTATTTAGTACTGCACTTCTCCAAAAACTTTAGCTAATACATCTAAATTTTTTTTATTCATTCTCTTTCTAGCAATGGTCATCCTAAGATTCTTCATCAAAATCTTGTACTTTAAGCTGATGACCTTCCTTTTTAGAGACTTATTATTTTCCTTCATATTTTTATTCTTCTTATGTCATAAACGTAGGTACAAGATAATTTTATCATTTTGAGTCCTTTGTATTTCATTTTTTGCTTTCAAGGTTTCATGTTCTTGTTTGAGGTGTTTTTTCATTGTCTCCAATTCATATATTTATTGCTTTAAAGTATTGATGATTGGAGGTTCTTGTGCACTGATAGGTTGCATTCCTTCCACCTGATTTGAATCAAATGCTCTCTTTTCCAAAGACTCAATATAATCATAATTTTTTTATTGCACTAGGTCAATTTCTGGTGACATTCTCCTTGGTGATGAAACAGTAGGTGAGGGAAACTTTGATTCCTCCTCCACTTATAAATCAACATACTCTATGCATGGTTCCTTTATTATTTTGTGAAGCCTTGCACTTCTACTTATAGTGGATGAAGGAGGTACTTGTTTTTTTAATATTTATCATTTATGTTTTAGTTGCTTCTATTTCCCTTATGGATGTATTCTCTTCTTTCTGGCTAGTTTTATTTCTTCTAATATCTTTCTTCCTTATATTTTCCAAGATATTCACCAAAGGAGTTTCATCCTCTAAATTTTTTTCCTATTATGGAGGGTTTTCAAAAGAGCTTTCAGTCATTTTCTTCCTTCCTCTCCTTGCTTTGCTTCTACTAAGTTTCTCTTGTTTCTCTTCTTTATAAATATTCCTAGTTAGGAAGTTATCCCTATTGTCTCCTAGGCTTTCAAGATGGAATTCAATAAGTATTTTCACAAGGTCGTGGTGATACATGGTGTTTTCTATGAACTATAGCTTTCTTTGAACATTTCCAAATGTTTTCTTCATACTACTTAATAGAAAATAAGGAAGGTTGATTTCATTCCCTTTTAGAAAATGCATCATCAAACGAATATGGTAGAAGAACATACTACCAAATCTACCTTCACAGGTGATACTTTTCTGAAGTACTAGAAATAAGTCTCTCCATTTTCTTTTAAGTGTTGTAATAGGAATACCTTTTTTTGAAGATAGTAGTATCCATACCTAGATTTCTTAAGAAATTTTTTCACTCATCTCCTTTTATGCCTATGTATTTTTACCATCTTTATCCAGGCCTTGGAAGTCCATTTTCTTCAGCAATGAAAGACTCTGTCACCACAAATTTGATGTCTCCAATTTCGACTTCCACTCCATTAAAGGCCCTAGTAAACAATTTGTCCACCTCTTTGTCATAATTGTCAAACACTTCTATGAATTTTTACCATTGTGCTTCATGTAGCATATTCTTAATCTGCAGGTATCTATCTATAATTTTCTTCCATATGGCTCTGTTTGGGCAATAACACCCATGATTGAGAATTTTTACCTCACAATTTGCTTCTTGACAGGGTATGAGATAATGGCAGGGTTATGAGGTAATGGTTTTGGTGAGAGTGTGAATGATAGTGAAAAGGACACAAGTGAAATGGTCATTTAGATAAAAAGGTATAAGTATTAGTTGGGTGGTTTTAACAATGAATTCGAAATTCGAAATTGGAGTGGTGTTGTTTGGATGGGGTCACCTCGGGTTAAGTTTTGGGTATAATTTTGATTATATTTTTTCAAATACACGTTGCGTGTAAAAGTCAAGGGGATTTGAGGTGGGTCAAAGCTCCTTTATAATTGTAATGGGTGAAAAGGGAAACCATGAGTCTCAAACCATGGATTGAGACCATGGTATGTGCGCATCCGAGTCATATAAATATGTAAGAATTTGAGTCGAGTAAGGACAGTTAAGTTAAGAAAATTTATGTTATATTTATGGTTTATGTGTTGAACTAAGTTTTTGGGCTAGTTTGTGTTCGGTATGGGTAGAAAGGCTCTTGTTGATTGTGTGCACAGAGATCTAGTCCTGAGTTATGTGCAAGGACTCTGCTATTGTGTGCGCAGACAAAAAGAATTGGATTGGATTGAAGATCTATTAATAAAGAATAATTTTTGGCAAACTTTGTTGCAATTTTTTTGTTTATGCATGAATATATTAATTATATGTTGATAGATCTGTTTCTATTTGAATGTGCATTTATCTAAGTTAAGTATATGTGAAATATCTCGGTGTTTACGCAAGGATTGCATCGTTGTTAAGTATTTTACTAAAGAACTACCTATGTGATTGCGCAAGTATAATAATTTATTTTACACATATATTTTAAGGGTTTTTATCTGCATTTAAATCTGGGATTTTGTGAAGTCTCACGTATACCGATAAGAATTAGATATGATAATTATTGGTAAGGAACACATCACACACTCCCTTAGGTTGCGGAAACCTGATTCTAGCATCGTCCCATACTATTTCGGGTGAGACTTTGGTCTACGCAAGTAGATCACTACCGAAAGGGCCAGTAGTTGGAGGGTTTTATTGGTTGTGCAGAACACTTTGAACTTGGGTCAAGACCCCTCAAGCCAAAAAATGGTTATGTTGTCGGGACTGGGATCTATTTGAGGGATATTTGATGTTTTGGCATCCGATGAAGAATGAACTACAAGACTAGTTGGATAAGAAGGTGCGTGAATTTGCAATCCAAGAAAACTGAAACCCTAGGTTGTCTGCTGAGGATTGGAAGAAAAGGTATATCTATACAGATATCCACAAAATTTTCTTTGCTTCCTTTGTGACCGAGTTACAATAGTGGTTATCTCGGCTTACTAAGTTCCAGACCTGTGCAAAGGATGATGCGATCACCAGGTGGACTCCTGGGTTGGTTCAGCAGTTCAAGAAATCTAGCAATAAAATTACCTACGCAGTAGATTATTGGATTGATATCGTTCGGAGTAGTTTTGTGACTGAATTTTCTATTGATAATGTTCGTATTCTGAAGCTAAAAGGAGATTTTTCAAAGGCCCTAGAGGTAATTTTATGTGTTCATTGAAACAGTGGATTGAAATGTTTTTATGTGAAAAGGGTCCTCTGTGCAGCCACATTGAGTGAATGTCCCGAAGAGGCCCGACTAAGCACAGTGGGAAAACTTACACAGTATACCTAGAAGGATTTTTTTCTATAGGCCTCTCAAAGGTAAATCTGGTAGTGAAGAGGAGTCTGAAACAAGTAGCTCTGGTGAATATGCACACTTAAAAGAAGAGGGATTGCAAGATCAAAGTATTTTTGGGTCATTTTCCATAGTTCAGGACCCATCAACTCCACGTTTAAATTCATCTCACACTAACAAGTAATCCACTCCACCTCCACCTCCAGCACCAGAAGTCGATATGGTTGCTTCCATTAAGCTACAGAATTTCAAGGGTGTTGGAAATGGATATGTTGAACAATTATGGTTCATCACAGATGTTGTCTGGACAACACATCAAATCAATAACGATAATGTTAATAAAGCGCATCTTGCTATTGAATTTCAAGAAAGCACATTGGAATGGTACATGAGGTATATGGAAACAAACCATAATGCAATGATTGATGATCTTAAAATTTCATTAAAGGAGTAGTTCAAGAAGCCAAAATCATATTCACAATTTGTGACTGAATTAAAAGAGATCCACCAAGAAGAGAATGAATCTGTATGGGAGGCAGATTAGTGGTTGAAGTGCACCATCAGGGATGGAGGATTTACTATCGATGACAAGCATCACAAAGAATGGTTCATTGCTATGATATTGTCGCATTTGTGCAAATCCTTAAACCAATAGAAGATTGTGACACAGGCTGAAGTTGTGAGATCACCATGAATTTAGAAGCCTCGCATGTACCAGCTACACAATTTGGGGCTCAATAAATCCAAATCGAATCATTTGCATTACACTTAGAGATACAAACTCTAAAAAAAGAGAAAGAAAAGGATGTGTACGCAGGAGTATGGTGCATAGGCTGTAAAAATGAAGGGCATCACAAGTATCAGTGTCTCGTATACAATAACTATCTGGCAGTTGGAGGACCAAGCCTGATTAAGAATGGGAAGGGCCTAGTGAAGTTACCAAAATATGGTGTGTTATTTCTCAAGCAAATGGATTGCACAAAAAAAAAAAATTCCCTAGGATTGGTAAATATATTTAGCAACTCCAGCAACCTTACTACACATTTTTTTGATTTGTGGGACATGATGAGAAAAAATTTTGTGGCTTTGATCGAATGATTGAGCAGCCTGCTTCGTATAGATTGCAAGTGGAAGGTAGAGTATCAAATTCACCCACATCGTCATCTAGGCATGGTGGATTCCCAGGTAGAGGAAGAGGAAGAGGAGGAGGAGCTCATCGAGGATGGGGACAGCTCATTTTTTATAACTATGGTGAGGCTAGTCATTATGCATGCGACTTCTCAAACCCAACACAGCAATATTACAATTATTTTAGACAGTTTGATCATTTTCTTGAAGATTTCCATGTATTGTTTGCAAAAGTGCAGGAAAAGAAACTATATACACCCACGCAGAATGTTCAAATGATGTGAGTGGAACCACGCATTGAAGACCCTAGCGTAAATATCGTAACTAGAAGAAGTATAGCAACTGGAAAAGATAAAGTAGAAGTTAAGAAACCTATTACCGATGTTTGGGTCTGGAGAGCTCCTGAGAAAAGGGAGGGGTTTAACTTACAAAGGGAGAAGGAAACCTTTGTCAAAGAAAAGAAGGACTTCACAAATCCTGGCACATATAAAGTACCAAGCAAGCCTGCCATGGATGAAACCTTTTTTGCAGGCATGTATCAATATTTTGCACAATAAGAAGGCAATTGAGAATCTTCAAGCTTTGATTAATAGTTGCGCCGAGAAAGACCAGCCTCGGGTGGAGCAAAAGGTTTCCAATAAATTTTACAAGAACAATAGAAGAATTGATCGAGAAATGTGCTTAATTTCTCAGATAGGTGAGTTTGAAATGGACCAAGTCATTTTGGATCCGGGATCTGATGAAAATGTACTTCCAAAGCAAACTTGGAAGAAAATGGGAGATCCTAAGCTAGAATGGTCTGAAATACAGTTGCCCATGGAAAATCAACAGAAGATTATCCCAATGGGTAGACTTTTTTGGGTCATAGTTGATATAGAAGGAGTTAAGGCACTGGCTGACTTTGAATTTATTCAATTTTTTTATGATTCATATATGTACCCTATTTTGTTTGGCCTAGATTTGGCTATTGACATGGATTCTATCATCAACCTGAAGCATAAAAGTATGGTGTTTGAAAAGAATTGAACCAGGGTTGTGGTCCCTTTGGACCCTGTAGAAGGAGAAAGATACACAAAAGAGGATGTTGATCATATCTACAAGCTAACTGTGAGGGATGAATATTGGATCAACCCTACAGTAGATGGTAGTCTTAGCTGGGATAGGGATAGTTCCTGGCACTCAAACTCAGATGAGGAGTTGGAGAATTAGTAGAATCGCTTGCATGAAGTCTCTACATTGCGCTGCAATTGAGTCACCGAATCTCTACGATGCATATCCTTTGAGGTTCGTGAATAACCTTACTATGATGGTGTAGGCAGTGTCAATTTCTTTTTAGAAGAAGTTGAAAAGGTTGTTCCATAGGCACAACGGTTCCATGTGCTTGATTTAGTTATGCGCTCAACCCTAGCGCGCTAGTGGGAAACACACAATGGCAATTTTTCTGATTGGGAATAATGTACCGACATGATGTGACTGTGATTTGGACAACCAAATATCCAGTTGGAAGGAACCTATGTGGGCAAAGAATATCTATGCATGCACTTAGCTAGGTGAATTTCATCTTGGGGAGAAGAGCTGCAACTAATATGGGTGTTGTAACGACCCATTCCAATTATAAGAAAAATAATATTAGCGTGTATACGACATATGGATATGATAGCTAAACATGCATATATCGCATACACCGCACTAGTATACATACCTGCTAGTATTGAGACTACCTAAGTTAGAGTAATGAATTGAATATCACAATGCAATTCATCTCGCCAAGATATAATAAAATATCAACAAGATACCTAACATGTATACCGCTCTATATGCATATGCATGGGAGAGCATTATTCAAGAAAATCAAAATATAATTTAGTATAAATTACATGTGAGTGGACCAATAAAATAATAATAAAATTTAATTAATTATAAAGTTAATTTAATTAAGTTAAAAACAAAAATAATACAATTAATCTTAAAATAATTAATCAAGGTCAATATCTCCATAAATGCCTAGAAATATCTACATAAATGCCTATCATATCTAAATAAATGAATATAATATCTCCATAAATGCATATAATATCTCCATAAATGAGTAAAATATCTCCATAAATGCCTATAATATCCACATAAATGCCAAAAATATATAAATGGATGTGAGGAGGTGGAGGAAAGTTATATAAGGAGTGGAATGTGAAGGAGAGGAGGAGGCTTTGCTTTGCAAAATTCTGCATTATTGTCAAGAGGAAATATTGAGGGATTTGAACTGTTCTGAAGGGGAGAGTCATTGTTCTTGGAATTCTGGGCATGGGGGTAGAAGAGGCATCTTATGGGTTTAGGATTGTTTCCTAGATTAGCTAGGAGGAAACGATTGTTTCGGTAACCTGTCCGCTGCATTCACAAGGAGAACCACAGCTCAAGAAATCATCAGTTTTGTTCCAGGTATTTTTCTATGTATAGAATAATTTCTTATGTAAGTATAAATTTATTGTTGATCTCCATTTATTTGTATTTATGCTTAAAAATATGTATAGGATAAGTTTTGTATAAAATAATTATTTTAGGGGCTTTACAGGTGCACACATTCATTCATACTTTAAGTAGGATACCCATGAACTGGTATCTAGAGGTTGAGATGCGACGTGGCACAAGGAAATGGGTTGCACTAAAGGAAAGCTTTGTTTTAACTTTCAATTTTGAGAGCGGATTCCCATGCATCAATATTTCCTTACACACAATTCAAGATGTGGTTTTTGACATGCTAGAGAAATCAGAAGACTGAGCCTTCCCTTCATGGGATGCGCAGATGAAGGATATAACTGAATGTGAGAATGTGACTATTGAAGATAATGAGGAGGACCCAAGAAACAACAATATCCATGATTCTGAAGGTCAGCGCGCAGTCGTTGGGCATGTGGTTGAATTTTTAGATGTGACTGGACCCATGAATATTAGGCAAGTCAACATTGGAACAGAAGAGCAACCTAAGATTGCCAAAATAGGGGATTATTGGGATGAAGATATAGTGGCTAAGGTGGCAAAACTTCTTACTGAATATCTGGACTTGTTTCCCAAAAAAATTTCAGAGTTAAAAGGTATTTCTAGGGATCTTGGTGTGATGAAGATCACTCTTAAACCAGATTCCAAACCTATCAAGTAGCAACCTTACAGGTTGAATCCTAAGTATAAGAAAAAGGTCAAGGAGGAGCTGGAGTAAATTTTTGTTGCATGGATCATCGAACTAGTAGAAGAATAAAATTAGGTAATCCCCATGGTGGTCCAAGAAAAAAAACCAAAGGATAAACCAAGATTTTTGTAGATCTGTGCAAGTTGAATGATTCCTATGTGCATGACTCTTTTCCAACTCCATTTTTTGATGAAGTATTGGAAAATGTGGGTGGGAAGGAGGCTTACTCATTCACGGATGGATTTTCTGGATACCACAAGATAAGAATCTCACGTTAAGATAGAAGTAAGACAACCTTTGCGATGGAATGGGGATCATTCCAATACACCGTCACGACATTCGGTCTAAATAATGCGCCAGCTATATTATTGCACATGGTGATAGCTTCTTTTAAGGATTACATACACAAGTTCTTAGAAGTATATTTTGATGACTGGATTGTATTTGGATTATTGAAGAAGCATGTTTCAAGTCTGCGCTTGATCCTGGATACTTGTCGGAAGCATCAGATCTCGATGAATCTGAAGAAGTGTATATTTTGTGTCCCTTTCGGTATTTTGTTGGGTAATATTGTCTGTCAATAGGGATTGATGGTCGATCCAACTAATATTTCTATTATTGTTAACTTGGAGGTTGTTATGAAACTAGCTCCAAAATAGAAGAAAAGAGAGATCAACACCTTAGAAATAAGCCAATTTGAGGGGGAAACCTCCTTTACATTACATAAATGAACAATTATTGGATGATACAAATGAAAAAACCTCCTTCTTTATATAGGATTCCATGGGGTCACAATATAATCCTAGCCTACCTAACAATAATAATGTAAAGTCATGTCTGTCTTGAAGTCGAGTTACGGTGTAATCGCAATAGGGGCGCTATGACAATAAAAATTTTCATCATCTTGAACCTAAGCAATGCCTTTATTAAAAGTGTTGTCCTCAGTAGCCGGGTAACTACGATGCCTCTGTCGTTATCTCCATGTAGAATCTTCGGTGGGTAAGTTCTTCCACATGATGAGATACTGCGAAATTGATCGATTTTGTAGGCTTTGTCAAGTTCTTGTTTTCTGGCTTGTGAGTTCCAATATGATTTTCCCTTCCCTCATCTAGGATAGGAAATGTTGTTGAAGTGGAATTTTCACCTATAACCTTCTTTAAGCATGAAACATGGAAAATTGAATGCTCTGAAGAAATCGGAAGCTCCAATTTGTATGCCATAGTAACGGTCTTGCAACACCTTGTAAGGACCATAGTACTTTGGCGATATTTATTGTCCTCAATAGTTTGCTTGAGGGACCTTTGTTTGCTGGATTTGTACACCAATAAAATACCCAATCCTACATATCGCAGCTTCTCTCACGTACATGTTGCTCTGCTATTGTTTCATTTTCTAGTTTTGTGCCAAATTTGGTTATCATTTAAGAGTTGGAGAACTTCTTGTTGATATAGTCAGTCTTCCTTTGCTTGAACCTTAGAATTTTCTCTTAAATATGTGATATGATGGATGGTGGATAGTATCCATAAGTACACGTAAATGAGTTGTTTGCTGCAGTATGGAAGGAAGTTTTATACCACCAGTCAGCGAGAGGTAACCACTTGACCCATTGTGTTTGTTTATCAGATACAAAACAACGAAGATATCCTTCCAAACATTTATTCATTATCTCAGTTTGACCATCATATTGAGGATGATAAGATGAGATATGAGCTAGTTGAGTACCCAAACAAGAAAATAATTCCATCCAAAAATTTCCAATAAAAATGGGATCTCTATCATTTATAATAATCTTTGGGTTTCCATGTAGCTTTTGAATTGTTTCCATAAATGCAGTAGCAATTGTACTTTCTTTAAATGGATGAGATAAAGCACAAAAGTGTGCATACTTGGTGTTATCACACATAAATTTTTAATTTTTGATGGAAAAGGTCATCATAAGCTTCACCTTGTATCATTAGGTTAGATCATTCATTTGGTGAGAAATTCACTTAATCATGTTTATTATAGGTCATAGACACTTCATTAGTCTTGTCATTAGGGTCATATCCACAATAATCCACCTTGGGTTCACTTGCATAGTCATCAAATTTTAAAAAAAGTGCCACTAGCTAGTTTTACACATTTTTGTAGCAAATTCAATGTAAATTAGGCAGATTTCGCTACAAAACTGTTTAATAATTTCGTAGCGAATATGAGGATTTATCTGTTTTTTTACTTTTGAGAAGTCAACTTCAAGGGAAATTTCTGGGAAAACAGAGACGTATTTTAAGAAACTGAAAGATATTGTTTTCAAGAGCATATCAAATAAGATTAACCTCTTTCACTTTTCTCAAAGCTGCTAAAACTTGGGAGATACAGGGATGTCTTTTGGCCCTATTTTCAGAAAACAGAATTTTCTTGTTTTATACATGTTTTTCAAATGCAGATTCTGGATAGCTGGATATGGTATTTAAAAAAAAAAAAAAAAAGAGGTTTTTCTTAAAAACATTCTAATCTACAAAAACATCCTCAAGTTTTGCAAAATCTATCAAGGATTCGGAAATATGAGTTCATTTATAAACTGCAAATTCTGCCATTTTTAGGCATTTTTGTAGCGTGCTTCAGGCTTGAAGCCAGAAAAACGCTACGAAAATTCCTGTAGGTGTTTTTTTGCATTTAAACTCAGTTTTGGCATGTTTTAAGGAGGGATATAGATGGTTGCAAGGTGCCATGACATGATGAAGTTGTTGGAATAGAAAATAAGTCAAGAAGATTGATGGAAAAGCCACTTTTCCCATGCTACTAAAACACGCTACTAAAATTATGTACATGATTGTTTTAGTAGTCAAATTCAAGTTTGATTTCAAACCAAATGAAAAAGTACTTTAGAAATATGAAAGAGGTTTTTCTTTAGCACAATTCCTTCTACAAAAATCTCTCTCAGTTTTTGTAAAGCCATCAGGGTTTGGAAATTATACACTCATATTTGAAGCATATTTTTCAGAATTTTCACTAACCAAATTTGTGAAAAAATTGTAAAAATTCGACTTGGAGGAGGTCCAGCTTAGCATCCACGTGGCATAATGACACATCAGCACTCTAATATACCCAGAAAATTATTTGGTTGCAGTTGATCAGGGTTGTTAAATTGATTTGTTGAAATATTAATGAAAGAAGAGTCCTTTTTGTATTCAAAATCTGCAAAACAGAAATATCCCTAGGAAGTCTCCAAGTGATGGAATCATGTTTGAAATAGGTCTCTGAGGTGGGAATTCGAAGCTAGCAAGGTGGCATATCATTTTTATGAGTCCTCACTCTATAAAGGAGATAGTTTTATAGTTAGAAGACGTTGGGAGATGGTGACTTGACACTGCTACTATTGTAATTTCTGATATCAGTAATATAGATAGACTTTGTTTCTGCTTCACCTAAGATTCTTGGAATATTTCAATGAGCTTATGTTTTATGTCTCTCTTTATCTTAATTACAATATCTTTAGGTTGAATTACTCAGAATTCATGTCACACATGCTCTGACTTCCTTTTAACATTGAGCTACTGATTATTTATGTGTGTTAGTATTGTTCTTCCATTGAAACAGTAAAAGCCTTAGCTTCCACAAGTAGATTCATTTTTCACTGAATTCCTTCTTACTGACTCCATGAGCCCAATGGTAGTGAAATCTATCTCATTTTTCACCTTCAATCAAATACATTAAGATACTCACAGAGTTATCCATCTGATTTAAGACCTAATTGAGAAAATCATTAGATAAATTGAGAGAGCCCTCTCAGACTGGAGAGGCTAATTTCCAGTTGCAAGTGGTTTGAAAGAGTTACTCCAAGTTGACCCTTGAAGTAGCCCAACAGGACTCAATTTGTTGATAACACTTTGTAATTCTATCAACTACCACCATGATGAAACTCTTTCCTACAGACTTAGGTAAACCTGTGATAAAACTCATTGAAATCTCCTCCCAACGTTGATTTGGAATGGATAAAGGTTGTAGAAGACCGAGGGTGTTAATTGTCTCAACTTTATTTTGCTGGAAAACCAAACATTCTGCCACAAACTTTTGAATATCATATTTAAGGCCATCCCAAAAAAAAATATTTCTTCACCCTGTGGTAAGTTTTTAAAAATCTTGAGTGTCCTCCTAAAGGAGAAGTGTGCAATTCCAAAAGAATATTGTGTTTTAGTTGGGAATGCTTACAAAGATATAAGCGATATTTGTACCATAAGGAATCATTTTTCTAACTAAATGTATAATATGTACTAGGATCTTGCTGCAACTTTTGAATGAGTGTCCACACTTCTTCGTCTTTGTTCCATTCATCCCTTGCTTTTGTTATCCAATCTGGTTGGATAATAGAAATGGCACAAAGCAATGCTTCCACCTCCTCATTCTTTCTTGAGAGTGCATCTGTAACAACATTTAGCTTACCTTTTTTGTAGATGATTTCAAAGTCATAACCCAACATCTTTGTCACCCATTTTTGTTGCTCTTCTGAATATATTCTTTGTTCCAAAAAAAATTTAAGACTATCATGATCAGTTATAACCTTGAAGTGTCTTCCCATTAGGTAAGGTCATCATTTATTTAGTGCATGTAGTATTTCTAGCATTTCCTTCTCATAAATAGCTTTCTGTAAATACTTTCCTTTGATTGGACAACTTTCAAAAGAAATGGGTCTTCCTTCTTGCATTAAAACAACACCAATTCCATTTCCTGGGGCATCACATTCCACAATAAAGGTTTTTGTGAAGTCTAGCGTAGCTAATATCAGTGCTAGGCACATTGCCTCTTTAAGATGTTCAAAGGCCTTAGTTGCTTTAGGAGTCCATGAAAATGCATCTTTCTTCAATAATGTTGTTATAGGTGTTTCTATTCTCCCATAATACTTAACAAACTTGTGATAATACCCTATTAACTCGAGAAATCCTCGCAACTTCTTTATGGTTGTGGGGACTTTCCATTCCTTAATGGCTTTAATTTTGTTAGGGTCTGCCTCAACACCCTCGTGAGACAATATGACCTAGATATTCCACCTCTTGAACTCCAAAGAAACATTTGGATGTTTTTGCATATAATTGTTTCTCCTCTAATAGTTTGAGCACCCTGTCAACATGTTGAACATGATCCTTCCAATACCTGTTGTAGATTAGTATATCGTCAAAAAATACTAGCACAAATTTTCTAAGGAAGGGTTTGAAAATGGAATTCATCATCCCTTGAAATGTAGAAGGTGCATTCGTAAGGCCAAAATGCATGACCAAAAATTCATAATGACCCTCATGAGTTCGAAATGTTGTTTTTGGAATATCTTCAATCTTCATTCTAATTTGACGATATCCTGAACGAAGATCCAACTTGGTAAAATAAATTGCTCCATGTAATTCATCCAATAATTCATCAATCACAGGAACGGGAAATTTATCTTTAATATTGAACTTATTGAGTTCCCTATAATCCAAACACATGTGCCACGATCCATCCTTCTTGTGCACCAATACTACTGGAGTAGAGAAAGAACTTTATCTATGTTGAATTATACCAGCCTCTAACATTTCTGCAATCATACGTTTAATTTCGCTCTTTTGGACATAAGGATATCTATAAGGCCTGATGTTTGGAGGAACACTTCCTGAAATCGAATGAATAGCATGATCATGATCACAAATAGGTGGGAGTCCTTTGGGAGTTTCAAACACCTTGGAATGATTGTCCAAGACTTTTTGGAGATTTGGAGAAATAGATGATTTTGATGTTGGAACTTCTAGTGAACATAATTGTGAAATTACGCCTCATTGTTCTTTCTTCAGAAGCTTTGTAATGACATTAGAGCTTATTATATTTCCTGGCTTCCCTGTGATACCCCGTAATTCAACTTCCTTTCCTTCTGGGAAAAAATTCAAGAAAAGCTCTTGAAAATTAAAAGCTATCGCCCCCAAAGATTGTAACCATTGTACTCCTAGTACAACATCATCACCTCCCATTGGAATGGAAAGCATTGGACTATTCAATACATATTCCCCCATGGTTATCTTGATATTATGACATTTTCCAGAGAAATTTATAGTTCCTCCATTTGCAACCATCACTTGACATTTTGGTGCTAGGTATAGGAAACAATTCAATTCCTTGGCTACCTTACAATTAATAAAAGTATGGGTTCTACCCGAATCAATCAACACTATTACCTTTTTCTTCTTTATATGTCCTTCTATATTGAGAGTTTGAGGAGTGGTAATTCCTGCCTCCAAAAAAGGTGTCTAATCCGTCACGTGAAAGGTGGTCCCTAATGGTTTCAAAGGTCAAGGGGACAAGAAATCAATGAATAGGAGGTGGTCCCTATGAATCTAAGGTGGTGCCTAATGGCCTTCCTTGCTTCAAGCGGGAATATTGGGTACAACGCACTTAAACCATTATTACCTTTATATACCCACCATTCACTTGATTTTGGATAGAAATCCCTGACGGTCCTTGGTAATACCTCTTGAACTACTATAAGAAAACAACAGATTGATCTGAGACTTAGACCCTACTTTGTAATCATTGCTTATTGTCATATTTATATATTCAACTGTATGTGCATGATTCATGGTACCAATGCATTACACAATATGGTCATATGCATTTCTTCTTCTTCTAGGGTTGTTTCCTGGTGTATATACTCTTCTTTTGAAGTTTCTTGTTCATTTTCTTCCTACTCTTCACAATCTATGTAAAATAATTTCTTCTCAGCACACTTATGAACTTTAGTGTATTTTTTATCACAACTCTAGCAAAGCCCTTTTTCTCTTTTTTCTTCCAATTTTTGTGGTGTCAACCTTATAGGTTGTGGAAGTCTACGAGTAGAAACACTTCCATCTTTATAGATGTGAGTGGTAGCCTTCCTTGTCGCCATAATTTTACATTCAATTTTCCTTGCCAACCTGAATGCCTTCTCTAATGAATCAGGTTCCCAAACATGAACCTCATTTTGGATGTTATCCTTTAAAGTCCCTATGAAGACATCAATCTTGTGTTCCTCTGGAATATTAGTTACCCTTATATTCAATTTTTGGAAGTCCTCAATGTGCTCCCTCATTGAACCCTTTTGTTTTAGATTTATCATTTGGCTAAAAAAGGTGTTGCTCTTTGTATCCTCATAATGTGCTATCATTTCCTCCATAAAAATTGACCAGGTGACATTTTTTTACAAGATCAAAGCCATCGGTACCATACAAATTTATTTTTTTCTAAATATAAAGTTTCAATGCGTACCTTTTGTGTGTTTTGCACATTATTGAGATCAAAATATTGCTCCATTTGTAGTATCTATGTTACGGGATCCTTGCCATCAAACTTCCTCATATCGATCTTTGGAATATGGTGGGTCTTCCATTCAACATTAGATTTTATGAAATCACAATTAACATTTTTTTTGGTCATCATGAGTTTCCTCTACTATATTTTTTCCATTAGGAAACATTTCTTGTATCAACTTTGTCAAACCTTCCATGTCTGCTTTTCGATCATTCTTCATGTTTTCGATCTTAGCTTCTTGTCATCCATCTTAACTTCCATGCCAGTTTTCATGTCATCCATCTTAGCTTCCATGTCATTCTTCAAACCATCCATCTTAGATTCCACGCCTTTCTTCAAAACATCTATCTTAGCTTCCATGCCTTTCTTCAAAACTTCCATTTCACTTTTTGTTTCTCTTTGCGAGAGCGAAATATGGTGCACTTGCTCTTGTATTTTTCATATGTCGTGTTGTACCTATTTGTCTTCATGAGACATAGTAGAGCCTTCTGAAGGCTTAATGCGTGTTGAATTATTTTTAGGGGGGCATTTTAGAACCCAATACTGATACCTATTCTACAATATTCCCTTAGAATCAATTCAAACTGATTTTTCAAACAAGACTTATGCAATTCAAAAAAAAAAATTCACACACTTTCTTGCTTTTGAGGAGCTCTATATTAAAACTGAATTATCTTTGTTATTTCGGATATTCAATATCTGAAATTTAGTGTTGTAGTATCCCTTTGAATCTTCTTTCGAATTCCACAGGTCTGACCTAATTTGGATTCTTTAAGGAAAATTTATGTCCAATCTCCCACAATGACCTAATTATGGACTGGTTCAGTAGAGAAAGCTTGTATGGCATGTCACGTGTCATTTTTTCCTCATTTGGCTCTAAAGTTGATACACATGAAACTATATTCCATGTACTTGTGGCCACTTTTTACAGAATTCCAATTTGATGCTCAAAAAGAGAGTTATGACGGTTTTCCCACGGTCACCTCTTTCATATGAAATTCAGAAGCCTGAAAATACCCTAACTTCCACAAATCATATCTCTAAAAATATTCAAACCAAGATCTGAAATTTTTAAACGAATTTCCTCAGGATTTTGGCTTCGGTGGTAAAAATTTCATCTTTTGAAACTTCATAGAAAAAATTTTATAGCGAAAATTCAACGATGACCTGTTTGGAGCAGTGAAACCCTAGAATCCAAAGCTCTAATACCAAATGTTATGAAACTAGCTCCAAAATAAAATAAAAGAGAGATCAACACCTTAGAAATAAGCCACTTCGAGGGGGAAACCTTCTTTACATTAATTAAATAAACAATTATTGAATGATACAAATGACAAAACCTCCTTCTATACATAAGAGTCCATGGGGTCATAATATAATCCTAGCCGACCTAACAATAATAATGTAAGGGCACAATAATAACAAAATTGGGGTTATAGGGGTACAACAATAACAATAATGGGGCTACACTAATAACAATAAGGTACTACAGTAGTAATATAGGGAACTAACAGAGGCTCTAGTGTATGTGAAATAGTTGCGCTCAATTCTGGGGCATACTAGCTATTACAAGAAATTTATTCAAGTTTACGCATTGATTACTGCACCAATGGAGAAGTTTTTGAAGAAGGACGCTTCTTTTTGCTAGGATGAGGACTACCAGAAGATTTTAGAGATGCTTAAGGAGAAAATGGTGATTGCGCCTATATTGGTATTCTCGAACTGTACAAAATAATTCCATGTGCACGTTGATGTGTCATGTATTGTGTTAGGATTTGTACTCGTGCAACCATGAGATCGAGATATTAATCACTCAAATACATTTGCGACAAGAAAATTGTCAAGTTTTGGGCGCAATTACTCAAAAACGGAGAGAGAAGGGTTAGTTATGGTCTATGTGCTATAGAAGTTTCATCACTATTTTCTAGGAGGTCATTTTAAGATGTTCACTGATCACTCTGCTTTGAAGTACCTAGTCAACAAGCCTATGTTGGGGGAGAAGATTTGTAGATGGCTCCTATTGTTTCAAGAATATAATTTTGAGGTGATTCTAAAGCCAGGGATATTGAATGCAAGTCCAGACCATTTGTCGCGCATTGAAAGTGGAGATGATCCAACTAGTTTGGAGGAAGGATTACCAAACACACAATTGTTTGCCATTAAAATAGTTGATGAACACTTCACATATATTATCCATTTCCTAACCACTGGAAGCACGCCTATGGGATATGCAGTTAAGCAAAAGAAATAGTTGGTCTTGCGTGCAACAGACTTTACTTTGATTGTTGGTGAGTTGTATAAGATGGCAATCAATGAGGTATTGAGGCGATATGTGTCGGAGTTTGAAAGGCATAGCATATTAGTATAAGTACATGCTGGGGTTGTTGGAGGTCACTATGAAGGAAAAACGACTGCGCAGAAGATTTTGAGGGCTATTTTGTGGTGGCCTACAGTGCACATTGATGCAAAATAATATTGTCACGCTTGTGATGTGTGTCTGAGAACAGGGAAACCCTTGCGCAGAGATGAATTTCCACTACAACCACAAGTGACTTTGAAAGCTTTTGATAAATAGGCCATTTATTTTGTAGGATCGATCAACCCTCCAGGGAAAAACAGTGGTGTACGCTATATCATCTCTATGATGGACAATTTGACCAAATGAGCGGAGGCTAAGCCTGTGAAGGGTTGTAGCATAGACATGGCTACGCACTTCATTTTTTAGAATATCTTAACAAGGTTTGGGTGTCCTAAGATCTTGATGAGTGATCGGGGTACTCCTTTTGTGAATGAGACAATTCAAGCCTTGAAAATGGAGTTTAAGATGCGCCATCAGAAGAGTACACCGTATCATCCAAAAGAAAATGGTACAGTAGAAGCCTTTAATAATATTTTGGAGAATGTGCTCACAAAGATCTGCAATGATAATCAGAACGATTGGAATGTGTGTGTACCAGTGGTTTTGTGGACATACAGGACTACATGTAAGAAATTGACAGGAAAAACTCCTTTGAGGTTGGTGTATGGATAGGAGGTCGTTATGTCGATGGAGTATATTGTCCCCAGATTGTGCATTGTAGAGGTGACTAACATGGTTGATCAAGATATTATGGAAGAGCGACTGTCACAACTAATTGCGCTAGAGGAGGACATATTCATTGTTGGTTTCCATCATTAGGTGTAAAAGGCACACGAAAAGGCTTGGCATGACAGGCACATCAGGCAGAATATTTTCAAGGAGGATGATTTGGTTTTGCTATATGACATCAAGTTTGTGGGCCACCTAGGAAAGTCCAAAATGCATTGGCTTGGACCTTATATTTTCAAGCAGATCACAGAAGGAGGTGCGGTATGTCTGGTTACCCTACATGGCGAATTCCTTCCTGGGTTTGTGAATGGAAGTTGGTTGAAACCATATAGGGATGATCCCATCTCTGCACATGCCAAATGACTATATGATTGGCGAAGTGTCTTAGTGCCCCAAACAATTGTGCGAGGACGCAAGACCATAAAGATATATGTCAAGTGTTGGAGAAGTATGCCTGTGTGACGAATATTGAGAAAGTGAAGGTATCTATGACAACAACGCAGAGGCTACACCAGAAGGGTTAAATAGTCATAGAGGTGCCAAAATCTAGTCATTGGAACAGTGAATCTAGATAAGAAATTTTTATTACCATTTGGAGGAGAAGGTAACTTGCATTTATGGAGGATATTATGCCATATTTGGAGTCCTTTTAGCATTTATGAGGCTGCATCAATGGATATGCAACTGTTTAGGCTGCGCCCTTGCTATAAATATGGCAGGAAGGGTCACATTAGTTCCCCTTGCTTTCAAATAGATATGTGTCCATTTTTATCATCGTGTGTATTTTATTTTATGTATTAGCAATTGGAAACCTTTTTCGAGACGTTGAGCCAACGAGGGTTAGGTAATTTAATCCCTAAAATTATGATAGCTATAGAGCCTACCCCATTTGTGACGCCCGCTGATGAAACACCTGCGCTAGAACCGCAACCTCATAAGGCAAAGAAATGACAGACCTCGAAGACTCAAAAGTATCTACGCAAGAAGACCTTGAAGCCTAAGTCGACCCCAGTAGAATGACAGAAGATACCAATGGCCAAGGAATCAGAAGTGATCATAGAGGAAGATGTTTTCAAGGAGATAGAATTAATGTTGCGGCTGCCCAAGTATATGGTGTTGTACAAGCCATCTGTTGAAGTCAGGGGGAATTGGATAAGTTCAAGTCCCATATCAACACATCACTACTCCTAGAGAATGTACCTTTTTAAGGGGACATGTTCGCTAAAGTACCTTTAATGAAGTTGGAAGACTAGGACCTGGTTGACCGCGCAAAGTTCCCCAAGCTTGCACCATCAGAGTACTTAGAGCAAGTGTCCTATGACAGAGGATTCATCAAGGTTGAACCAAATACATGGGAATTAGGATTGCATTAGTCTAGGTTGTTGAATCTTCTGAACATTTTTCACTTTAGGCGTAACACAATAAATGATATTTGCATGTGCCAGCTGCTTGCCTTAGTGCATGATAATTTTTTGTGGCTATGAGAACCCATCTCGATCGATGACATGTTGATTCATCAAATCACCAAGTTTCGTTACCAAGGAGAGGATCCAGGAAAAGCCTTCGAAGGGAAGGGGCAGGAGAAAAGGGTTGCCGATGAGGTTAAGAATATTTATGGGGTGAATAGGAACACCAGAGGCTTTGTCATCCAAGATATAAATTCTCTAGTAGTTAAATTTTCCACCTTGATCCTCACCTGCAAGCAGATAAGGAAGTGTCGCGCAACAGAAGTACCTACGTATGTGATTACGCTGGCTGGGTAGTGCGTTAAAGTGATGCAGTTTAATTGGGTAAAGTACCTTTGCACTAAGTTTTTGGAGAATATCTGAGAAGCGCAAGACGATGGCAAGCATTTCTATTATGCTTGGTTGTTGCTATTGGTCGCGCTGATTGGTTGGAAACTATTGACACAGTCCTAGTTACTAGATATTGAACTAGATCTCTAAGAAGTCACAAAGTATGTGTCATTATGGAAATTGAATCTACCTTCTAGGATAACCGAAAATAAGATCTTCTGGGTTCTATTTGACATGAATATATTTCAAGCGGTGCAGTCCAAGCCATGAATGTCTCCTATGTTGTACGATAAATACAAACATATTGTGGACTTCAAGGCCACCCTTCATAATGTTCACATCCGTGCAAAGAGGGACATGGTAGGCGTCTATTATGAGATACCATATATGGTCACGAAGGATGACCTTACACGAACTTGACCAAGTGCCCCCCTTTATTGTTAGAAGCAAGTACAGTTGGTGGTGCATCGTCATCAGTACCACCTAAGACCCCTACGAAGTTCTACAGGCCAATAGATCATCCAAAGGATGCACAGAAGGACCAAGAGCCAACTACTATGGCAGAGATATTTGACTTGTGCACTGATGATGAGATGGAATATAAGGAAGGAGGCAGTGTCGATGCACCTTCGACGCAGGAAGACACGTGGCGAGGAACCAAAAGAGGGCCTCAAACCACCCTAGGGTCACACACCAAACGGAAAGTCTCTAAGAAGACCGGGAATAATCCATTAATGCTGACATAAGAATATTTTGATAAAATTGGTGACATATTCCAGGCGGTGACAGAAGATGTCTGGAGAAAAGTAGAGTCCCAGTACAAATCAGCCATTGATGATGTGCAGCAAGGACTTTAGCAACTCATAGTGCAAGCGAGTATGATCCAAGCAAGCGTTGTTCAAGCGAGTGCAGGACAAGTGAGCGAGTTGGCCATTCGACATCCATCTAGTTCAGAAATTCAGTATTTCAAGCCTCAGGCATAGCACTTCAGATTGCTAGTTTTGAGTTGCACGTAGTCATTCTCGAAGGATCCGAGGTTGGGATTGATTTGGATGTTTTCCCCAGCGGCAAGCTACATGCTATGCATACAATTATCACAGACGAGTTGCAATATATAGAGTACAAGGCATTTCATGAAACCATGGAGGCTTAGAAGCACACTACAACACTACATAAGGGACAACAGTTAGCATAGGATGTGTGTCACATCGCTAAAAGCTAGCGCACTACTTTGGAAACCATGATCAATCAGTTGTGCTCTAGCCCCCCCAAAATCATCGTACCAACTACTATAGCACCCACCATCAAGTTGGAAAGTTTGGTGGTCATAATAAAAGCATCCTGGTCCAAAGTAGCAACCATGTGTGCAGAGCTCGAGTAAAATATATCATATTTTTAGATGAATTTGGAGCCCGAGACGCCTCTGAAAGTTCATGCGCAATACACCAAGGTAATACATGAATCAACTGCTAGCATCACTATTGTTGTGGATGCTTACAGAAATTTGTTGGAGGATGCCAGGGGAATTTGGCCTCCGTCCAGGATGACCCCGTCGTACAACAACTTAAGACAGATCTGCAGACCAAGGAACAACAACTTAATGAGATCTGGGTCACTACACCAACCCTGGTGCCAGACCAATGATTGGCCCACTTGTAGGAAATTCAAGCCATTCAAGAAGAAATCGACACACTGCGTCAATGGGAGTAGTTGCTCGACAACAGAATGCAGCCTTGGGCTGAGGAGGCCTTACAGCTTTACCAGAACATCGATGATGCCCTCAGAGGCATACAACAGAGCCAGATAAGTATCAGCATAGCAACTGAGGGGCCAACAATAGATAAATTGTTCGAAGAGGCGTAGAACATCGCAACGCAGAGTAAAAAAGTCATTCATCCACTTAAAACTTCCATTCAAGCATTGAAAAACAAGATGCAAGAGTCGAGACCACAGTGACTTGGAATGAGTCACTAGATTTTGTTGGGGGCCTGTTGGGATGGGGTCCCCTCGGGTTAAGTTTTGGGTATAATTTTGAATAGATTTTGTCAAATATGAGTTGCGCACAGAAGTCAAGGGGATTTTGGGTGGGTCAAAGCTCCTTTATAATTGTAATGGGTAAAAAGGGAAACCATGTGTCTCAAACCATGGTTTGAGACCATGGTATGTGTGCATCCGAGTCATATAAATATGTAATAATTTGAGTCGAGTAAGGATAGTTAAGTTAAGAAAAGTTATGTTATGCTTGTGGCTTATGTGTTGAACTAAGTTTTTGAGATAGTTTGTGTTCGGTCTAGGTAGAAAGGCTCCTGCTAGTTGTGTGCGCAGAGACCTCGTCCTGAGCTATGTGGAAGGACTATGTTGTTGTATGCATATATGGAAATAATTGTATTGGATTGAATATATATTAATAAAGAAGAAATTTTTGTGAACTCTGTTGCAATTTCTATTTTTATGCATGAATATATTAATTATTTGTTGATAGATTTTTTTTTTTTAAATGCACATTTATCTGAGTTAAGTATATGTGAAATATATCAATGTTTGTGCAAGGATTTCATATGTGTTAATGGTTTTACTTAAAAACTACCTACGTGATTGCGCAAGTATAATAATCTATTTTATGCATATTTGTTAAGGGTTTTTATTTGCATTTAGATCCAGGTTTATGTGGAGTCTCGTGCAGACCGATAAGCATTACATCTAATAAGGGTAAGGGTAAGGACCACATCACATGCTCCCTCAGGGTGTGAAAACCTGGTTCAAGCACCCCCCCATACTGCTTCGGGTGAGACTTTGGTCTGCGCAAGCAAATCACTACCGAAAGGGCCAGTAGTTGGAGGGTTTTGTTGGTTGTGCAGAACACTCTGAACCTAGGTCAGGACCCCTCAAGCCAACAGGTGTGTAATAATGAGCGATGAGTGGGATTTTTATGGCTTCTTTATGGATATAACAGGATATTTATTTATCAACTTGCAGTAATGATTTTTCTTGAAATGGCAGTACCAACAACTACATAATTTCATATATTAATGTTTTAAACCTTATTATTAAGTTTAATATCTGCATACCTTTGAGTTAATTATTCTAACATTTAATTGCTCCTTTTTAATTTTCTTTAGGTTCTTCCAATGGTGGATTCGATCATTTCCTTCAATTACTTCAATCAATGATTCATGTCAATCATGAGTTGCAGAAATTTGTCAAAGTTGCAGATTCTTGGCAATTATGTAGCTAATTATTTTGAATGAAAAACAAGAAAGAGGGGAATAAAGAAAAATGGGAATCATATTGGGGTTGAAAAAAAAAAATTAGGATGCCAAAAGAATTTATTTCACCCTATATTTTCTGTATAAACATGCCAACATTTGTTAGTTTTCATGTTTATATAATTTTATTATTATTTTTTTAATATATATATATATATATATATATATATATATATATATATATATATATATATATATATATATATATATATATATATATATATATATATATATATTTATTTATTTATTTATTTATTTATTTATTTATTTTATTTTTAGAAATAAAAAGTTTTATAAGTCATGTTGGAGGAGAAGGAAAATCCTTCTTAACCAACTTTAAATCAATATTTTCTTGCAATTTTTTAACAAATTCCTCCTTTGTCAATGGCTTATCATAAATTCTTAATCGATGGCCATTTACAAGGAAGGTAATTTTTTCTTCATCGATGGTCCTGATTCTTATTGCACCATTATCAAATATTGTTTCAATCTAATAATGCCCAAGCCGGTGAGTTTGAAATTTTCCTTGAAAATATTTGGACTTTGAATCAAAAAGTAATGCCCAGTCTACTAGCTGAAATTTCCTTTCTTTTATGTATTTTTCATGCCACCTAGATCTTTGTTGTTGAACTAGATTGGTTCTTTGTATGGCATCTTGTCTTATTTCATCTATTTCATTCAGTTGCTCCATCCTTTGTTTTTGTGCTTCTGAAATATTAAGACCCAATTTTATTGTTGTCTTGAAAGTATTTACTTGAAATTCAATAGGAAACAAGACTTGCTTCCCATAAATGAGTTCATAGGGAGTATGTCCGATATTATTTCTCCATGTAGTGTGTTATGCCCATAAAGCTTCTGGAAGCTTTTCTGCCGAATCTATTCTATGTTGATGCATAGTCTCCGTAAGAATGGCTTCAATTACTTTATTAGTGGACTCTACTTGTCCATTTTTTTGTGGATGATATGGAGTAGACTTTCGATGCTTGATTTTGTATTCTTCCATTATCTTTTGTACCATCTTGGATGTAAATTGAGTACTTTGATCTGTCACAATTTCCCTTGGGACACCAAAACGAGTGAAAATATCCTTAAAAAAAATGAGACTACAACATTTTCAGTAACAAAAGGAAATGCTTTAGCTTCTACCCATTTTGTAACATAATCAGTGCAAACAAGAATGTACCTTTTCTGTCTTGATGGTGCATTAATAGGACCAACAAAATCCAGAGCCCATCTTTCAAAAGGCTCAATGATTACCTGAGGCTATAGAGGCATTTCATCAAAGGGAAAAGGTTTCCTCATTCTCTGACAACTATCGAATATTTTAACATATTCTTTGGCATCCTTAGAAAGGGAAGGCCAATAATATCCTAAGAGAAGGGTTTTGTAATTAGTTCTTTTATCAGCAAAGTTCCCTCCACAAGGCTCATCATGGCAATCCTTTATTATTTTTGGTACTTCATCTTCTCTAACACACCTTTGAATGATTAGATCTAGACTTCTTTTATACAATTCTTCTTTTATTCATGCGTAAGATGCACTAATTTGAATTACCTTTCTCTTTTATCGAGGAGACAAATGTGATGGTAACTTCCCTATAGCCAAATAGTTATCAATATCTACAAACCATGGAGATTTAATAGATACTGCAAAAAGATATTCATCAAGAAAATTATCTTTTACAAGTATATTATTGTTCTCATTTTGAATCCTGTATAGAAAATCAGCAACTGTATTTTGTTTTCCTGGTCAACCCAAAATGGTGATGCTAAATTCTTGTAACAACAATAACCATCTTGTAATTATGTCATTAGTGACTGGTTTATTCATTAAGTACATTATTGCAGAATGGTTTGTATGTACAAAGGTTTCATAGCCAGTGATGTACTGTTTGAATTTATTGATGGCATGGATGAAAACTAAGAACTTTTCAGTAATAATGTAATTTAACTCTACAGGAGTCAAATTTTTACTTGTATAGTAAATAGCATAAGGAGTTAAGTATTTTTGTCCTCATAAAACTCCCAAAGTTGTGTCTAAAGCATCAGTTGAAATATGGAAAGGTAATTTCCATTTTGGTCTGAAATTATACAAACAATATGTATACCAGTGGATTCAATCTGATCATGCGATATGCTAAAGAAAGATATTGAATCCTTCTACAAACTAATTGTGGAAAATAAACACGATCTCCAATCACACCAAATAAAAGAAAGAAGAAAATTAATCCACAACACATATATTTTTCCTAGGGAAAGCTTGCTGCTCAAAACCTCTCTATATTCTATTGTATATTCAACCAAGGAATCATGAAACAATACAATTCACTCTTCTCACAAGATTCTGTTGCACTCTACCAATTGTCTCACACTGATCCAGGAAAAATCGACCAACACTTGGCCAATTTCCTGCCTCTGCTCCGCCTGCCTTACTTGAGAAATTCATGTAGAATTAAATCCTTATTCTTTAGGAATTTCAGCCTTCCAAAACTACGCAATGCTCATGGGCAATCCTATGGGTGTATTACTGCATGCGGTTAGTTTGCTAATAATACAACTGATAGTTAACATTTCTTTAACCTTTGTCTCAACTGGGTCTTCATCAGAACTAACATGCATGAAGATATTAATAGTAAATCATCAGTTACTTGACAGATCACTACATGTGAATTAAATCTGATTTAATTCACTTTACCTCTCACTAGTGCAACAATCAGTTACAACTAGTTAAACTGATTTTATCTCAATTAATTGAGTTAACTAATTTCTCATGCATTAAAACTAATACACTAACTACAACTTGTACTCTAAAACAAATAGAATCACTCTGAATGCCTCACCAACCACCCTCAACTCGAATTCCTTGAGCTAACTGAGTTTATCACACTCAGTTAATTATTACAAGTGATTATGAGATAATATTACAATTTATTGTCCAATTTAATTAAGGGAAAATTAAATTAGACACAAATTTCTTGTTGACTTTTCAACACCCCCTCTCAAAAAGAAAGAGATTATCAACTACCCCAATCCTGCCTCTGTGGTATTCAAATTTTCTCTTGGCGAGCACCTTCATCAAAATATCTGCATCTTGATCTTCCATGGGAATGTAATGAGGTAACATAATGTGTCTCTGAACACAATATCTAAGATGGTGGTACCAGATGTCAATATGGTTGGACCCATCATGGAATACTGTATTAACTGAGAGTTTTATGCAACTCTGGTTATCACAATGTATCACTATCGGATCCATCCGATGACCAAACAAACCAACAAGAATCTACCTCATTTGGATGGCCTCACATGAAGCCTAACTGGATGCCATGTACTCTACCTTGGCTGAACTGAGTGCAACTAATCTCTTCTTCCTGTTGTACCAGGAAACTGTTGCCAATCCTATGTTGAAGATCCCTCCTGATGTGCTCTTTCTGTCTGATGGATTTTCTACCCAATCTGCATCAGTGAAGCTTTGAAGCTTCACTCCCTCTATCTATTTGTACCATAATCCATACTTTTTAGTGCCCCTGAGATATCTCAAGACATGCTTCACCACCTTCCAAAAGATCTTGATCGAGAAAAAATTTATTATTTACTACAAGCTTGATTGAGTAAATGGTACAAGCTTTTGGGTTCACTCATGTACTTGGTGAACACACAACTAAACTGGTTAACTGCGTAGCATATGTCTGGTCATGTGTTCACCAAGTACATGAGTGAACCCACAAGCTTCCTGTAAACAGTAGCGTTCACTACCTCACCTGAAGTAGCATCCTCCTTCCTGCAGTTTCTTGCAAGAGGTGTCTCCATGGGTTTATAGCTCTCTGTGTGGAACTTCCTCATAATCTCTTTGGCATGCTTTCCTTGAGAAACAAATAGATCCCCATCCCGTTGCCATATCTCCAAACCAAGTAAATAGTGAAGGATTCCCATGTCCTTCATCTCAAACTCTCTTGCAACATACTCTTTGCAAGAAGTTATGAGTTGTGCATGACCTGTTAGAATAAGATCATGAACATAAAGTACGATAATAAAAATCTTACCATAAACCAAAATCTAGTACAGGTTCGCATCCACTTCACTCTTCATGAAGCCCAACCCGATGAAATAGTTGTCAATCCTGGTGTACCAAGCACAAGGTGCTTGCTTCAGCCCATACAGTGCTCTTTTGAGTCTTCACACATGCGATTCATTGTCAAAGGTCTCAAAACCTTCTGGCTTCTCAATGTACACTTATTACTCAATAACTCCATTGAAAAATGCAGTCTTCACATCCATATAATGTATCTGCCACCCCATCTTCGCTGATACTGCAAGGATAGATCTAATCGATGAGTACCGTGCAACTGGTGAAAAATTCTCCTCATAGTCAATCCCCTCAACTTGTCAAAATCATCGAGCTACAAATCTAGCCTTGTACTTCTCCACACTCCCATATGCTGCTTGCTTCACCTTATAGATCCATTTAGATCCAACCATTGACTTCCTGATTGGTCTTGGGATAACTTCCCATGCACTGGTCCTGGTGATGGAGTCATACTCCTCAACCATGGTGTTAACCCAACTTGGTTGATGCACTGCTTCATCAAAAGAGGATGGTTATGTCATAATACACTTGCTCATAAGATCCACGTATCTAGTAAACATGTTTAGATATTGTCTCTGACTGCGCAGTGATGTAGGTGCTCCTACATGTTCTGCCACATCAAGTCTCAATCTGTCAACTTCTGTGGTGTGCCTCCTACCATGTCTGGTGGATGGCTCTGCATTAGTGGCTTCTGCCACTCCATGATCCTCTGCATGTGGTTGCTCCACATCTTGAGGTTCATCCTTTGGAACCAAGAGTTCCTCATCTACATGAAAATCAAGCTCCCTCTCAAGGGACAATTGCATGGATTTCTCCTCATCAAAGTTTACATCTCGTCTGACAACAGTCATCCTATTGTTCGTAAAATACACCTGATAGTTGTAGGGAGTATCATTGTACCCCACAAATATCCCAATCTCAGTTGTTGGTTCTAGCTTCTTTCTGGAACCTTTGGTCACATGGCAATATACAGATGAGCCAAAAATTTTAAATTATGAAACATTAGGTTTCTTACCAGAAAAAGCCTCCTCTAGTGTACTAATGCCAAGTATTCGATGAGGACTATGGTTTTTCATAAATACCGTTATGTTGCATGCCTCTATCCATAGATGCAAACGGTAGGCCCTGATCATGTAACATCGCTTGTGTCGCACCCACAATTGTTTTGTTCTTTCTTTCTCCAAACCCATTTTGTTGTGGGTTATGAGGTGCAATCAACTCTCTCTGAATTCGTTATTTGCTACAGAATTTGTTGAATTCATTGGATATGTACTCACCACCATTGTCACTCCTCAGAGCCTTCACATGCTTCATTGTATCTTTCTCAACCAGTGCTTTGAACTCACAAAACTTTGAGAACGTCTGATCTTTCATCTACATGAAGTAGATCCAACACTTTCTAGAAAAATCATCAACAAAAATCACATAATACCTGTGCTTTGTTGTAGAAACTGTAGAGAATGGTCCACACACATCTGAGTGAACTCTCTCAAGGATTTCCACTGCTCGGTTCTCCTTCTCGTGAAAAGTGGCCTTTGTATACTTCCCCATGGTACATCCCTTGCATGTGTCTATCTACGCAAGAGTACCCTTTGGAAGCACCGTAGAAATATGTTGCATGACCTTCAAAGCACCGTGGTGTAGATGGCCCAATCTCCTGTGCCATAACTCACCCTCATCCCGGCTCACCACTCTGTCTACTTTACTCGTCAATGTTGTGCAGCCATCTACATCAAGTTTGTGGATATTCTTCACATGAATCCCAATCTTCTTAACTTTTCCTATGGCTTTTTGACGAAGGAATGCTTTCCCTTCACTAAAAACCACATCATATCCTCTATCCTCCAACATAGCAACTGAAACTAAATTCTTTTTCAAGCATGGTACATGGATGTCATCTTTTAATATGAAAGGTTTACTTGATTGTCTCTGGAAAGTAACTGTACCAATACCAGTAGTGTTATACCTCCGGTCATCACCCATCTCGATGTGCATCTGAAGATCCTTCTCCTCCAAGCTACTAAAGATTTATTTGTCTCCCATCATGTGGAAAGATGCACCACTATCCAAGTACCACACTAATCCCATAGCACTAGACACCATGCATGCGATGAGTGAGAATTCCAACTCAAACTGTGAAGCCAAAGCTTCACCCCCTGTAGATCTTGAAGCCTTCTTGTTGTTATTCTTCTTCTGGGGATAATTAGTGGCATAATTTCCATGCTCGTGAAAGTGAAAACATTTCACTCTGGACATGTCACGTTCTTACCTTCTTTGCTGGTCTCAGATTTGGAATAGGATTTATTTCCCTTCCCCTTCTTTGCCTTGCCATCCAAGGTGAAATTTTACTCATCATCTGCCTTGGATGAGGATCCATCCATGGTATCCCGCCTGAATTCTTCTTGTACCAAATCCGAACAAAGTCGCTCCCAATCTGGTAGCTTCTCCCTCCCATTGACAAAGTCCTAATAACTATTTCAACCCTTGGGAAGGCCTAGAAGTTATAGGATCACGAAGTCATCATCTACTACAGTAATCCCGACACTTCCAAGCTCATCTCGACATTAGATGAACTTGGTCAAATATTTCGGAATAGTGTCACCTTTCTCCATTTTGATTTTCCTGAGCTTGTCCTTCAGTGCCAATTTTTTGTGGTCACTAATATTCTGAAACAGATTTTTCAAAGCCTTCCACATTGCATATGGATTCACTTTTCCATGGATACTCGAGACAATGTGATCTCAAACTCCCTCTAATAATATCATCCTCGCCTTTGCAACCTTATTTTTCCAAGCATCAAGAAGAGCGACATTTGCTGTTGTGGGCTTGGGAATATCATTATCAATGAATTCTTTCAACCTGTTTTCCTCCAGAACTACCTCCATTTTGTCTTTCCATGCAATATAATTAAAACTTCTCTTGAGTGCATATTCCAATCTTAATCCATTGAAATCCATTTTGATCCGCCTGTCGCACCAAAGAATATTTTTGCAAATTTGAATGATATTCAGCACAAACTCAATTTCTTCTCCACTATAGTGATTTCCTGTGCTATGATACCATGTAGAAATTATACAAACAATATACATACCAATGGATTCAATCTGATAATGTGATATGCTAAAGAAAGATATTGAATCCTTCTATAATTAATTGTGGAAAATAAACACAATCGCCAATCACACCAAGTAAAAGCAAGAAGAAAATAAATCCACAACACAGATATTTTTCCTAGGGAAAGCTTTCTGCTCAAAACCCCTCTATCTTCTATTGTATATTCACCCAAGGAATCATGAAATAATACAATGCACTCTTCTCACAAGAGTCTGTTGCACTCTACCAATTGTCTCACACTGATTCCGACAAAATTGACCAACACTTAGCCAATTTCCCACCTCTTCTCAACCTACCTTTCTTGTGCAATTCCTGTAGAATTAAATCCCTATTCTTTAGGAATTTCATCCTTCCAAAACTGTGCAATTCTTATTGGAAATCCTATGGGTGTATTACTGCATGCAGGTAGTTTGCTAATAATACAACTGATAGTTAACATCCCTTTAACCTATGTCTCAACTGGGTCTTCATCAGAAATGACATGCATGCAGCTATTAATATTAAATCATCAATTACTTGACATATCACTGCATTTGAATTAAATCTAATTTAATTCACTTAACCTCTCACTAGTGCAACAATCAGTTACAGCTAGTTAAACTAATTTTAACTCAATTAATTGAGTTAACTGATTTCTCATGCATTAAAACTAATACACTAACTGAAACTTGGACTCTAAAGTAAATAGAATCACTCTGCATTCCTCACCAACCACCCTCAACTTGAATTCCATGAGCTAACCGAGTTTATCACACTCAGTTAACTATTACAAGTGATTATGAGATAAGATTACAATTTATTTTCCAAATTAATTAAGGGAAAATTAAATTAGACACACATTTCTTGTTGACTTTTCAACACTCTAAGAATGGGTGCTTCAGAAATTTTCTCTTTTAGTGTTTCGAAATATTTTAGGCAGTCAAAATTCTAGATGAATTCACAATCTTTTGCGAGCAATTTGAAAAGTGGAGATGCGATTTTTGTAAATTTTCCTATGAATCTTCTATAATAATTAGTAAAACAAAGAAAAATTCTAACATCTTGTTGACAAGTTGGAATTGATAATTTAGAAATAAATTCTACCTTAGATGTGTCCACTCTAATTCCATTTCTTGAAATATGGTGTCCTAAAACAATCCTCTCAGTAAACATCATAAAAAAAATTTCATGACTTAATGAGGGATTTTCTTCCTTACATCTAATGAGAAAATTTTCCAAATTCTTAAGAGCTTCTTCAAAATAATTTCCATAAACTATAAATTCATCCAATATAAACTTCCACACAGTCATGAATTAGATAAGAAAAAAACCCCTAACACTGCCCTTTGAAATGTTGCAGGTGCATTACATAATCCAAAAGGAAGTACTTGGTAAGCATAAGTTCCCCATGGGCAGGTAAAAGTGGTTTTATCTTGATCTTTTGGGGCTACTTGTATTTGATTATATCCGCTAAAACCATCCAAGAACGAGAAATATTTTTTTCCTGCCAATGTATCTAGAAATTGATCTATAAAAGGAAGTGGAAAGTGATCTTTTAGAGTGGCTTTATTCAATTCCCTAAATTCAACACATACTCTCCATTTTCCATTTTTTTTTGGAACAATTACTAGTGGTGAAACCCATTAACTATCAGATATAAGATAAATGAAGTTCACATTTAACATTTTTTGTAGTTCCTCCTTGACAATTTCTCTTAAATTTGGATTCATCCTCCTTTGTGGTTTTCGGATTGGTTTGGCATGTTCTTCAATGTAAATATGATGTATACAAGTGCTTGGATCAATTCCTTTCATGTTATTATATTCCCATGAATAAGCAGAAGAATGTTCTTGTAATACTTTCATTAATTCTTTCTTTTGAAATTCTTCCAAGTTATGATTTATATTCATAGTTTTCCACGAAAATTTTCTATTAAAGAATTTCCAAATTCTTCCATAGAATGTAAAGACATTTGATGAAATTATAAATACTCAATATTACATTGTTCTTGAAAATTCTGACTAGATTCACAGTATGAAGATGATTCATTATTTTCCATTAAGTTTAAATTTGATCTTCTTCATCTATTTGTGAAGTATCAAAAAATGGTTGTATATCAATATCATCATCTATCCATTCTTCACTTTCTACTTCTATCATTGTTTTTGCAGGTGGATACAATGTAAATTTCTTTGTTGAACTTCAATCAGAGATAATCATGTCACCAAATCTAAAAGTTATAAAAGAATCAGTTGTGGATAATCATGGTCTTCCTAAGATCAATGGATGTCCTCATAATTTATTCTTGGGTGTTAAAATCATAAATTCAATAGGATATTCCCAATAACATAAGGATACATAAACATCTCCTAATAAACCATCAGGTTTAATTATAGGCCTATCTGTCAATTGTAATAATATAGGTGTATATTAAAGATTAGGATGTTTTAATCTATTTGTAGTTTGTTTACTCATGATGTTTATGTCTGCTCCTAAATCAATCAATGTATTTGGTATTTCAATACCATTAATATGTGTTTTCACAATGGGAATCTAAGTATTTTTGAATTGTTGTTTTTCCCATCATGATATCTACAATTTTTCCAACTAGTTGGATTTTTTTTACTTCTTTTATTTTCCTTCCTGGTATTTTAATTCTTAACTCCCTGATTGTCTTTGCAAAATTTGGGATTTCTTTAATGGCTTGCAACAAAGGAATTTTAATGCAAACATTCTTCAGTTCATCCAACATATCATAGTCAGGTAATCAAATATGTTTTCCTACCACTTCATCATTTTTTAACCTTTCAAGAAAAGGTGGTTTTGAAATAGATATTGAAGGTTGTTCCATAATGGGAGTTGAGTTTATTGGAGTATCATTAAGATGTGTAGGGGTGGCTTGTTTTTGAAGATTTTCTTTCTGATGAAGAGATGTCCCTTCCTTATAGTGATAATCCTTCTTTTGATATTTTTAGTCTGATGAAGAGATGTCTCTTCCTCAGAATGATTATCCTTTTCATTTTCCTAAATAACAATAGATGGTGACCTCTTTTCCAATACTCTACCATATCTAAGTTGAACTTGTTTAGATCTAATGGAGTTATCATATAGGTCTGGAAATTTTGTCCATCCATATTGTAAACGAGATGTGAATTATTATTATTTGGGTTCGGAAGTGGTTGGGTAGGCAATTGATATGGTTGTTTTAGAAATGGTAATGAAAGATGTGGATTTGGATTTTGAATTTGAGCTTGGGGTGGCGGTTGAATTGACTGAGGAAAATATTGTGGTCGAAAAGTAGGATAAGGTTGAGGGTATTGAGAGTACTGAGGATATCTTTCATAAATATTTTTCCATCCTTGTGCCCAAGGTTGAGGCCAATGTTGCCAAGACATGGGTGTTGTCTAGTTATTTTGTGGTGGTTGTGCCAATGTTTGGGTGTTAAATCCTTGATTTTTCCATGGTCTCTTAGTAATAAAGCAAAGAGGATCTACCTAATTTGGAACTACTTCCTCTTGATAAACAACTTTAAGACCTGGTATTGAAGGATATTCTTTAGTATCATGATTTTCTGTACATATAACACAAGTTTCTACACTTTTCAAGTCAAGAGGAAATTCTCTCAAGGCTTCTTCTTCTTTTCTTTTCTTTTTTTTTCTGCACTTAGGACAAAATATGGATAGAGCATCATTTTCATCTTTTTGTTTGTTTTGTATTTTAAGGGTATCTATTTGTTCACTAAGACTCCCTAAAATTTTTGTCTTGAAATCATCAAGCGAATTTCCTATTTCAGCCCTACCTAATGTTCTAGCTGCAGATTTATTAATCCCAGAAATAACAGGATCTCTTGATATTTTTCCATTTTTTGTCTTTCCTCTTGAAATGTGAATGCATAACTCAAAAATTTCTTGTAATGATAACTCAGAAATATCCCTTTTACCCATTAAGTTGAGAATATCTATCCATTCATCTCTAATGGATTTTAATAAGAGAGCTTTCGAAGTGTCTTCATCTAAATTTTCCATCTTAGCTCCCTTAAGATTGTAGTTAGACCTTTCAATTAAATCCTCAAGATTTTCATCTTCTTTTTGCATAATTTTGAAAACTTCATATTTAAGATTATGGGGCAGGCGGTAATCCTTGTATTTCATTAAGAATGCAGTTTTCATTTCTTCCCATGTTCTAATAGAGTTTTTTATTAGACCCATAAACCATTTTAATGTTGCATCCTTAAGAGTTGCTGGAAACAATTGCAATTTTTGAGAGTCGAGTAAATAATCATAAGATCTACATAAAACTTCGAAATCAAAAAGAAATTTTTTAGGATCCTCACTTCGTAATCCATGAAAGTTATGAAGGATAGAGGGTGAGATATTTTTCATTTTTAATGTGGTAACTTCATCGGAGATAGGAAACCCAACAGGATCTGGTTCTCTTCTATCTCCTCCTCCTCTTCATCTTCCTCTACCTCTTCCTCCACCTCTTCCACCTCCAATCCTAATATGTTCATCATTTACATTGTGTATTTCTCCTTCTCCTTCCTTGGCCATTGTAGATTCTTCAGAACTAATGTAGGTTCCAAAATTGGGTTTTCTATTTCTAATTCTAGTTGTTCTGGTTCCTATATCAATGGTATGTTAAAATAGGTTTCTTCTTCCTCTTATTCATTAGGGAAATCTAGTTCTTGAGCTAGAATTTGTTCTCCAGTTGAAGTTAGGAAAATTACTCCTTATGTTGGGGATGTAGGATCTTCTTCTTCTACTACTGCTTCAATTGATGAAGTTGGTGAAACTCTCAGTTTGATTTCAGATCTCAGTATCTTATGAAATCAATGTCTGCCTGCAATGGATGGTATGAAAGCTTGGGTGGATGGTGTGGCACTACGAGGTCGTGGTGGGGTGAGTGGTGTTGTTGGAATTAAAATGCTGCCCCTACTTACAAATATAACTCTAGAATATCTTTCCTTATGCATGTCATTTTTGTTTTTTTGTTTTTTTGTTAAAAAACAAGAATATTTCTATCTACACTTCCCCGAAAACAACGCCAAAATGTTTGTCAATTTAATTGTCTTAAATTGATTACATAAATCATCGACCGGGGCTTGTAAACTAACGAATTGTAGTGCACTATATGTGCTAGAAGTCATTGCTAGTTAAATTAGATGATTACTTTAAATGTTCACACTCCTATCTTTCTCTTTCCAAAATATAAAATTGGCACTCTTAACATAATCCCCAAACTTCTAAAATATTCACACACTTACAAAATGAAACTAAAGTAATCTTATCACTTGCAAAATGAAATTAAAGCAACTTCTGAAATTAAACTAAAGCAAACTTACTTCTACAAACTAAGATTCATAAAACAAATACTTATCTAGTTAGATTATGATAAGAAAATTGTATCAACTCATCACATCACAAAAGAATGATTTTATCTACCCATCTAACACTCCTTTGCATAAAAACTGAAATATAATCACACTTGCTTTCTCAATATCAATCACTCTGAAACATAACGTGTAAAGAAATTCTATGAATTTACACTACAATTGTAAAGAAAATTTATGAAATTATTCTATAACTATAACTCAATTAAATTTCCTAGATGATTAATTAAATCATTCTATTGTTGCTTACTCAATTAAAATAAAAACAAAAGGTCAATTTGAAACATGCAATTAACTAGTGTGTTGAAACAAATGAAAGAAATTATAAACACATAACCTCATTGTTTGCAGGGGCTCTCCACAAAGAGATGGTCACAGGATTCACTTGAACAATCACCTAAGCATTAGAAATATAAAGGATTTCATCATAACATAGTTAAAACAAAGTTTTCAAAATATTACTATCGCGTCCAATATATCATTCATGTTTGTTACACGGTATTTATAGAGCATGTATCAATTAATTGTTCGAAGCCTTTATTCCTACCATTGCTAACAAACTTCTAAATTTAACTTTAAATAGATAACATGATATCGTTGTTCACGATTTGCTATTTAACACAGAAAATCATGAGGCGTGCATTTCGAACCCTCACTCCTCCGTTACAACCATCGTGTTGACTTTTTCCTTTGACCACACATTCAAACCTTCCTGCACTAATCTGGCACATATAGATAGGAGGAATTTTTTTAATACATTAATAACATCCTGCCCATATATTTATTTCCTTAGTTGGCACCTCGTATCCTGGTAAACCATAGAGTTGGCTACAGAAACATAGATTAGCTTTGGAATCATGTTAATTCGATAGTTGATACAAATATTAACTTAATAATAAATAAAATTATTAAATATGAAATATAAAAAAGTAGATACCTTTCCATGCCAAAAATCTTGTAGTTTGATACTAGTTGAGTGATTATGATGGTCAAAGAGAAGAAAATAGGTAAGAGAGAGTGTCAAAAATTAAGAAATAATGAGGCTCAACACATACCAGTCCTTCTGCCAGGTGTATCCAATTATCTACCACATACAACGGTGTCCCCTCTATCCAACATGTATCCGGACCAAGATCTGCTACCATAGGATCCATTAATTTTCTCTTCCTAGTCTTGACTTATCCTCAACTGTGCATGTTTTTTCAACTCTGACAAGCTCTGAATAATTTTTGCATTGACTTCTACCTGCTTCCCTTAAGCTCTTGAAAGCCTTTCCTGAGCCTCAACCAACCTTTCATTTTATGCTTTACAACTTCTCATCTCTTCCCTCAAGCTCCTCAATGTATCTGATATACCAGAAGAACACCCTTCTCCTTGTTTCCTAACTAATTTGTAAGGAGAGTCACGAGAACTGTAGTCTACAATTTTGTTCATCATTTTTTATTATATTCTTCCTACAAGTGTACCATGTGAGATAAACCAAATAGATACCAAAATAAAATCCATACCTCATTGATGTTCAGGGGAGGCTTATGTTGAGATTCAACAAGAAAAATTCTTGGTCCTACTGAAAATTAAGCACCTACACTAGGGTGGGGCCCTTAGGATATTTTTAGGTGTATGTCTATTTATAGATACATAATCATTTGTAGATGCATGTCTATTTTTATTATCCCTTAATATTAGATGGAAATTAAACTATAATCTATTCTCAATGAGAACTTGGAAATAGTTAACAGAAGTGGCAAATCAATTAGCTAAGTGAATTTCGAATTAAGTGGTTGGTTGGTGGGACATGCAGGTTTAATTTAGTTTTAACTGAGTGATTCGAGTTGTAATAGAGTTGGAAGTGCATTGGTGCATGAGTTGTGTAAGTCGTAAGTATTTTAACTCAGTTAAGTGAGTTAAACTTGGTTGTTCTAGTTGTAACTGAAGATACACTAGTGAGAGATAAAGTGAATTAATTATTAATTAATTCACAAGTAGTGATCTCACATGCAACTGAATATTTACTATTATTAACTGCATGCATTTCAGATCCAGTGGAGATCCAGTTGAGTTCTAGGTGAAAGGGAAGTAAACTATCAGTTGTGACATTATCCGCTTGCACACATGCAAGTAAACACACATTGGATATGCCCATGAGGATTGCGCAGTCAAGGAAGGCAAGAAGGCATCAATTCAAGGATTTCTTTCAACGGGGATTGCACAGTGGAGGCAAGTTGTTTGGAGACAGTAAATTGAGCAAGGGATTTGCCAATTTTTGTATGATAGTGTGAGACAATTAGTTGATGTACTGAGAGCTCTTGTGATTGGAGTTTCGTATGTCATTTTTTCATGATCCATAATATACTATACAATAGAATATATTGGGGTTTTTAGTTGTAAGATTTCCCTGGGAAATTATTTGTGTTGTGTGTGATTGATCTTTCTTCATGCTTATGTAATTGGCGATTGTGCTTTTAATTATGCAAAGATTTGTAGAAGTGATTCAATATTTAACTTTAGAATATTGTTAGATCGGGTGAATCCAAGATATACATGCATATTGTATCATTTCCACATGGTATCAGAGCACAGGAAATTGCAGAAGTGAAGCAGGAGTTGAGTTTGTTGTTGGATAGAATTCGAATTTGCAGAAAGACTTTCTTATTGCTACAGTTGATTCAAGATTGAAATGGCTTTCAATGGATTGAGGTTAGATTATGCACTCGAGGGCGGCTCAAACTACATTTATTAGAAGGACAGGATGGAGGCGGTACTCAAAGAAAATGGCTTGAAGGAATTCATTGAAAAAGATGTTCCTAAGCCAGATGCTGCAGATGCTACCAATCTTGATGCATGGAAAAAGAAAGTGGCAAAGGCGAGGAGGATCCTATTGGAGGGAGTACGAGACCACATTTTCTCAAGCCTCCATGGGAAAGCCACACCATATGCTATGTGGAAGGCTTTGACAGATCTATTCCAAATCAGCAGCGTCCATAGGAAATTGGTGATCAAAGAAAAACTCAGGAAGATCAAGATGGAAAAGGGCGAGACCATTACAAAGTATCTCACAAAGTTTGTCCAATGTCAGGATGAAATAGAGAGTGTGGGAATAACAGTCGTTGATGATGATTTGGTGAGTTTGTCTCTCCTAGGACTTCCTAAGAATTGGCACAGTTATGAAGACTGTCAACGGACGGGAGAAATTACCGGATTAGGAACGACTGTGGTCGGATCTGGCGTAGGAGGAGTTTAGGCAGAACACTAGAGATGGCTCTTCATCAAAGCATGATGATGAAGAATATTTTTCTTTAGCTTCCAAGGCAAAGAATGGGAAGGGGAAGAAATTACATTCTAAATCCGAGTCTAAAGGCAAAAAGCAAGACATGTCCAAGGTGAAGTGTTTTCACTATCACAAACATGGGAATTTTGCTACTAACTGTCCACAAAAGAAGAAGAACAATAAGGTTGTTGGATCTGCAGCTGGTGAGGCCCTTGCCTCGCAATTTGAGCTTGACTTCTCCTTGATTGCATGCATGTTTTCAAGTGCATTGGGATCGGTGTGGTATTTGGATAGTGGTGCTTCCTTTCACATGACGGGAGATAAGGAAATTTTCAGTGACTTGGAGGAGAAAGATCTCCATATGCATATTGATATGGGTGATGACAGACAATACAGTGCTACCGAGATTGGTATCATTACCTTTCAGAGGGAGTCAGGTAAATCATTTCAATTAAAATATGTAATGCATGTTCCAGGTCTGAAGAAAAAATTGGTCTCAGTCGCAATGTTGGGGGACAGAGGCTATGACGTTGTTTTTAGTGATGGAAAATCTTTCCTACAACATAAAACAACGGGTCAAGCCATGAGGATAGGGATTCAAGTTAAGAATCTCTACAAGCTAGAGGTAGATGGTTGTGCTGCCATGATGGGCAAGGCAGAAAAAGTGGTGATCTGGGATGAGGGCGAATTATGGCACAGGTGATTGGGCCATATTCATCATGGAACCTTGAAATTCATGCAACAAATATCTACTGGACTTCCAATGGGAACACTTGCTCAGTTAGATAATTGCAAGGGTTGCACCATGGGGTAGTATGTAAAGTCCACCTTTCATGAGAAGGAGAATCATGCTTTGGGGATCCTTGAGAGAGTTCACACAGACGTGTGTGGACCATTCTCAGTTGCTTCAATAGAAAAACATAAGTACTATGTAATATTTTTTGATGCCTATAAGTTATGCACCGAACTTACAGGCATGATATATGTGACTGATACTTGTATCAGCAGTATGTTATTGTTAGTTTTCTTATGGCAGTCTATTATGGACACTTGATGGTTTTGATAATAGTTTTACGTAGTTTATACTACCAGCATATGTAACATGTAACTTATCATATTAATGGAAAGTTACGAATTTTTCCCTTGTGAAAATTTTTTTGATGACTTTTCTCGTAAATGTTGGATCTTATTCATGCAGAAAAAATATCAAACATTCTCTAAGTTCTGTGAGTTTAAGGCATTGGTGGAGAAAGAGTCGTGGAAGCAAGTGAAGGCTTTCAGGAGCGATAATGGTGGACAATACATCTCTAACTAATTCAAGAACTCCTGCAGAAAAGAAGGAATTAGAAGATAACTCATAGCGCCTCATAACCCACCACAGAATGGGGTCATGGAGAGGAAGAATAGAACGATCGTGGGTGCAGCACAAGCGATGTTGCATGATCAGGGCCTACCATTGCATTTGTGGGCGGAAGCAGGAAACACTATGGTTTATGTGCAAAACCATTGTCCTCATAGAGTACTTGGCATGAGTACACCTGAAGAAGCTTCTAGATGTTTCACACTTTAAGATTTTTGGCTCATCTGTTTATGTGCATGTGACCAAGGACGCCAAGAAGAAGCTAGAGCCGACTGTTGAAGTTGGGATTTTTGTGGGGTACATAGAAACACCCCATAATTATCATGTGTATTTTCCAACAATATAAAGAACTATTGTGTGACGGGATATAAAATTTGATGAGGGGAAAGCCACGTGGTTGTCGCTTGAGAGAAAGATGGACTTGCATGCGAAGGAGGAACTGTTGGTTCCCAAATATGAGTCTCTAGATGTGGATCAACCACAGGAGGAGGTTCATGGAGTGGACGAAGCCACTAATGCAGATCCATCCATCAGAAATGGCAGAAGGCGCACCACGGAAGCTGATAGGTTGAGACTTGATGCTACACAGAATGTAGGAGCCCCTACTTCACAGCACACACACAGACAGTCTCCTAATCGATTTACTGGATACATGGCTCTCATGAGAAAATTTATTGTGACTGAACCATCTTCCTTTCAGGAAGCAGTGTAGTAGCCTACTTGGGTTGATGCAATGGTGGAGGAGTATGCCTCCATTTTCAAAAACAGTGCTTGGGAAATTGTTCCAAGACTGGTTGATAAATCAGTGGTAGGTTCGAGATGGATCTACAAGGTAAAGCAAGTTGTTGATGGGAGTGTGGAGAAATAAAAGGGAAGATTTGTGGCCAGGGGCTTCTCACAGATCGAGGGGATAGATTATGATGAGACCTTTGCACATGTCACAAGGTACTCTTCCATAAGTACCATCCTTGCACTCTTATCGCAGATGGGCTGGCGCATTCATCATATGGATGTGAAAATTGTGTTTCTCAATGGGATCATTGAGGAAGAGGTGTACATAGAGAAACTTGAAGATTTCGAGATCTTCAACAGCAAGTCACATGTGTGCCGACTCAAAAGAGCATTGTATAGGCTGAAGCAAGCACCCTGTGCTTGGTACACTCAGATAGACAGTTATTTCACCGGACTAGGCTTCACCAAAAGTGAAGCAGATGCAAACCTGTACCAAATTGTGGTGGAGGGTAAGCTTTTAATCATTGTTCTTTATGTTGATGATTTAATATTGATTGGTGATGAGCATCTGATACACTCATGCAAGGAGGATCTTACAAAAAAGTTTGAAATGAAGGATATGGGCCTCCTTCATTATTTCCTTGGATTGGAAATATGGCAGTGAGATGGTGAAATTTTTGTGTCTCAAGGAAAGTATGCAAAGGAGATACTAGGTAAGTTTAACATGGAGGGCTGCAAACCCATGGATACTCCTCTTCCAGGAAACTGGAGGAAAGAGGATGCTACTTCTGGAGAGGTAGTGGATGCTACTATCTATCGACAGTTAGTGGGTTCGCCAATGTATCTAGTGAACATGAGACTAGACATTTGCTATGCGGTTAACCAGTTGAGTCAAGCTATGGTTAAGCCTACCAAGCTCTTTTTGAAGGTGGGGAAGCGTGTCATGTGATACCTGAGGGGCACATCAGAGTATGTTCTATGGTACAGAAAAATGGATGGAGTGAAGTTGCATGGCTTCACGGATGCAGATTGGGTTGGAAGTCTAATGGACAGAAAGAGCACATCAGGGGGGATCTTTAGCATTAGATCTATAGTTGTTTCTTGGTACAACAGGAAGCATAGATCCGTGGCACTCAGTTTAGCAGAAGCGTAATACATGGCAGCAAGTCAAGCTGCATGTGAGGCTATCTGGATGAGAAAGATCTTGGTTGGTTTGTTTGGTTCTCATATGGATCCGATAGTGATTCATTGTGATAATCAAAGTTGCATTAAACTCTCAATTAATCTTGTTTTTCATGATAGATCCAAGAAAATAGATATCCAGTACCATCATCTCAGATATTGTGTGTAGAGGAGAATTATGTTGCTTCAGTACATTCCCACAGAAGATCAGGATGTAGATATTCTGACAAAGGCGCTCACCAGGAGAAAATTTGAATACCATAGAGACAGGATCGGGGTGAAGGATAATCCCTTTCTTGTTGAGAGGGAGTGTTGAGATTCAACAAGAAAAAATCTTGATCCTAGTGAAAATTAAGCACCTACGCTAGGGTGGGGCCCTCGGGCTATTTTTAGGTGTATGTCTATTTATAGATACATGTCTATTTATAGATGCATGTCTATTTTTATTATCCCTTAATATTAGATGGACATTAAACTATAATATATTCTCAATGAGAACTTGGAAATAGTTAACATAAGTGGCAAATTAGTTAGCTAAGTGAATTTTGAGTTAAGTGGTTGGTTGGTGGGACATGCAGGTTGACTTTAGTTGTAACTGAGTGATTCGAGTTGTAACAGAGTTGGAAGTGCAATGGTGCATGAGTTGTGCAAGTTTTAAGTAGTTTAACGTAGTTAAGTGAGTTAAACTCAGTTGTGCTAGTTGTAACTGAAGATACACTAGTGAGAGATCAAGTGAATTAATTATTAATTAATTCACAAGTAGTGATCTCACATGCAACTGAATATTTACTATCATTAACTGCATGCATGTCAGATCCAATGGAGACCCAGTTGAGTTCTAGGTGAAAGGGAAGTAAACTATCAATTGTGACATTATCCTCTTGCACACATGCAAGTAAACACACATTGGATATGCCCATGAGGATTTCACAGTCAAGGCAGACAAGAAGGCATCAATTCAGATATTGCTTTCAGCAGGGATTGCGCAATGGAGGCAGGATGTCTGGAGACAGTAAATTGAGCAATGGATTTTCCAATTTTCGTATGACAATGTGAGACAATTAGCTGATGTGCTGAGAGCTCTTGTGATTGGAGTTGTGTATGTAATTATTTCATGATCCATGCTATAATAGACAATAGAAGATAGTGGGTTTTTTAGCTGTAAGCTTTCCCCGTGAAATTATTTGTGTTGTGTTTGATTGATCTTTCTTCATGCTTATGTAATTGGCCATTGTGTTTTTAATTCCGCAAAGATTTTTAGAAGCGATTCAGTATTTAACTTTAGCATATTTTTAGATCGGGTGAATCCAATATATACATGCATATTGTATAATTTCTACAGGTTATCTCATCTGGAAGATCAATCCACATTATCATGTACATGTAGAATCAAAATCATATCCATATAACAACATTATGCATGATCATACTAATTGTATACCTTAACCCCATGCATGACAATCATAACCTTGAAAACATCAGACTTTACCCAAAGAGAGTGCAACCTGCTCTAATACCACCCTGTGGTATAAGATATTACCCAAAGAGAGTGAAACTTGCTCTGATACCACCCTGTAACCCACTCCTCCCACATTTACTCGCTTTCACTGGCTTGCCCGGGGTAAACATGAGTTGAGGGTCACTATGATAAGACTCAGCCTCCTATATAACCTTAAGGAAATGAAATCAACAACTTGAGACCTTGCTGACTTCCCTCAGGTGTTGCAGGATCTCCAGGAGCAACCCAACCCCTCTAGGTGTCCAACCCTTGAGATAACTCTCTTTTTCACTAAATCAGAATCTCAATCACTCCCTTTCCAAGGCATGCAAGTGATTTTATCCCTCTAGTCACTCCTATAGGCTTGCCTACTAGTGAATGTGGACTTTTCCAACCAGTTCTATGCCAACGACCCCAAATTCTGAGCCACTTTTTCAAGGTTCGGACTCAAGCCTCTACCCAAAACTCAGTGAAAATTTCAAAAATGATGAATGACATAAAAACAAATCTTATAAACCAGGACTTGACCTAACCTCTCCCAACCTGAACTTACATTCCATCAAACACTTGGTAAACATGAAACATATGGGTCATGAATGCATATCTGAACATAAGGATCTAGAAACTTATCTGGGGTTTAACAAGAATAACCAATGCCTTCTCACAATAGCTGTCATAACACCAATTAGGTATTGCAATAATCATTCATTCAATTACAAGTAAAAACATGAAGAGATCCATGAATAAGATTTGTCATAAAATGATGCTTATAACCAACATATTATCAGATAAATAACAATGATAAAATAGCCACAAAACAACAAGTACATTTACTCATCAAAAGAAAGAGAAACTTAGCTCTTATTAAACATAAGCAAAATCCAACCAGGCTTGAGACCTCCACGTACTACCCGACCATAGATTGGGTTGAACCAAATATTTATTTCAACCAGTCACCCCTATACCATATTCCAAACATGAATGTGATATATCATGGGATAAACCAATCCAAAAATAGCCTAGGGAATCTAGAGGTTAAACCACCTACACCCTCACCATATCGTGATCTCAACTAAACCAGTGTCGAGATCACAAAACCAAACCAAGCTTAGATACCTCAAAATTCCTGCACCATCCCTTCAGGAATTTTCTTATCTCCACCCACCTGTTGAGGGCTTCCCGGATAAAATCATCTCCACCCCCAACCCTTGGAATTTTCTTGAGACCACCTCACCCGAATCCAAAACCTTCCGGCAATTCAAAGCTCAACTGAGAAATAATCCCATCATACCATGGTTATACGGAAATGGCAAGGCAAGGCTAAAACCCACTGTCAAACCCAGAAAAATCTATGCCACCAACAACAAAAGAAACAAATACACACATGCATATGCCATGCATGCCAAAACTAGCTAGGAAATCATGCATGCAACCTGTTACCTGCAAGTATTCTCGTTGAAGCTACTTGATCCAACTTTTCCTGGCTTGATCCTTACTTTCCTTTACTTTCCTTTGCTTTGCTTTCCTTCCTTGTCCTTCCTTTGCTTGCTTGCTTTCGTTCCCCTCTCGGTGCTCTTCTCCTCTCTGAAACCAATTCCAAAACTAAACTTGCAAAATACTACCAATTGATGCCTTGATGTCTTTTTATTCTGCTGTCTCTAATTTCTTCATTTTTCCTTAATTATCCATCAATTTCCTCCTCACATGCAACCTGTGACCTTTCACCTTCCTTTTCTCCTAATTTCCTTTATTTTCATAAAATAAATGCCAAAAATGTCTTTTTTCCTTTTCAAAACCTTTGCCATTGTCTTTGCCAATTTCCCCTAGCAATAAACACATCAAGTGATGCCCACTAGGATATTTTACCCAACATTCAGCTTGGAATAAGTGCCCCTTGAGCATGGTCTTATTTTGCCTTTATTAACTTTATTACATGAACTTTTAACCTGAGGTTGTTACAAAAACGAGCCCACTTTGACATAATAGTGAGTACAATTAATCACCCACCCTTATTTTGCACTCGATATACACTTAACCCAAAAATTTTATGTCCCAAACTTGAATAAGACAAAAGTGCTAATTGATTAATTAATATGCAGTCTTGTGCAGAACAAAGGTATGTGGGAATGTATGTGGAGATACGAAACATTGCAGAAGAAAGTTTATGTTCCTTGTTCCACACACCCATTATCACACACAACACTTCTTCCTCACACACATTAAAAAGACACTTCATTTAATATTAGATAATAAGTATTTAATTCACAAACATGAGATCACAAATAAACATAGTATTTGGGAATCATGAATACCAAGATTCGTTGTTTCTATTTTAACATAGTTTTTAAACGATCAAAGTCGTCAAACATAGTTTTTAAAACCACACATCGGATCATCAGCGAAGCAGTTTTTCCACAACTTCTTTACATCTCGATATTAAATAAAAAAATTCCACATCAACATAATAGTGGATAGACTTAACCTCCCACCCTTATTTCGCACCCGAGGTACACGTAAACCCAAGATATGTAGTGTTGAGAGGTATGTGGAACAAATGTGCCAAGGGGAAATGTAAGCAAAGATGCAAAATATTGCAAGTGAAAATTTGTGTTCCTTACTATGGACACTTGTTCTCTCACACGACACTTATTTCTCACACACATTAAAAAGACAATTCATTTAATATTGGATACTAAGTTTCTACTTAAAATCAAAATAATTTCATGTCTATGGAAAAAAGCTCCCTCTACACCCCTATTCTCTCCCACATACTCCCTCTTCTGCACATCCTTCATTCTGCACAGATTCACGGCTTCATACACAGGTTCCCTTGCACAGTTGAATCTGTAAAAGTTTAAAATGAAATAAGAGGTAAATGCACTAGGAGTCCCTTTGTCCTCACTTATGTAAATGACCTACTCAGAGCATTGTGTTAGTGTCAGTATCATAAATTAAAACACCATCTACCAAAGGAATTATGTCACATCAAAGCCACAAACTAATCAAGAGCCAAGGGACTTTGACCACCAAGAAAATGCTATAGTTCATGGCTAAGCAAACTAATTTAAAAGTGAATGTCGTGAAAAAATAATCATACAAAATGTTACACATGGAATTCTTCTCTTCATCAATTTAAATTTGAGAAATATCCTATTCATGAAATATCTTATTCATATATGAAGATCAAAACTAATTTTAAAATCATAAATTCACAAAAATCTTATTATTATCATTTTTAAAAATTAATGGTATTTATATAAAATATTTAAATCATTATAATAAAAACCTAAATAATCCTTCCTTGAAAATAATCTAATCCTTCCTTGAAAAATAATTTAAAAAACTTAAATGATGGATCTATATTTATCATTTCTTTTCGCTAAATTTCAAAGACTTTGAAACTGTTTGAATAAAAATTAAATAATAGTTTTGAATAGGGGAATGTGTTTACTAATTTAAAGGAGATGTATCTTCTTGTTATCAATTTTTTTCCCAAATAAAACATAAAATATCAATTGATATTTTAGATAAATTCAAATATCTAATTTATATGATTTAGGTTAAAAAAAATTACTAAACATCTTAATTCGATAAAAAAACATCAATTCACCTCCAACCCATCACCCCATGAATATTTATTATTACGCCCTGGTACATAATTCGAGGAAACCCCACCATACAACTGCCGCGAAGGTCACCAAACCCACATTTGAAGTTCCAAACTTCAAATTTCTCGGGGTATTTGCATTCATGAGTTCATTATTTACATTAACGGCTATGCTGCAGGGAATTAACCTCTAAATTGCTATGGGTAATTTATTAGCAAAATTGTTGTTTTCACCTACAAGCTCCTTACAGAGCAAGCAATAAAAACACCTCAATTTCACCTAAATTATCTGTTCTGGATTCCTCAGATTCACATCGAGGAGATATCACATGATGCTCGCTTCAACGCACTCTGCTGTAAACAGTGTTAGCTCTCCAGAGAATCGAGGATCAAGGACCGCAAGGTTGGAAAACATGAAGGTTTCGATGATCGTTTCTTCAACAGATTTGCGGAAGGATCCGCCCCTTTCTCCCTTGAGCGTAAATGCCATCGAGGAGAGAAGACTGATATGTGGGATACTAGATTTGAACATTCAACCTGCAAATTCAAAAGATGATAGAGGTATATTTCAATCTGATATAAACCTGAGCATTATTGTTTTCTTTAATGTTTTCTTTAATGTTTTCTTAAACCCTCTACAGGGTATGGACTGTAATGCGATGTTTTATTTCTATCTATTCTTAAGTTTTTTGTTTGGCCCCAAAATGTTTTGGACAATGTCTAGAACTTTAATTTCTGAATTTTATATGTAGATAGCAGCACCAATGCCATGTGCTTTTCTGGAGAGAAAACACCACGCATTGGAAATCAAGGTATTTCCATCTCTGTCCATTATAGCATCACATTAATAAGTAGAACAAACACAGTATCAACGTGAGTTTTGTTGATTCAAATTCTACATCATCAAGTTCAATTGGGTACTGTTTTAAGTTCATGAGAATGGAACTGGAGCTTCTCTCGTCGTTGTTATGATCCATGAATAGCAGGCTTTTATTTTATCTTTTTCTCTGTGTGTGTTCGTTAAATTGTTCCTTATCTATTGTATGTGAAGTAATATGCTTTTATCGCTGATAACCTTCTTTCAAGTTTCAACTTAACTTTGTTGGATTCTTATTTTGGGGATGTTTTTGTGAGTGTTCTATGTCATTAGACTGTTATGACTGAAATTGTAAATTTAAGTGCAAACCTTCCAACTCCCAAAGCCATGGTGAGAACATGGGTGTCTAATAAGCATGGAGTTGTGTTTGAGCTCTAAGATTTCGTGGCTCAAGTTAAAAACAGATTGTCAGTAAAGCTCTTTTGGCTTTTCTCTTGTCAAAACTGTAATATTTTCTTTGCTTGCAGATCCAGTGTCACTCAATGTTGAATATGACAATCACAGAGTTGTGTGGAGCAATGCTATTTTCTGTAGAGAATCTTCAATAGAAGTTGCCAATTCTATAAAAGAACACAAAGGAGATGATGCAGACAGTGGAGATAACAAGGTTTCGAATCCATTTGTAACTAATCTTGCTAGAAAAGGCCAAGAGAAGGGAGAGGATAACAATTCTTCTAAGGAGAATGGGAATTCAGATGCTGAGTTCACAAGTAGCACTCGGTACACCTCCATTGCAGTGCAGGTTTCAACATCTGAGATAAAGCGAGAGGCCCTTATTGGGCACACTGAAGGCAAAGACCTGCAATGTTCAAATAAAGCTCTGTTTTGTATGGGATGCTCTGCTTCCCAAAATGTTGTGCATGCCATGAATAATGATTCTGCAATTGAACACAAAGAAATTGAAGGTAAAGATGAAACCCTTGTGAAAAATGACTGCATTGATTTGGGAATTGAGGAGATAGAAAAGGAAATCTCCCGTCTTACACAAAAACTAGCAGAATTGAAATTGCAAAAAGCTTGTGAGACATCATTCCCTCTAGTTGATATTCAGCACATATCTAGTGAAAAAAATACTCAGCACATATCTAGTGAAAAAAATACTCCAGTGAAAATTGCAAATGAGTTAGAGACTAGGAAGATTGCTCAAGAAGGGAGTTCTGAGAAGAAAAAGAGAGGAAGATTTGTCGCTGCTAAATTTCTTCAATATAATTCGAAAACCCAACCAAGAGTTGAGAAAAAAATTGCTGAAACAGCCACAAAGAACAATGGCAGTTGGAGAAGCCCTCAAATTCAGAAGAAACCTGGGTCATCTGGACCTCAATTGCAAAGGATTGCTAGCAAGGTGGGTTGTGCCAAAGAAGACAAGTTTGAGGGGAAGAAAGATCAGGTTGACAGACAATTGAACCCAAAGAAAATTGATCTGTCTAAGGATGCAGCAGGAGATGGATGTTCTTCTGGAAGATTTGATGGAAAGGAGAACATATCTCCATGCCAAAGTTCTTTAGAGAAGAATCTCAGTTTTTGCCCAAATTCAAAATCTAAAGAAGTTGCTACAGTTGGAAAGAAGCTAGGAAAAGTCTTGCCTGAGAATTCCAAGAAGTTTTGTGAAATATCAGAGAACAAGAAACTTCAGAAGGTATCTTCTAATGCCACTGTTGGAAATTGCAGCAAAGAACCCCTAAGCAACCAGGCAGATAAGGTGTCACCTCCCAAGAAACAGGGTCGAATAGTTGCTAGCAGGTATGCCCAAATCACCCCTCCCAACAGGAATGCGAGTTCTCCTCAAATTCCTGCAAAGCTGAGTTCTCAGAGAAATGTGTATGGAAAGAGAATATCAGTAGATATGGAGGTTGAAGATGTAAAAGAAAGATTAAATAACCATTCTGCCAAGAGACCTGCTGTGGGTCGTTTCGTTGGCAGTCCCTCTGTCAAGGACTTCACCTCGAGGATTGGATATCAATGTGGAGTGGTGGGATTCCCACCAAAGTCTGGAACTCCTCAAAAGTCACCAACGCCAAATTCTGGAACTCTTCAAAACTCACCAACACCATATCCTATAACACCTCCAGATTCAGTAACAGCAAATGAAAAGAAAAAAATACCCAGCCCTTGGTTGAAAGATGGAAAAACCACATACAATCTGACAACAGTTTTGGCTCGAAGATGTGTGACAAGAACCAACAATCAGCAGTCAGTTCATGCCAATTGGAAAGAACCTTCAAATAGAATAAATACTATAACTGCAGAAAGGAGTATCAGTAAAACATTTGATCCATCTACTGAAAATCGCTTGGGGGGGAGTGTTTCTAACATGAACCAAGAGCAGGTTTCTGTACAGTCTGCAGGCCAGTCTTGCTCAGCTGTCTTTCAGCTCCGTGCTTGCCTGGAGCCAGAGAGAATGAAGTTGCCAAAGATAAGCACGTTCAGGTTCACTGCCAAAAGTCCTCGAGATTCTGGTTGTCTCAAAAGAGTAGTAGATCAGACTGGAAAACATCAATTTTCCATCTCAGATAAGATCAGGAGTACAAAGTTGGCTAACAAGAGAAATGCGTCATCAGTATCTAACTCTTCCAGAATAGAGGTGGTTGAAATCAGACAGAGACTCTCATTTGAAAATGAGACGGACACTATTGATCTTTAGGGTTTCTCATTCATTTTTCAGCTCAGATGAGATTGGATCATTGCATTGCAACTTCTCCAGAATAGAGGTAGACAAAATCAGACAGATACTCTTATTTGAAAATGAGTCAGACATTGTTGATATTCAGGGTTTCTGACATATTGTGGATGCTACTTGAGGCTAATTTTATTCCATATAACTAAAAGCAGTGGGTTTGGTTGAAGATTACTGAGTATCGAATGCTTTTACCAGTTCTTATATTTTCAGTTTTACTAAAATTTTCTTTCTGTTGTTCTTCTCCTGCAGGACCAGCACTTTTTGTCTATCCATGGATTCATGCCAGCTTTATTTTTTCCAGAAAAAATTCTATCTTCCAGACAGTTGAGTGAGGTTGGGGTGAAGGAGACTTCTTTTGAAGCTAATAGGCAGAATGTTAACTCGTTATTTCTAGTTTGACTTTTCCAAGGTGGCAGTAAATAGGCAAAGTTCTGGAATGCCTTCCTACTTTTGCATTAGATTTGATATGAATGCCTTGTAAAATGATTTGAACTTTGAAGACTATTTAGTTAAACATAAATTGTCGCATTGGCAGAAACTGAGAAAGTTGAGACTGACATTACATAATTATTTTTCTACCCCCCTCATTATTTTCTCTGCACATATCTGTTTTTCAAGTTTTTTTTATCATATATCTTGTAGGAGCTCTATACGAGAGTGTCTGTAAAAGGGAAAATTTTGGGGGGAAGTAACATAATGTATGGAATAATGTATGGAATCGGTTCTTTCTTACTAATCAATAAAAATAGTCATATATTGCACGTACTGGCATGATACAACAGATGCATTTATTATATGCATATATATATCAACGCCATATTTTCTTTTTTTCTTTTCGAGAGTTCATTATAAATTGTTGCATATAACGTGCTCCTGGATGCAAATTTCATTCTTTTGGAAATAACGAATGTATTTGAAATTCTCGCTGAGTCAAACAGAAGGTATCAACTGTACTTGTACTTGAATTTGGCATGGCATCTTTGGGTCACTCCTTGTTTTTCTGCACATAAGTCTCTTAGGTCTTGCTATTTTTGGTTTTATTAGATTTGTGTTAAGAACCAAGCATATATTTTGTTGTTTGTGGTTTCCATCGCTGTAGATTATTTGTTTTATGACAGGACAGTGGGTAACCAAACATAGTGATGTTTTCAATAAAAACTGCCTTGCAACTGACGATGAAGAATGGGACTTAGCAAATTCTGCCATCAATGTTATGTACAACGGTTGTGCTTTGCTTTTCTTGATACCATCCATGCTAACTTAGTGTTCTGTTGTTTTTGGCCCAAGTCTTAAATAGAAACTTGAACGTTGCTGTGATTTCCTAGCTTGTTTGTATCCAAGGTGTTTGATTTTTAAGCCATGCCCATACCATACAGATTACGTATATTTCATAAGCTCTAAATGATGTTGTTAGAGTAAACGAGGGCATAGTTTCGTAGGCAATGGACTACTATTTTTTGTTGACAATATACAAATGGCGTTTGTAGATTCCCAAAGATAAGGACGTTCAGGTTCACAGCCAAAAGTTGCTAAGATTCTGGCTGTCTCAAAGGAGTAGTAGATGATAGATCAGACTGGAAAACATCCATTTTCCAGCTCAGATGGGATTGGAAGTGTAAAGTTGATATATAATGGATCATCAGTGTCTAACTCTTCCAGAATAGAGATCGATGAAATCAGACAGATACTTCCATTTGAAATGAGGTAGTCACTGTTGATCTTCAGGGTTTCTGATACATTTTCCAGCTCAGATGGGATTGGAAGTATAACGTTGATCAATAAGAGAAGTGGATCATCTGTGTCTAACTCTTCCAGAATAGAGATGGATGAAATCAGACAGATACTCTCATTTGAAAATGAGTTAGGCACTACTGATATTCAGAGTTTCTCGTATTCTGTGGATGCTGCCTGAGGCTAATTTTATCCCATATAATTAAGAGCAGTGGCCTTGGAAGATTACTTAGTATCACGTGCATATACCAAGTCTTATATTTGTACTTTTGCTTGTTGCCAGATCTGCAGGGGCTCGAGGCTCGATCTGTGGATCCATCTTTTGGATCTGGATTTGCCAGGGGCCTTACGGAATATTTTATGGGCTGATTAACCTTCTCATTGAATTCCTATGTCAATGGTTAGTATCACATGGTCATGTCTCATAGGTTGTAGCTCATGACTACATTATGATCAGATTCCTTGTAAGTGACCTCTTACCACGGTAGGGAGTGAAATAGGGTCTGTACTAATGTTAATTTTGCCTCGAGTACCTTACAATATTGTGTCTTTTGGATCTGGATTAACCGGGGACCTCACGGAATGTTTTATGGCCATATTAACGTTCCTATACCAATGGTTAGTATCACATGGTCATGTCTCATAGGTTGTAGCTCATTACTACGCTATGATCAGAGTGATTCCTTGCAAGTGACCTCTTACCACAGTAGGGAGTGAAATAAGGTCTCTAGTAATGTTTGTTTTGCCTCGACTACCTTATGATTTTGTGTGTTTGAACTTTGAAGTTTTGGCTTTTGGTTGTAAACTAAGCTGATGCTACAGTTGAACTAAGCTTTCTCATGAAAATTTGATTGGGTTGATATAAGCCTTGGGACAAAAGTCGCAATTTGAATTTTAGGGGTAAGCCCCCAAAAAACTTAGAAAACACAATGAGAACGTCATAATTGACTTTGCACATTGCAACTATTAGCCGAATCCTATATAATGAGATATAAATATATTTTATGTCCAGAGGGATTTATTTTCCATAATGTTTTTTTCTTTAGGATGCCTTCTCCATTATGATTTAATCATATTTTCACTGAAGTGCTTAATCTCAATTATTTTTCTCAACTGTTCAAGGTTCCTCGAGTTCCTGACACATTCAACCATGCTTGTGGAGAAACAATAATCCATTGATCTGGACGCTTCTTTTCCAAACATGATACGAGAAAAACATTGTATACCCTTCCTTTAGTTGGTAGATTGAATCACATATAAAACCTGTCTTGCATTTCTAATTTTATTCCAAGCCGAAATGGTCCATAGTATTTTAGGGTCAGTTTCTGGAAGATTCAAGACATGAAACTGGGCTAATGGGCAATAGAAATCTAGGGCCAGTTTCTATTTGTTAGCTTTATTCAGCGACATTATCTATATGTTTGAAGTCAAACATAGAACCGACCTCCTTGAAATTCCTTCTTTGACCAGTGGAGGTCTGCTTGTTCTTTTCTTTGATTTCTTCATTACCTAAGTACTTTTTTAAGAATTGGATGCTCTTCCTTCATTGCTCGAAAAGGTCTTCATTGTTGGATCCTGTTAATTTTTTTTATTTTATTTTTTTAAAAGGTCTTATATTAATAGAAATTCCAGCTTTTGCTCGTATAAGAATATGAATCAGAATAATAGCAAGGCCTATATTCATTCTACATGTGTAAAATATAGATTCTTGACATGTATTTTCAATTTACTATCTCGGGATTAACCACTGGGCCTATTTACTATTCTTGGACATGTATTTTCAATGTTGCATTAATGGCAAGTTTATTTCAATTTACGTAGTAACATAGACATGGAACCATCATAGCTTAATTAGATGGCAAGTATACCACATGAATCCATTGTCAATAAAGGCCTAAGATCTCCTTTATGGTAGTGTGTGGAGATTCTGAACAAAAATATTATTGGTGGTTCATACACATGAAAATGCAATGAATGCAAAAATATATGAAATGGCTTTTGCACTAAGATGAAGGCCCATATCATTGGATTGACTAAATAGGGGCATTGGTATGCATTGATTTAGATGACACAAATGTTGGATTTGGACACTAACATAGACAAGGTTGAAGTCCTACAAAACATAAAATCTATGCATTTTTGCAAGATGTTGTTGATAAGAGACTTAGGAAAATTTGTGTGTAATGTTTTGTAGCTAAACCTTCATTGCCATCTATGCTAGTTGTGACTAATAAAATGTCCACTTTGGGACCTCTTGAAGCAACATCTAATAACCAAGTAAGAGAAGTAATTTATGAGTTTGTAGCTTGTCACATATATCCAAATGGGATAGCATTTAATTTGGCGTACTTATCTCATTGTCAATAAATGATCAAGGCAATGAAGGAAGTGCTCAAGGGGTACAAGAGCCTTGGTTATGAAAAAATTTGCAATACATTATTAACATCAGAAAGTCAATCCATGGATAAATAGTTACAATTAATCTAGGATATTTGGGTAAAAACATGGATGTGCATCATCTCTAATGGATGGACAAACAAAATAAACCATCCTTTAATTAATGTGATTGCAATATGCCCCAAAGGGACAATGTTTTTGAAGGGCAGTGGTGTGGAGAAAGATGCAACATTCATCTCCACAATTTTTATTGATGTAATAGAAAATGTGGGGCCATAGAATGTTGTCCGAGTCACCATGGACAACGCATATGTTTGTAGAGTTGCGGGTTTGATTGCAGAGGGTCAATATGATCACATGTTCTGGACTCAATGTGTGGTACATGTGTTGATCCTTATGCTTGCAAATATTGGTGAGACTGAGTCGATCAACGGGACATATGTAGAATAGAAGAGATCCAAATGTTCATCACCAATCATTTATTGTATTAAGTTATATATTGAGGCTTTACAAAGTTGAAGCTTCAATATTATATATGTTTTTCTTTTTTAATGTGTATGATTTCTGATTTGAGATTTATCTTTTCGAAATTTGTAGGTTGTTGAAACCCATTGTGACTCCTGCACTCTAGTGATAAATAGGGTTATGGAGGTCAAACAAGCATTCCAAGCAATGGTCATTGATCCTCTTTGTGAGTCTTTGAGGACTTCAATCAAGTCTATCATTCTTGATGATGTGTGGTGGGACAAGGTCAAATACCTTTTACACTTTATAGAATTAATCCTAACCATGATCAAAACATTTGATATATGTGTGTGTGTGTGTGTGTTTTGTTTGAAGTAAGTCTATGAAAACATATATAGTACGTTGGAGACGATAAAGGATATTATTAGGGTAGCTGAAAGTGATCCATTTCAAGTATTGTACCATGAAATCAAGGACATTGTTATCAAAATGTGGAACAAAATGACCACACCATTATACCTTTTTGCCTATACATTGCATCCTAAATATTATCAATCTAAAAAATTGTCATTACTTGGGAGAATAGCCCCAAAAAAAGATTCTAAATTGGTACAAAGGATATAAGACAACTTTGAGGAAAAATATGTAGGGATGTTGAAATTGCAATGGATGTACTTGAAGAGTCTGGATCATCTGTACAATCCATTGATAAATTTTTAGATTCACTAACCATGCATGCTCACGAGCATATTGATTTTATTACTTGGCGGGGATTCCATGGTGAAGACAACATTCATCTCTCAACTCTAGCCACAATGATGTTATTGTAGGTTTCCAATTCCTCATTAACTGAGAATAATTGAAGTACGTACGACTTTATCCATTTGGTGAGGTCAAATAGACTGGGAATAATGAAGGTTGAGGATCTTATGTATTTTCATTCCAACTCTTGCTCTCTATCACATTCTAATCCAAAGTATAAGAAGGGTCTAAGCATTATGTGGAATGTGGAGTTTGAGATCTTCTACTTAAATATCTCATTGATGCCATGACTCACGTCAAACTACTTTAGGATGTTACAACACTAGTCCAACATTTTGTTGTAGCTTCCAACATTCCTAGCCCCTCGTTGTTGATTCATGTTGTAGAGTTGCAATATGCAAATGATGAGGATGTAAGCCCATCTTAGGATATGCAGTTAGATGTACTCTACATTATTGTATCAGTGAAGTGGTATCAATGATCATATTTATAAATTATTCAATGATTTCAGTTTAATGTTTTGCAATTCAAGAATGGTTTTGATTCTTATATATATATATATATATATATATATATATATATATATATATATATATATATATATATATTTGGTATATAGATCCTAGCTTTTAAAAAATCAAATAGATCTATAGCCAAATCCTAATAACTTGGATTTTTACTAAAAATTGTTTTTCCTTGGTATTTTCCTACAGGACCAACACTTTTTTTGATCCTTGGATTTAAGCCACCTTTGTTTTAACCAAATTTATTTCTTCCAGACAGTTGAGTGAGTGTAGGGTGAAGGATACATTTTTTGAAGCTAATAGGTGGAATGTTACCTCATTATTTCTAGGTGGAAATAAATAGGCAAGCTTTGCAATGCTTTCCCTAGTTTGGAATTATGTTTTTTATTTGGTTCTCTTATATCGTATATTTGTTAGGGGCTCTATATGATAGTGCTTTTAAAAGGGACAATTGTAGGGGCACTGATGTTAATATATCTAAGGAGTTCCTCTTACTAGTCAATAAGAATACCCATATATTGCACATACTATAATGATGCAACAATTTCCATTTATCATATGCAAGAATATATCATGCCATATTTTATTTTTTCTTTCTAAGAGTTTATTATAAATTATTGCATACAACATGCTCATAGGATGCAAATTTCAGACTTTTGGAAATAAGGAATGCACTAATTGAAATTTTCATAGTCAAAGAGAAGGTATCAATTGTACTTGTACATGAATTTGGCATGAAACCTTTGGTTCACTTCTTGCTTTTCGGAATAAAAGTCCTTTGGGCTTGCTAATTTTTGTTTCATTAGACTTGTTAAGAACTAAGCATGTATTTTTATTTTTTGCGGTTTTATGTGCATGTAGGTTACTACTTTTATAGCATCACTATAGTGAGTCAAACATAGTGATATTTTTAAATAAAAACAACCTTGCAACTAAGAATGAAGAATTTAGGGACTGGTGTTGTCAGAAAGAGAACATAATCATCTTGAACAATTATTAAGGGGCAACTCCCAGAAGTTGTGTTGATATAAATGACAACCACTAAACTAAGGCATTTATGGCAAATGCATCATCAATCTAATTATCACCCATTGTATCTCTCAAATTATTTGTTCAATTGAGCTTGGAAATAGGGAAGATCTTGTCTTATGGAACCATGAGTTCAATGGCGCAAAGCTCGAAATACTTGTAAAAATTTGTGTAATTGCCTAATATGGGATCCTAGTGCAAGCATCTTGACCAATTAATTGGTTTTCACGAAGCATATTTTTAGTACTATTAAAAATACTTGAAGCTTATGTTCATGTTTACTCATGTGCAAGGTTGCCAAAGAAGCTAGACTTGATGATTTGAAGGAATTTTTTATCAAAACTTAGATACTCTTTGCATGGTTGGACAGCAATATTTATCTTCAGATATTGAAGAAAATCAAACAATCATCTTGAGGGTAATTGTGTTTTAGAATGAAAGGCACCTTGGTTGTCCAATATATACAAGACCTTTTAAATTTATGAACTTGGCACTTGGCAATTATTAACCTAGAAAATAAACTCAATCTACTAAATAAAATCATAACTGGATTTTTAATGTAAATAAAAAATATTTAGTGGTAGCACAATAAATCAACCAATCTCAATCACATAAGCACACAAACAAATTTTCTACCCAACCAAATCATTTCTTCAAATAATAATCACAACCTACTTTGGCTCCCTTATTGATAAAATCGCCCAAATCAAGGAATTTACATACAATAAATCTAGATCTAATCCAACTAATCAAACCCTAGCCTTGGTTGATTTGGATCTCCTTCTCACACCTTGGCACTTTCCTTAAACGCAACACAGTTAAGTAGAATTCCTTTTCCATCGTGATTGAGATGCATCTCTTAATGTCTTGTGCCCTTGTGTGTTGTGTCTTCTCCCTTGGCCTAGGCTTTCTTTTATAAGCTTGAGTTATCTTTGAATCCTAACCCTCAACCTATCTCCAATGTAATTGATGGTTGAGATTGGATTTCTTCTCACTTGAGATTGACGATTGAGATTTATTTAATTCATTAATACAAAAAAAAATTCCTTTCATTAGATTAAATCACTTTTGTTTTCTAAAATAAACTTACTTTAATTACTAAAGTAATTACTAAGGTCTAATGGTGTCTAAGGTGACTTTTGCATGCCTAGACATTTAGGCTTGTGCAAAAGTAAATGTCTGAGCTACAAACATCAACACTTCCTCTTAGCGAGGGAGGTACTTCCACCACCTAGAATTGGTTCTACCTTCAATCCTAGAACAATGTGCCACACTTCATCCATTACCATGGTTGTTCCCTTTGAACTTCAAGCCTTCCTTGCCACCTAATTCATAATCGTCTTTGAAGGCTTGCTCCCCTTGCTCCTTAAAGACTCTTGCACCTGAACATCTTGCAAATTCATCTTATACCATGAGGCCTTCTCGACATACTTGGAAGGATCTACTAACTACTCCTCCCACCTGAACTTGAGGGTCTCCTCCCTCTACTCTATCCAAATTTTAGAGCTTCCCACTTCCTATTCTTTTTCTCTTGTTGCTTTCCATTTCTTGTATAGGCTAGCCCTTTAGCCTATACAAGTTGTCTTCTCTAACTTCAGTGACATGGACATCGCTAGAGTTAGATCCCATGGGTCTGATCGGAGTCTATCCATCTTGGAATGCTACAACAAACCCCTTATAATCTATCATAAAGATAGAGAGCAAACTTCTCTTGATTTCTAGCACCCAGAACACATCCTTTTATTTCAACATGTCTTCTAACTCAAGTTAGAATAACATTGTCCCAACTCCCTTCACCGCATGTTTGGCATCAACACCAAAATCCATATGGATTTTATAATTCCCACTCTATTAGGTTGTCAAACAACTCCCATGCTCCTATCATATGACACACTTATCCACTATCTAATAGTCATGCACCAATTGGTATGGTGCTTGAGAAAAGGTAGGAAAGACATGTGAATTACATCTCAAACTTCCTGGCAAACTCTTCTGCCTGAGCTTTTGTCAACAAAGACATAATCGGTTGCATATATTTTCTATCATTTTTCCTCTTTGGACACTGTGATGCATAGTGCCCATTCTTGTGGCAACTAAAGCACTTGATTTTAATCAATTCCTTCTTTATTGGTTGAAATATTTCCCTCTCACTTTTACCTTTGAAGCCCTTTCCTTTGTCATTCTTGGCCATACTGAGCAAGGTCAAGTCGTCCTCTTCATATTTTGGCTTTCCAACCTTATACTCCTCCTGAGTCTCTTCCTGGATGTAGTCATCCTAGAGTCTCTCCCAATTGGGAAGGTGCTCCCAAGCACAGATTCCTTTAACAAATGCATCCTATGAATTAGGAAGACCATTCAATACCACATTAACAAGATATGCATCTTCTACATCTTCCCCAATGATATAAGTTGATTCTGTTTCTGGGTGATTTTCATGAAAAAACTAGTAACATTATCATATTTTTACATCTGGATGGATTTTAATTTATTCCTCAAGATCATCTTCATATTCATGTTGTTGTTCTAGAATAAATCCACTAGAGCCTTGTGCATCTCCCTAGCTATCTTCTTTTATGCGAAGTAAGGAATCAAGTTATCCTTCATGACATCCATCATGATTCGAAGCTCTAATGTCCTTATTTCCATGGGCTACCAACTATGTTGGATCTCCTTACTCACAAACTTGCAAAGGTCATTCTCCTTTAGCAGCAAGATAACCCTTGCCTTTCAAGATAGGAAATTTAATGTTCCATCCAACCAATACTTGAATCAAAGATTGGTTGTTGTTATCTTCAATTTGATAATTAACCATATCCTTAGTCCTTTAAGGACCCACAAGAAACCTATTGGTTTATATATCTACAAATATATTCCTTCTGGATTTGTTTTGGTCCTTTGAGACACCCATAAAACTTATCTTGCTACCAATCCCTCGACTAGTACAGTCTCTCTCTCTCTCCCTATGAGGGTTACCTTCTCTAAGAATGTTAGTAAAGTTATCCTTTTTTGACTTTTCCATGCTATATACTTTCCATTAGTTTGTCATTTGGCTTAATGTCACGTGTCCCCATGTCTAGCTCTGCTACCACATACTCGACCCCTGCAAATTTTTCATGGCTCGTCCTTTTACTAGATGGTTGACTTCCGTGACTAGATATGCATCAAACATTGTTGTGTTGTCTCTCAGATAAACTATGTGTAGCCTAAAAATTTTAGCTAAGTATCTCCACAACCCATCACCCATGAGACCTATTTGTTGGCTACTTTAGCCCATATATCTCCACCTGTGCCACCACTGAATCGACTTGTGTGCTCTGCATACTAATGTTGCACATCCTCGTGAAGACTTGTTGGTTGTAACATCCAAATGGTGCCTTGACGTATCACAAAAGTGTTTGAGTCCCAGTTTCCTCTCACTTATGGCATCTTGACTATTAGTTTTCTTGAAACCAGATCATATTTAATTTTCAAAAATATATCTCATAATAGAAATAAAATTAATTTTCTCATATATTCAATTTTATAACAAGAAATACTTTGGGTTCCTAACTTAGTATGCACAACAGAAATAAATAAACAGTAAACAAATAAAAATATTTGACACATTTTTTTACCATGGAAGCCCCAATGTGGGGAACACTAGAAAAATTAGGCTCTTTATTCAGCTTCAAAAAATTGATAACAACAAATATTTTCTTGGGAATTTACAACAACAATTTATGTACATATTTCCATCCCTTCAATCCAGCAAATTAGTTATACAGGCCAATGGAATTTGGCTTATACAGCCCAACCAAATCGATCTATACAACCCACTGGAAATTGGTATGTATGACCCAGTCAAATTGCCCCCCATTAGCCCAACTGATTTTCCCAACTCGGCCCTACCTAATCAGTCTATTTCTGCTCCTATAAATCAACCCATATAACCTAGATAATTCAACCTCCTCAGTCCTACACATTGCCCCTGAAATTTTCCTTTGTGTTGATCACACTTTGTTGTAACTTTGAATTTTTGTCTATGTTAAATGTCCAACTCTTGTGCCAAATCAAAATAAAGTCTCTAACAACCCATTTCCCTCTTTTATAATTTTTTGACCTAATCTCTAAAGTGATGGAGGGTTGAGATTACACCTCCACACTTGAGATCAATGGTCATGATATAATCTTTCATTGACCTATTAAATTGATAAAAAAATGGCCAATAGAATCAAAATTTAAATTATTGATTCTATGCCTAAAGTCCAAAATTATGAAATATTTAATTAATTCTATTGTGAGATAATTTTGGTGATTCATTCCTGTCATGGCACTTGACCAATTTAGGATCACCTTCCAATCTATGTTTTCAACACTTCCTCTTAGCGAGGAAGGTGTTATGCACCACCACCATCTTATCTATGAAGAATACAAGTTTTCCCCCACATCAAAGCCTTGGTTAAAATGTTTAGTACATGCTCATTCATCGGTACATAATGTATTAGCTTTATTGTGCCCTTTTGCGCACAGTCTCGAATAAAGTGGTACGTGATCGAAATGTGTTTCAACTTGTTATGAAACACTAAATTATCCGAGACCTTGATACAACTTTTATTTCCATAGTGAATCAAAATTGACTCTATCTCTTGATCAAATGGCCCCACGAGAAGTTTCCGAAGCCAGATTTCCTCACAAGCTTCCAAGCTCGCATCCATGTACTTGGCCTTAATAGAACCCAGTGTAACTGGCTTCTTCTTCCTGCAACCAAGAAATTTCTCCTGGTCTCAAGATAAACCAGTACCCAGATATTCTCTTTTTGTTAGTTGTATTGCCTACCAAATCAATATCGGTGTACCTCTCTAGCTTCACTCCATCCACCTGAGTATATCTCAGTCCATAGTCAATTTTTCCTTGAAGGTATCTTAATGCATGTTTTGCAGCCAACCAGCGAACACACTTTGGTTCTACCATGAATTAATGATCAGGAGTTCAAATTTTTTTCTCAAAATTCAAAGTTACAGGATTGGATTGAAACCAGAATGGTTGCGTATATCTTTTCTTCATGATTCCAGCACCGTTAACGGTTTGAAAAACTGATGTCGTATGAGGAAGATATTGCGTTCTGATCGAATATGGAAGAATCCATCAACAGGTTTCTGAGTGACGAATGAACGAATACAAAGATCAAGCTGCAGAACAAAGGGAAGTAAAGAATGAACAGACAGGATTAGATCGCAGATCTGAAAGGAAAGAGATTGACGGTTAGGACGACATCGCAAGTAAACCATATAATTTGCGATGCAAATAAGGGCGAGTAGATGAGGACCGTTAGATCGGACGCAGATCAACAGCGGACGGTGAGTCACGATGTTGAATTTCGCAAATATTAACGGATATCGTTAGGATTTCGCAAGGTAAATTGGCTGCAACGCGGTAAGATTTGAAATCTGTGATGCAGCGAGGGAATGCCACGTGTTGGCATTGCGCATGAGTGCACTTCGCAAGAGTTGTGGTTTATCGATATCGGTAGAGTGATAAACTTGCGGGTGAGAGATTGTGATGTGTTGTGATTGGTTGGCATGTTGTGGGACCCGAGAACCCTGTTCTATGTATATGTAAATCTATTTAAGGTTATGTGCATTCTGTTATAAAGAGCGTTGTTGGTTGCTTCGCGTATGTATGTAAATAAACTCCGCAACTATATCCCATCGTGTTTCGGTCAAGCCACTTAACGGTTGGGGGTGTGCATGTGGCCACCACCCTAACCATAATATTTAATGCGTAGCTTAATAGGCGGAGCATATAGGGTCGCGCCAAATTTGGCGGTCAGCCCTAATTTAACTCCAGTTAACTGAAGTTCTCCACATTTAGCGAAGTTTTCCTAGGAGATATTCAGGGAAAAAGTGTAGGAGGCGCAATTTTGGACCATTCAGAGTGAATGAAGATTCATTATTGACTAATTTGAGCATTCTGAAGCCATTAGTGTAGAGAAAACAACCATTAGATCACTGTAACTACATGTAATAGCAAAAATTTTAGCATAATGAAACAAGCCACTAGGAGTTGGACCAGCAAATGTAGCCCAGGAGGGGTGAATTGCTTCATCATGTCCGTTGTGTAAACTTCATGTGGTGAATTATTTCTCTGTTTTACACTATTATTCAGTGTTATTAGGCTTATTTTATGCTTCTAATTCACTAAATTTCATCTATAATTCATGGAAAAACTCCTTAATCCTTATGCAAACTAATGAACCAATCATGCACATGTTATTAAAACTGAAAGACCCTTAGCACAACAAAACTAATACATTCATTTCAGATCAAATGGTATTATGGCTAGAGTTTTCTCTGGTGTTGTTTAGTGCAAATAATTGTTTACTGTTTACAATTTTTATATGCTTACAAGGCTCAAGCTCAAAAGGGGAGAAGCGAAACAAGTGGAAGCAGGAGGGTCTCAAAAGGAGCCAAAGCAAAGGAGAGCAAGATTGCCACAATCTCCACCACCTAGTTCACCTCCTAAAGAAGCAAAAGCTCCATTAAGCATGCCTCATGAGGAAGGATAAATTCATGAAGAAGTTGACCCTGAGGAAGAAGAAAGAGTGTTTAGGAAAGAATTTCTTGACATGACTGAGATGGTTAGAATTCTTTATCAAGAAAGGAATGAGGGACTAGAAGGATAAGGATCTAAACTCCAAAAGCAAGGAAAAGGATCTTCAGGAGGTCAACATGATGAAGACAAGTCAAAGAAGGGAAATGGAGGAAATGGAGGCAATGGGGAGCCACCATCTTTAGCCTCATCATCATCATCGTCGTCATCATCTACCTCTTCTTCAGTACATTAGCCACACAAGTCCAAGAGCACGAGTAAATATCCTTTATTAAAACTTGATGTTAAGTTTGAATTTCCAATGTTTAATGGTGAAGTAAATGTAGACAAGCTAGATAATTGAATTCAACAATTGGAGGTCTATTTAAGAATACAGAACCTTCAAGATGATGATACCAAAATTCAATTAGCTTCTTTGAGAATGGAAGATGCGGCACTTGTTTGGTGGGAAGCCAAGACACAGGAGGAAATCAAGAAACATGGTAGTATTATTCTATCATGGTTAGATTTTATTGCTGCTATTAAACGAAATTTTTATCCATTAGCTCATATGCAAAAATCCATCATGAACTAGCAGAACTTTAGGCAGTTAAAGAGATAAAATGTGCAAGAATACACCCAGGAATTTAGGAAAATAGATCTTTTATTAGGGGTGGATTTGCAGAGCCAAGAAACTTTTCTAAAGCACATAGGAGGCTTACATAGCTACCTAAAACATACTATTCTCGTATTTAACCTCACCAGTCTAGATGAAGTTTGTGTTCAGGCTACACATCTAGAAGCTAGAGGGAAGAACATTCCTGAAGAGTGTAGGAAGAAACCTTTTAAGGGTAAATCCAAGGAGAAAACCCCAAAAGGTAAAAACAAAAAGAATGCATCTATTAAGAAATAGGGAGAAAAAGTGAACATTTTTCAAAAGAAGGTCATGATGAAACTCATTGCTGGAAATTACATCCAGAATTGAGGCCAAAGAAACCCAATAACAAAGGGAAACATAAAACTGCTGCTACAGCTCAACATGACTTAGGGTCTGATTCAGGTGATGAGACTAAAATTACAGCCATGGGATTGAAGAACATGAAGGGAAAATAAATTGAAACTAAACCCAATACCAGTTCATCAAACTGTCACATAAACACTCCAAATGAAGAAGAAATAATATAATTGTTTCATGTGAGGGTCATATCCAAGCATACCAAGATTGACACACTGTTTGACAGTGGGTCACAAGCAAAATTAATCTCTGAAGATTTGGTAAAAAAACTTAACCTTGAGACCATACCACCTCCAAAACCATATCCATTGGGTTGGATTTGTAAGGATGCAAATCTACAGGTTACAAGGAAATGTATATTGAGGTTTTCAATCACTGCAAGCTTTGTTGACATAGTTGAATTAGATGTGGTTCTGCTTGACATAATTGGTATTGTATTAGGGAGTCCTTACTTGTATGACAGGAAAGTGATCTTATATCGCCATGAGAACAAGTATCATTTATTCAAAGATGGCAAGGAGTTGATTGTTAGAGCACACCACAAGAAGACAAATATTGCTTTGGTAAATGCTGGACAGGTAAAGAGGCTGGTAAATTCAAGTAAGAATTTTTTTCTTCTTATGATTAAGCCCAAAGCTGATATTAATCATGAATATTTTGAGGGATGTGATCCTAAGTTGAAATAATAATTATATGATGTGGTTAATGAGCATCATGAGATGTTTCAGGAGCCAACAGGATTACCTCCAAAAAGGGAAATTCAACATGAGATTCAATGTGTCCTCTTCCAAACATCGATATGTATCGCATGTCAATAATGGAGAATGCTGAAATAAAGAGGAAAACCAAAGAGATGTTGGATAAAGGTATCATAAGGCCAAGCATGGTGCCATGCGGTTCACCCATAGTCTTGATACCAAAGAAAGATGGGACTTGGCGCATGTGTATAGATTTATGCCTTTTGGTTTATGTAATGCACCGACAACTTTTATGCGGGTTATGGATAATGTTTTGTGACCATTCCTTGATGACTTTGTTATTGTGTACTTAGATGACATTTTTATTTTCGACAAAACAAGAGATCATGTCTTGCATGTAAATAGAGTGCTTGATATTTTGAAGAATGAGAAAATATTTCTTAAGATGTCAAAATGTGAGTTTGGAAAGACTTCTTTGGTCTATTTGGGACATATTGTAGGAGGAGGAGAACTGAGGATTGATCCTTCTAAAGAGGAGGCCATTGTGAATTGGCCCACACCCAAAACAGTTACTGAGGTAAGAATTTTCATAGGTGCAGCTCAATATTGGAGGAAATTCATTGCTAACTTTTCTTCCATCGCATCTCCTATGCATGTAGTGACAAGTGTGAAGAAAGGCTTCCAATGGGGAGGAAAATAGCAGCAAGCTTTCAAAGCTTTAAAAGACAAAATTAGTTCAGCTCCAGTCCTTGCATTACCAAATTTGAGATAGCCATTCGAGATACAAACCAATGTTAGTGACTATACCATGGGCGCAGTCCTTTTGCAGCATGGTAAGCCTATCGCCTTTCATTTAGAAAATTTCAATGGTGTTGTGACTAATTATCCTACATATTATATGTGTTGGTACAAAGCGTCAAGAAGTGGAAACACTACTTGATGGGTAAAGAGACTATTGTACACACCGATCACCAACCATTACAATACTTGCAGTCACAAACAAAATTGCAGCAATCAAGACATTTCAGATAGATGGGATTTCTTCAGAAATTTCACTTGGTTATAAGGTACCAAAAAGGTATATTCAATAAATTTGTAGATATGCTTTCGATACCTATCATTAATGCTTCTACTTTATTCAAAAATGATTATGTTGTACATGAGAGTTACATAGAACAATATGCACATGACGTTGATTTCAAAGATGTGTATGCTAGTTTGAGTGAAAGGAATCAAGTTGAAGAAGGAGATTATCACATACATAACAATTTGTTGTTTCATTTGGGAAAGATATGTATTCCACAAGGAGAGAGGCTAATTGACAAGAGAGAAGCTCATTCTTCTCTTATTTTTGGACACTTTGGGGTAAGAAAAACAATGGCGCATCTACAGATGTATTGTTATTGGCCTCGCATGATAGATAGTGTGTCACGTTTTATAAGAGGTTGTTCTATGTGTGCAACAAGTAAGCCTAGTAATAGGAAGCTTGCATTGTACACGCCACTACTAGTACCATCAAGGCCATGGGAGAGCATCTCCATGGAATTTTTTGGAGGTCTACCTATGTCAAGAAAGCAACATGATTATCGTTTTGTAGTTGTGGATAGATTCAGTACAATGTGTATACTTATGCCATGTAAGAAGACCATTACTGTTGAACATATTGTTTAACTTTATTTTCAAAATGTTTGGGTTCATTTTGGATTGCCCACTTCTATTGTTAGTGACAGGGATTCCAGGTTCATTGGGGATTTTTGGTCAAATCTATGGAGAATGATGGACACAAAATAGAAAAAGAGTATCGCTTTTCATCCACAAACAGATGGAAAAACTAAAGTGGTGAACATAACGGTTGTGCATATATTGAGAGGATATTGCAACAAACATCCTAATTTGTGGGATGAACAACTGCATTACATTCAGCACGCTTACAACCGGGCAAAGCACTCTTCAACACAAACCTCACCTTTTGAAGCATGATTTGGGTATTTGCCAAAATCACCATTAGACTTCATCTTTGAAAAGGATGTTGCAATTGATGGCCATAGTGATATTGATAAGGCTCGAAAGTTCATTGAGAAAATTTAGATGATACATCAACAAGTTCAATAACAGCTTGAGAAAAGTCAAAGAAAATACAAAGAGAGGCATGACAAACACGGGGTTGATCACAAGTTTCAAGAGGGAGATGAGGTATGGTTGCACATTAGCAAAGAAAGGATGCAAGGGGAAGGTAAAAAACTCAAACACAATTGCTGTGGTCCTTTCAAGATCATAAAAAAAAATTGGTAATAATGCATTCCAACTTGATTTGCCTTCTTACATGCAAATGTATTCAGTTGTTAATGTTGAAAACTTACGCCTGTATGAGCCTCCTTTGATCGATGATCAAGGAAGTGATGTTCAGCTAACTTCTATTGAATATTTCTCGCCAAAATTTATGGATGAGCTCAAATAAGATACAATTCTTGACAGGAGGACAAGAGCATCAAAGAGGGGAAGTGTTGACTACCTTTGAGTTGGGCTCAAAGGCACTAAACCAAGCAAGGAAAAATGGATAGCTATTTTAAAGGTGAGGGACCTGTACCCTCATCTACTAAATAGGTAATCAAGTCTTTTGGGGTCCAAAAGCTTCCCAATGGGGAGGAATGATCAGGAGTTCATAAATTTTTCTCAAAATTCAAAGTTACAGGATTGGATTGAAACTAGGATGGCTGCGTAGATCTCATCTTCCTGATTCTGGCATCATATACAGTTCAAAAAACCGATGTCGTATGAGGAAGATATTGCATTTTGATCGAATATGGCAGAATCCATCAACAAGTTTCTAAGTGAAGGACGAATAGATATGGAGATCAAGCTGCAGAACGAAGGGAAATAAAGAATGAACGAACAGGATTAGATCGCAGATCTGAAAGGGAATAGATTGACGGTTAGGATGACATTGCAACTAAACCATATAATTTTCAATGTGAAGAAGGGCGAGTAGGTGAGGACCGTTAGATCGGACGCAGATCAATGGCGGACGACGAGTCATGATGTCGTATTTCACAAATATTAACGGATATCATTAAGATTTCGCAAGGTAAATTGGTTGCGACGCGGTAAGATTTGAAATCTGGGATGTGAAGAGGGAATGCCACGTGTTGGCATTGCGCACGAGCGCACTTCGCAAGAGTTATGGTTTATTGATATCGGTAGAGTGGTAAACTTGCAGGGGAGCGATTTCGATGTGTTGTGATTGGTTGGAATGTTGTGAGACCTAAGAACCATATTCTGTGTGTATGTAAAGATATTTAAGGTTATGTACGTTCTTTTATAAAGAGCGTTGTTGATTGCTTCATGTATGTATGTAAATAAACTCTGCAATTGTATTCTGCTGTGTTCCAATCAAGCCACTTAACGGTTGGGGGTGTGCATGTGGCCACCACCCTAATCGTAATATTTAATGCGCAGCTTAATAGGTGGAGCGGATAGGGGCGCACCAAATTTTGCGGTCATCCATAGTTTAACTCCAGTTAACTGGAGTTCTCCACATTTAGCAGAGTTTTCCTATGAGATATTGGGAAAAAGTGTAGGAGGCTCAATTTTGGACCATTCAGAGTGAATGAAGAGTCAATATTGACTAATTGGAGCATTATGAAGCCATTTGTGTAGAGAAAACAGCCATTAGAGCATTGTAACTACATGTAATATCAAAATTTTGAGCATAATGAAAGATGGACAAGCCATTGGGAGCTGGACCATCAGAATGTAGCCCAGGAGGGGTGAAGTGATTCATCATGCCTTCTATGTAAACTTCATGTGGTGACTTATTTCTCTATTTTACATTGTTGTTCAGTGTTATTTAGGCTTATTTTATGCTTCTAAATCACTAAATTTCATCTATAATTCATGGAAAAACTCCTTAATCCTTACGCAAACTAATGAACCAATTATGCAGATGTTTCTAAAACTGAAAGACCCTTAGCACAACAAAACTAATACAATCATTTCAGATCAATTAACTAGGTGTATTGATTGGAAAATAGATGTCTAGTCTAGTATTGACTAAGTACATGAGAGAGGAAATCAATTTTCTATATAATGTAGGGTCCACTGCCTTTGATCTGGAAGCATCATTATTCTTCCAGTTGGTCACTAGTGGTGTAGACATGGGTCTTCATTCCATAATCTTGAATCACTTTAGGATCTCAACTATATATTTCCTATTCCCAAGGAAGATATCTCCATCCTTCTACCACATCTACAAGCCTAGAAAATAATGCATCAAACCTAAATCCTTCATGTCTAACTTTTTTGTTAGGCCCCTCTTTCATTCTACTATGATCCTCTGACAACCTCTGAGAAACAAGTCATCCAGATACAACATCAAAATGAGAGGCTCACCCTCGACCTAAATGTATTGGATCTTCCTCGCTCTCAGTGAATCATATGCCCTATAAGAACTTGTAAATACTGGCATACCACAGCCCATGAGCATGCTTAAGTCCATACATTTATCTCTTTAATTAGCACACATGTGAATCCCTCCCATGCACTTCAAACCCCTTTGGTTTCTCCTGCAAACTTCCTCAACTACAACATTGAGTAAGGTTTTCTTCACGTCCATTTGGGGAATCCTCCAACCCAGATGTGTTGCAATAGAAATCACTATCCTGAACTATTTGGCTACTCGGGTGAAGTTTTCATCGTATTCAATCCCTTCTTTCTATGAAAACACCTTAGCCACAAATTGAGCCTTGATATTTTCCATACTACCATCTGCAGCGTGCTTAATATTTTAAACCCATATAGAGCCAACCAGAAATTTTCCCTCTCGGCACAACCTCTCAGAAATGGTTCTAAATTATGGAAGAGTATTCTTCCACCATAACATACATCCACACCTGATGCTTCGATGCTACCTGGAAGCTATAAGGCTCGACCTCAATCAGCTCACTCATCAACACCATATAACTTGAATATCATTATGGTTCCTATTCTGTCTAAATTAATATCTAGGAGTACCTATTATCACTCCACTAGATTCCCAAGGCCGAGGAAGGAACCCCAACAGAGGTAACCATAAACCAAGCTTTTGAATTGATAGCTGGCCCTATCAAACAGGAGAGGGCTCTCTCCAAAAGGGTCACAGCCAAGAGGGCTGGATAAATTAGGGTTTTTAGACTAGATATAGAGTGCAGGGGGGTTGTTTTGAATTGATTTGGTTCGGGAAATTAGTGGATAAAGAAATTAGGTCAAGGAAAGCTAGGTCAGGGAAAATGAATTAGGATTGAAGGGATCAATGGGGAAAAGTAGGTACAATTCCAATCACTTGAAGAAAAATGGTTGTGGAATGGTTTTGAAAATGTAAGAAGGCTGAGAAAAGCATAAGGGATGTATTTCTCTCAGACAGAAGATAATGAACAAAATATAATCAGTTACCCAAAACAGAGCATGTGCAAGAATGTATTCTGAATTTCAAACTTGTAAAAGATCATAACATAGACATGAAAGTGACATGGAAAATACATTAAAACATGTGTGACTAAATAAGAAACTATGAAAGACATTCAATACCACAGGTATCCCATAAATGTAGTTGTAACTCCTCTTTATTAGCTTGCCCAAAATTGAGTACAAGTTCCCTTGATTAACTAGCAAAATCAAATTGATTCCAACCTCCAACCCTTGAAAATGAGTAAAAAATGACATGATATAGGCCTCAAACAACCTCTCCCAACATCAAGGGTTGAATCCATGAGAGGAGGAGCTGATCCAATAAAGTCTAAACTGAAACCTAGAGTGTAGGGTGGTCAAAGTGACTCATCCCTAACTTTTGTGAACTAATTCATTACACCTCATTTGCTTGATTTACCTAATGTATTTACCCTAGTAAATAGTAAAAACGTGATAATTAAATTCATCTTCATCATTTATATAGGTAAATTCAACATTTCCCAAGATAAAAATAAAAACTGGAGTGAAACTCAGAAAATTTCAGAAGACTGCCAAATGCACCATTCTCTTGTTAAACACACCCTTTTCTTGTCAAATGTGTCCTCTCTGTTCAAGGCTGAATTTGGGTGCCTTTCTGATGTCAAATTTTTCTCCAAGATGGATTTTTGGAAATCCCTTCAAGTATACTTGCCAAAACTACCTTCATTCTGCAAAATGAAGCCCATTTTCCCTATCAAAAATCACTTCTCCCAAGACTAGTAAACGCACAGCGACCAGGCAAAAATTGAGGCAGAAACATGATTTTTTGATGGTTTTTGTTTTTTTCAATGACCATTTCTCCTCCAAAAGCTTAGAAAATGCACAGGGTTGATTTCCTCATCATTATGAATCTTTTTTTGGTGGCCATTTTTCCATTATATTCCTCAAAAAAGAGCATAGCGTCCAAGGTGTTACGTGTTTAGCAATTTTACTGTGCAAAAAAAAAAACGCACCCTCTATGTGTAGCACCTTTTTTCGGAACACATTTGGAGGCCTTCTCGGTGTCCAAATTGGGACCTGGATAGCTCTTTGGAAATATTATCCTGTTTAATTTCAAAATCCACCTTTGGTTTTATGATTGGAGTTGATTTGACCTGTAAAATGTTTATTTTCCCAAGACTGGTCAAAAAGTGCAGAATGAGGGTGCAAAAATGCAGAGTGTTGTTGCAGGAAACGTTTGGAGGCCTTCCTCAACTCCAAATTGAGCTCAATATATCTCATTAGAATCACTTCCAATATATTTATCATTTTAATTATAAATAAATACATTTGGACACTCCAAATAGGAGAAAACTTGAATTTTCCAAGGTCACTCCAGAAGTGCAACAACTCTCATTGGCACCTGTATTTTTGACATTTCTCTAAAACCATGACACCTGTGTAAAAAATGAAGGAGGCTTTTCTTTCTTAACTTATGATGGACAAAAAAATCTATCACTTTTTTTAAATTCATCTATCTTTGGTCAAAAACATAGTTTGAAGTAAAACTGGCCCTATAAGTGGAAAATGACTTGACCCTTGGAATGGTTTCTTAAAAAATGATGGAGACATGATCTTATGAGTTGTAATGGCCTCATACTTACTGATATGACCTAATTTATTGATCCTCTTCTCAAATGTCTCATTTCCATAGAAAACCCTAGCTCAGTGGGAGAGGAAATTAGGGTTTAGTGCTTGTGAAAAATGATGACTTTGGCACCCTTGGGAAAAATGGTTAAAAAAAAAAGCGAGGTCAATGATAATGATAGAGATGAGGTGAAAGAAGAGTAAAATAAGGCGGGATGGGTGGGATGTAAATACTAGTGCTAACATCGGCTTCAGCTTGGGATGGTAGCTCCTTAGAGGTGCCAAGAACGGCAGATATCTGAATTCGTAGATCAGTGCCTTATCCATTAGGAAATGGAGTCCAATCTGTAAACTGAAACTAAAACTAAAACTGAAAACACACTGAAAAATTGAACCCACACTAACATATCATTATCCTTAGGGCCTTCACCTCGGGCTTCAAACCTTGATGAATTTTTTCAAAACTTGCTGAAAATAAAATAAAATCAAACTAAAATTATACCAACCTACTCTAATATGCTTCACAATTGTTGATTAGGTGAAATGATCCTTCCAGTGTAACCAATCCAGGAGATGGCTACTTACTGAAGTTCTACTCTCACTTTCCTCGAGAAGGCAGAATGATGTACAAGTAGACAACTCACAATAAAAACTGAAAGCAAGACTTACGCTGACAAACAAGACAACATTCATCTTCTCCAATTCTTGCAAAAGACTACCGAAGGGATCTTTAAAATCTTGAAGCATTACCTTGTCTTGAGATCCAACAGAAAAAATACAAGTACTCCCTTCATTCTGATCTGAAAGAACACTTGGTTGTTGATCGATAGGAAGGCATAGGGAAGTATAACCTTCTGTTATCTGAGTGTTTGCTGAAACTTCCTTAAGCATGAGAAATTCTGACTCAATCTCTAGCATTTTGTCTCTATCTGGTTCATACTCCTCAAATTCATATTCTAAGTCATCCTTAAACAAGAAACATTCTTCAAGATTATCAAACATGACAGCCCTATCCTTTACATGAAATAAAACAATATCTGTTAGTTAATCTCCTTGCAGGGAATCATCATCATAAATTGGTTTACTCACAGCAATTTCTTATATAGTGTCATCAAGCTCCTCATTGAAATTATCTTCAGATTTATCGTACTTAGGAAAATCAGGTTTAGGAGAAACTTCATCAAATATGAACATTAAAAAAGGAGATTGTCTTTCTTCATGATGATTTATGAATCTAGTTTCAGGATTGTCCTCATTTAAACTTATATTTTCATTTTGAAAAATGGAAGAATTTTTACTAACACTTTCTTGACTATGTGAACACTACAAACCTGCTTTAGCTTGGACTGTAATATGGCTTTTCAAGAGTTGATCTATCTCATCTTCAGATAGAGGAGAAAGTACTTTTTGTTTTCTTTTGATAACACAGTAATTGTCTTCTTTCTCTCCTAAAGATTCACAGGGATGTTGAATATCTTCTTTAACTTTTGGTTGATCAACTTGTTGTACTTCTACAAGAACTATCTCCTGTGGGAAGTATTTATCAACATCAAGACAATATACATCATCTTTTTCTTCCATGAGAGAAAACACTTGCTCTTTTGGTGATGAAAAGGATTGTCATGCAAAGCCTCCAAGATCTCTTCATCCATGAACTCATTATCATCATAAGAATCCTCTAGGTTTTGAATAACCTCAAATTGATCACAAAAATTACTAACCAAAGACAAAGAAGGGTAGGACTCTTTGTATTCTTCATAAAATATTTAATGGAAAACTCTAAGAGAACAAATGTTGGCAGGTGGAAAACCTTCATACCAAGATCGTGATTTTCCTTCAAGAGAAGCCATGAACATCTTTAAGAGACAATCTTCAGGAAATTCAACCTTCAACTTGCGTGTATGCATGTGAAATTTAACCAGATGTAAAGCAGCATCATTCCTATCATCATCTTTAAACATAGGAAAACTCCTTTGCCAATCTACCTTAGGCATTTTATTTGGGAAACCTGGAATGTGATCCCAGCTCATGGGAGCATACCTTCTTGCAATAGTTTTCGTCTTGAAAATTATTGAAGCTATTGATCTTCATGCAGTTGAGTCGCCACGAAGTGTTGATTTTTTGGATCTTTGAGTCAATGGAGTCGTCAGGTGACTGGTTCAGCCTTCAACTGTCTCCAATTGTTGTTCACCATCAACAATTAGATCTAAATCTTTGTTTTTCCTTCCTAGGGAATATTTTTCTTTTCGCATTCCCGGCAACGGTGCCAAGATGTTATCACTCCACTAGATTCCCAAGGCTGAGGAAGGAATCCCAATAGAGGTAACCACAAACCAAGCTTTTGACTTGATAGCTAGCCCTATCAAGCCGGAGAGGGATCTCTCCAAAATGGTCACAGCCAGGAGTGCTGGAGAAATTAGGGTTTTTAGACTAGATATAGAGTGCAGGGGGTTGTTTTGAATTGATTTGGTTGGGGAAATCCATGCATAAAGGAATTAGGTCAAGGAAAGCTAGGTCAAGGCAAATGAATTAGGGTTGCAGGGATAAATGGGGCAAGGTAGGTACAATGCCAATCACTTGAAGAGAAATGGTTGTGGAATGGTTTTGAAAATTTAAGAAGGCTGAGAAAAGCATAAGGGATGTATTTCTCTCAGATAGAAGATAATGAACATAATATGTTCAGTTACCCAAAACAGAGCATGTGCAAGCATGTATTCTGAATTTCAAACTTGTAAAAGATCATAACATAGACATGAAAGTGACATGAACAATACATTAAAACATATGTGACTAAAGAAGAAACTATAAAAGGCATTCAATACCACAGGTATCCCATAAATGTAGATGTAACTCCTCTTTATTAGCTTGGACAAAACTGAGTACAAGTTGAATCCCTTAGTACAAGTTGAATCCCTTGATTAACTAGCAAAATCAAATTGATTCCAACCTCAAACCCTTGAAAATGAGTCAAAAATGACATGATATAGGCCTCAAACAACCTCTCCCAATCTCAGGGGTCGAATCCATGAGAGGAGGAGCTAATCCACTAAAGTCTGAACTGGAACCTGGAGTGTAGGGTGGTCAAAGTGACTTATCCCTAACTTTTGTGAACTGATTCATTACACCTCATTTTCTTGATTTACCTAATGTATTTACCCTAGTAAATAGTAAAAACATGATAAGTACATTAATATTCATCATTTACATAGGTAAATTCAAAATTTCCGAAGATAAAATCAAAACTGGAGTGAAACTCAGAAAAATTCAAAAGACTGCCAAATGCACCATTCTCTTGTTAAACATGCCCTTTTCCTGTCAAATGTGTCCTCTTTGTTCAAGGATGAATTTGGGTGCCTTCACGGTGTCCAAATTTGCTCCAAGATTGATTGTTGGAAATCCCATCAGGTCTAATTTCCAGAACTACCTTCATTCTGCAAAATGAATCCAATTTTTCTGTCAAAAATCACTTCTCCCAACACTGGTAAACGCGTAGCGACCAGGTAAAAATTGAGGCAGAAGCATGGTTTTTTATGGTTTTTTGTCTTTTTCAGTGACCAGTTATCCTCCAAAATATTAGAAAATTCACATGGTTTATGTCATCATCATTATTAATCTGCTGGTGGTGGCCATTTTTCCATTATATGCCTCAAAAAAGAGCATAGCATCCAAGGTGCTGCGTGTTTAGCAATTTTACTATGCAAAAATAAAACGCGCCCTCTGTGTGCAACTCCTTTTGCATACCACATTTGGAGGCCTTCCCGGCTCCAAATTGGAACTAGAATAGGTCGTTGGAAATTTTATCCTGTATAATTTCAAAATATATCTTTGGTTTTATGATTGGATTTTATTTTCATTGTAAAAAGTTGATTTTCCCAAGACTGGTCAAAAAGTGCAGAATGAGGGTGCAGAAATGCAGAGTGCTGTTGAAGGCAACTTTTGGAGGCCTTCCTCAACTCCAAATTGAGCTCAAGATAGCTCATTGGAAAGATCGTCAAGTCTATTTTTCACTTGACTTATCAAGAAAGTCATTTGGACACTCCAGCTAGGATAAAACATGATTTTCCCAAGGTCACTCCAAAAGTGCAGCAACTCTCATGTGGCACTTGTATTTTTGACATTTATCTAAAACCATGACACTTGTGTAAAAACTGAAGGAGTTTTCTTTTCCTTGACTTATGATGCACAAAAAACTCTCTTACTTTTTCTAAATTCATCTCTTTTTGGTCAGAAACATAGTTTGAATTAAAATTGACCCTATAAGTGGAAAATGACTTAACCCTTGGAATGATTTCTTAAAAAATGATGGAGACATGATCTTATGAGTTGGAATGGCTTCATACTTACTGATATTACCTACCTTATGCCTCCTTTTCTCAAATTTCTCGTTTCCATAGCAAACCCTAGCTCAGTGGGAGAGGAAATTAGTGTTTATTTCTTGTGAAAATGATGACTTGGGCACCCTTGGAAAAATGGTTAAAAAACGAAGCGAGATCAATGCAATGACGGAGATGAGGTGAGAAGAGTAAAATCAGGCGGGACGGGTGGGATGTAAATACTAGTGCTAACAATACCCACATACTCCTAAGCATCTCTCAATATCTTCTCTTCCCGCTTGGTTGTCTTCCTCCATGAGCTATAATTATAAGCCTGAGAGAGAGGAACCATATCCTCCTCATCCTACTTCGCCTACTCATTCTTCTCATGGTTGTGTCACCGTATCCTGAGGTGTCTATCTTATTTCTTTATTCAATTACTCATGCTCCTAAACCTCCATTACAGGGGAATCTATGCTGCAAGACCTCTTGAGATCCCTATACTCCTTAAACCTCACATGCCCGCTTAACACTATTTTCCAGAGTGCTTGAATTTATATATTATAGGGTTTTGAATTTTCAATGTATGCCACAAGAATTCCCTTCTCTACAGTAGGTACTAACTTGGTTCTCTTTTCTGGTGGAACATGGTAGTATACTAGAAAACCAAAGATAGGAATGTGTGCCAAATCTAGTTTCTTTCCTATAAAATCCTCCTTACGTGTCAACCTTCCCAACACCTTATGTGGGTCACTCTAATTCTACAAATAAATGACAATGTTTCAAGCCTCTTACCACAAAAACATAGGCAACTCTTGGTCATGCACCATAGCCTTGGCCGCTCCAATAATGGCCCTATTCTTCCAATTTGGAAACCCATTTTACTAAGGGTTGTATGGAACTATCACCTCTTTTTTGATACCCTCGTGTGCACAAAATTCCTTGAAGGAATTCAAGGTGTACTCCCCTCCATTATCGGACCATAGTGTTTTGATATTTCTCCATATGTGGTTCTCTACAAGGGCTTTTAACTCCTTGAACCGACAAAACCCCTCCTCCTTGTTTTTCAAGAAGTATATCCAGGTCTTCCTAGAGATATATATGAAGGTTACATAAAAGTTTTATCCACTTAAGGACACTGATAATACCACAAAATTTTGAGTTAATTACTTCCAAAATTCCCTTGGCCCTAGTATCGATGCTTGAAAATGTGGTCTTAACATCTTTCCCAAATGCATAGCCCTTGCACACATCATGTTTATTGACCTTGAACTCTAGAAGTCATGTCACAATATCCTTGAGCACATTGAGTGCTCCATGGTGCATATGAGCCATCTTCGTATGCCACGGCTCACTCAACTCTTGTTTATATCTTATCAATTCTTGCATAAGCTCGAACTAAAGTCTGAATAGGTTAGCTTGTCTAACTACTATCACCTTGGTTGTCTAGGAATATTTAGGCTGAATGTGCACCTTACCATCCTCAAAGGTCACAATGTAACCCTTGTCTTCCAAGGTAGCAAAAGAAATCAAATTTTTGGTCATTCCTGAAACATACGACACATCTTCCATCAACAAGGGTTTTCCAGACTCCCTCTAAAACTTGACAGTACCAAATCCAACTTCCATGTACTTGGCATTGTCTCCAAGTTCTATATATAAGTTCATTTCCTTCTCCTTCGGGTTGGTGAAATACTCCTTCACTCCCATAATGTGGTAAGAAGCCCCATTTTTAATATACCACACACTTTTTTTTACTAAACTTGAGAGAAACAATGAGTGAAAACTCATTTTCGAATCTAGATGAAAATTCATCCACTTCATCTATAGAAGCAACCTTCTTCTTTTTATTTCCATTTTTCTTATTATGGAATTAGCTAGAAAAGTGTCCTAGTTGATGACAAGATAAAATATTTTTATTATTAGGGTCATTCTTCTTCTCTCCTTTATAATTTGACTCTTTACTTGGCCATTTCTTTTCCTTCATCTTACCCTTACCAACTAGGTCAAGATTTTCTTCCTCCTCAAATTTCTTCTTCTAGTCACCACGTTGAGCCCCTTCTTTGATCTCTTCTTGAATGAAATTTTCCCACATCCTTTCCCAAATGGGAAGGTGCTCTCAACCCATGATGCATTCCATGAACACATCCCATTGTTTCATAAATCTAGTCAAGTCTATATACACTAGTTTCGATTCAAGTATTATTTCTCCTACATCCACCATCTCATCCCATAGTTGAGTGATCCTAGTCAAATAGGAAGTTATTTCCTCACCCTTGGACATACTTTTATTGTTTAGCTATTCCATCAATACCATATTTTGACTTTGATAGTCACTCTTATACATCTTGGTGAGTGCATCCCACATTAATTTCGGTGTCTTCTTCTTGGACAGATGTGGGATAAGGTGATATTTGACTCCATCCATAATTATCCTTTGCACCCTTGATTGTTTTAGCTCATGCAGGTCTAGGGAAATAGGGTTTGAGACTGCTGGTACAACTATGGTATTTACGATTCTCAACAATTTTTTTTCCTCAAGAATGGTTGTGATCTAACCCCTCCATTGAAGATAGTTTGAGAACCCTTCCAATTTGTCTTCATATCAAATTTTGGTAGCCATGGTGGATTAAACCCTTAAACAATTTATTTTTGAAGACTCACACTCCTTTGAGTTGATACCTTGTGTCAAATTCCCTTGGTTTTGTACTCAAATAATACTACACTAATACCATGTTGGTTTCTTGAATCTAGATCAGATTTAATGTTCAATAAAATTTCTCATGGTAGAAATAAAATTAATCTCCTCATATCTAAAATTTATAACAAAAAATTCTTTGGATTACTATCCCAATCTGCACAAGAGAAATAAACAACTAGTAAAGTAGGAAAATAAAAATGTTTGACACAATTTTTACCCAGGAAACGCCAATGTGGGGAAAACCAACAAACTTGGGCTCTTTATTCAGCTTCATAAATTTGATTACAACAAATATTTTGTTAGGAATTTACAACAACAGTTTACCCATAAATTTTTAGCCCTTAGACCCAAAAAATTAGTTGCACATCCCATCCAAATTAATTTGTATGGATCATTGGAAATTGGCCTATACAACCCATAAATTAGGTCAAGTGCTTCATCCCATTCAATTTTCCAAACTCATCCCTGTCAAATTTGTTTTTTATGCTCCTCTAAATCGACCTATACGGCCTAGATAATTTGGCCTCCTCATGTTTACTCATTTCCCCTACAATTTACCTCTATTTCTATTACACTTTGTTGTAAATTCAACTTTTTGTCTCTATTGAATGCCGAATTCTTCTGCCAAATCAAATTAAACTCTCCAACATCCCTTTTCACTCTTTTATATTTTTATAACCTAATCACCAAAGTGATGGAGGGATGTGATTGCACCTCCACACTTAAGATCAACGGTCTCAATATAATATTTCATTAACCTCTTAACTTTATAAAAAAGTGGCCAATAAAATAAAAAATCAAATTATTGATCTTATGCCTAAGGTCCAAACTTAGGAAATATTTAATTAATTTTGTTATGAGAGAATTTTGGTGATTCACTTTCACTTGACCAATGTAGAATCACCTTCTAAGCTACATTTTCAAAAATGAGCCTCGAGCAGTATTACGTGGGCCCAACACTCATTCTCCTCATGTGAATGACTCGTTGTGTTCCCTTATTCCCACGGGAACTACTGGTGACTCGGCCACTATCGGTTACAAATATAATTAGGCATAACACAGATCATGTTGGGCATGACACAGTTATGTGGAATTTTAGCTTCATCCACCATTGTTGGCAGCTCGATCCTCATTCTTTTCCCTTTTTTAATTTTTTGTATAACTTGAATCTCAACCCTACTTACCATTTCCATGTTGTACCATTGTATGACTCGATTACTCAACCTGTAAAAAATAAAAATAGTTCCTCATACAATTGCTGTCAAACCTGGCCCCCTGAAACACCTATATGGATCTAACACATGAGCACAATTTTTTATATAGATTTTCAGATTTTATACTCTGATACCATGTTAAATTTATAAACCCAACACTTGGAAATTCATTAACATAGCAAATAAACTTAGATCTAATGAATAAAAACACAATTGGGTTTTTAACGTAAATGAAAATATTTAGTGGATGCATAATAAATCAACTAATCTCAATCACACAATCACACACATGAAAAAAAATCCACTCAATTCAGTTCTTCATTAATAATTATCAGAGCCTACTTAGGTTCCCTTATTTGGAAAATGGCCCAAATTGAGTAAATACATACAAAAATTTGGATCCAATCTAGTTGATCAAGCCCTAGTAAAGACTAATCTATATCTCCTTGCTACACCCTAGTACTTTCCTTATACCCGACACATTGGAGTAGAATTCCTAATCCACGCACCATTAAGATGCCTCTCTGAATGCCTTGTTCCCTTGTGTGTTGTGTCTTCTCCCTTGGCCTAGGTTTCTTTTAATAATCTTGAGTTATTACCACCCTAACCCTATTCACCAAAGGTATTTATAGTTGAGATTAGATCTCACCTTAATTGAGATTGATAGTTGAGATTCAACTATTTCACTAATGCAAAAACCTTTGCATTTTATTAGATTAACTCACTTTTGTTTTATAAAATACACTTTATTAATTAATAAATTAATTTATAAGGTCTAAGGGTGTATAAGGTGACTTATGCATGCTTAGACACTTAGGACTATGCAGAAGTATGTATGCAAGCTACAAACTTCAACAAGGTCCACTTTCGGGAAAATTGTTGCAGTTCAGGAAAAATTGTGCATTAGTCGAAAAACGAAATAAATCCAAGGGAAATAATTCCCATGGCAAAGAGGGAAAGAGAGACTTGTCCAAGATAAAGTTTTTTCACTATCAATAGCATGGGCACTATGCTATGAATTTTCCACAGAAGAAGGCAAGCAAGAAAGAGTCCGACATTGCAGCGAGTGAAGCATTGGCTTCACTGTTTGAGCTTGATTTTACTCTCATTGCATGCATGGCCAACATTGTAATGGGATGCATTTCGTATCAAGACATTGGTGCCACATTCCATATGATGGGGAATAGAGATATATTCAATGAATTGGAGGAGAAGGACCTCCAACAGAACATAGGGTTTGGAGATGACGGGAGGTATAGCGAGACCTGCATAGGTACAGTTACCTTTCAAAGGGATTATAGATCCTCTCTGGGACTAGTAGATGTTTTTATGTTCCAGGACTAAGAAATAATCTTGTCTCTATAGCGGTATTGGAAGAATGTGGTTATGATGTGATTTTTAGAAAAGGAAATGTTTTCCTTAAACACATAGCCATGGGACGGGTGAAATAGATTAGTATAAGATTCAAGAACTTATATGCTCTCAAGGTCGAGGATGCATAAAAATGTTTGAGGAGCAATGCAGTGGTTAGTTACTTGGTGGTTGAGAGGGAGAAATTATCTCTTAACATGTAGCCTCAGAAGGAGTCTTAGAATGTTGTGGAGCAACCACAATTGGAGAAGCAGAGAGGAGACCAAGTGGAAGAGTCCACTCAAGCATAGACCTCCAGGAGGGGAAATTTTTGATCCAGATGGGCAAAGGGAATACATGCATCTATACCTCCAGGTGAGAGGCGGGGTGATGTTCATATATAATCCCAAGAAGAAATTTGGGTGGGGATCCATTGAGATGGTGTGTCTCATGGATTGAACCTGGCTACAAGGAGCCCACAGTACAGTAGTAGCAAGAAGGATTGTTTGGATTGATGCAGTCAAATGTCAGGAAGACTGGAATCAGAGTGACAAATGTCAGATACTAGAGTGAAGATCAAAGTTGGCAGTAGTGCAAAGGGCACGGATGTAGATGTCAACAGCAGTGCATAGATTCTAGTAGACAGCTGCAGTAGCTAGCAGTAGTTAGAAGAATCTGATGAGAGATGCATTATACTGATTTAGTTTTTCAGAGGTTATTCATTTTTAGGAGTTGAAGATGCAAACAACACTAGAGAAGTGTTGCATGTAGAACATTCCAAAGGTACCGGATCGAGATAGATTGGATTCCTTTCTTGTTGAGAGGGAGTGTTGAAATTTGCAACAAGAAATAGTGAAATTGGCAACCAGAAAGGACAAAAATTTCACCCACACTGGTGAGGAATTTTGATGCACCAAAGGTGAGGAATGTGGGGTGTTTAATTTATTTTTCCCCTAAATAAATTGTAATTTCATCTCATAACAACTTGTATCAGTTAACTAAGTCAAGATGACTGAGTTAGCTCAAGAAATTTGAGTTGAGGGTCTAAGATGAGGCATGTAGAGGGATTCTAATTTTTTGGGGGTTCAGTTGCATTTGATGCATCAATGGGGTGTAGGTGTGAATTAGTTAACTAAACTAATTGCATTAAAATTGGTTTAACTAGTTCTAACTTAGTGATGAGCTAGTGAGAGGTCCAGTGAATTAAATTAGATTTAATTCACAAGTAGTGATCAATCATATAACTGATAATTTTCTATTAATAGCTGCATGCATGTCAGTTCTAAGGAAAACCCAGTTGATACAAAGGTTAAATGGAACATAAATATTAATTGTATTTATAGAAAATTGCCCATGTGCAATTATAGAGTCATTGAGATGCAATGATGCATTGCGCAATCAAGGAAGGGAATTATTCCTATTTAATAGGAGCCTAATTCTCTAGGAATTGCGTGAGCAAGGCTGGGCTAAGCAGAGACTGAGAATTGGCTAAGTGTTTGTCAATTTTTCCTGAGCATTGTAAGCCAGTTCTGAGCAAGATCAGAGTGAGACAATTAGGAGAGTGGTGGAGAATCCCATGAGAGATTAATCATTGTATTGTTTCATGTTTCTTTGACATAATACACAATATAGATAGAGGGTTTTTGAGCAGTTTCTTTCCCTAGATACATATTGTGTTGTGTCATTCATTTAATTATTTCTCTTACTTGCATGTGTTTGAGCGATCATGTTTTGTATTCCGCAAATATTGTATAATGATTCAGTATCTTGTTTTAGTACATCATAAGATCGGATTGAATCCTGTTGTTAGATCTTCTACATGGTATCAGAGCGATATTTCTACAATGCCCACAAGGATTGAGAGATGTGTTCAGTGCCACAATTGGGGGCCAACTGAGGCATTTTGCAACTTGATTGGTGCTATCTGTTGGGTATGTGTTATATTCTTTCCACAACTAGCCCCACGCGCTATACGTTGCGCCGAGCGCAGCAGAGGGGTCACAAGGGGGGAGGTAGCCCCCAGTGTTGGGGTCCGGGGCAGCGCCCCGGCGAAAATTGTTTTGGTGTGCGGACCCACCCATGTTTTTTGCATGAGTTTGGACATGGTTTTGGGGTACGATGGTTTTCGGCCCCTGATATTTTTTAGATCAGGTCAAGGGAACTACGGTTATGTTCTAATCCAGGGTTAATGGATTGGGGTTTATGTATGCTTCGGCATGTATATATATGTGTTGTAACACTAAAAGGAATATAATGAAAAATCAAGCTGGTCGTCCCGATTTGGGATCCAAGGGAAAATATCTGTGTATCTGTTTTATGTTTTATGCTCTCGCTATTGTTTATTTTATGTTATAAGATTCATGTGTAGATAATTTATGTTCAGGGTTAAAACCTACACTATCCTCCTTGTATTTAATGTTCAAATGGAATTGTTGTAGATATCTTTACCATTTATGATTTAAATAATTCTGAAACTTCCTTTGTGTATACATAAATTGAAGAGGACAGTGATCCATGTGGATGATCATCTCCTTCCCTAGAATATAGTGTTTCCATTGTCTGCGGGCTTGCATAATGGAATACATTTTTGCACAATGGAATACATTTCCTTATCATAAGTGGGGTACCTTAGGACAGTATTAGAGAAAAAATCATTGCGATAGGCCATTAGATTCCCTTGTTGACTAAGGTCTTCACCAATAGCACAATTGGAGGCATCCATCTCAATCTCATATGGTTGTTGCAGGTATGGCAGGGTGAGGACTGTTGTGGAGAAAAGGAAGTGCTTTAGTTCGATGAATGCCTTTTGTTGTGACTTGTACCAAAAAACTTTGTTTTTTCTTCACCCTTAGTAACTTGAATTAAGGGCCAAGTGATATGAGAGAACGCCAACACAAATATTCGCTAGAAATTGGCAAGGCTCAAGAAGCTGTAAAATCTGTTAGAGTTGTCAAGGCTGACAAATCCTGAATGACTTGGATATTAGCTAGATCAAAACGCACACATTTCTTATCAATAATGCAACCTAGATATTTAACCTTTATGTGCCAAAGGATAAATTTTCCAAGTTAGCACATAGCTTGTGTTTCCACCTGGTGTGAAGGGACCTGTCGAATGTGTTGCAATTGATCTGTCCAAATCTTGCTAAAGATGAGGATTTCATCTATATGTACAACTAAAAATGAGTTATTGAAAGGCCACAAGATGTCATCCATCAACCTCATGAAAGTTGTGGGGGAATTTTTCAAACGAAAGTGCATGACCAACCACTCAAAAAGGTTTTTCTTGGACTTGAAGACGGTATTTCACACATCTTTTTCTACTAGAACTTGGTGATAGCCAAGCTTCAAATCAATCTTGTTGAAGTAATTTAACCCCTTGATTTAGTCAATACGTGGAATTGGGTATATGTTCCTGACTATGATTTTTTTTTTTTCAGATCCAAATAATCAATATAGAGTCTCCAATAGGGTGAGGAGCTTGGTTAGATGTGCCATTTTTGTAGCAACTCCTGTATTTTCCACTTGATTTCCTCATTTTATAGAAGAGAGAGGTGGTAGATTTTCCCATTAGGTAGAGGTGTTCTAGGGGGTGAGATCAATCGAAAGCTTGACCTAATAGTGCAAAGGTACCCTCGTGGGTGAGAAGAAGATGTCCATGTGCTCATCCATGATCTTATCCACTTACTTATGCTGCATGGAGGAGCCCTTTATGAAGGCTATGGATGTGTACACAATCTGCCCCTTAATTTTAGAGAAAATCGGGAAGAAAACAAATTTCAAAGTTTTGGAAATGATCTTATTGCTGCTTAACAGAGATCAAATAAATGGTAGAAAGCAAGGATACCTTTGGTGTTCTATATATTTTTCTACCCAAATTAATAATAACCGTACAAGGTATGGACTCATACATAGCATGATGCTTCCAAAAGTATGGTTTTCCTACCAAAACATCACAAACTTCAAAGCCACATCACACAACACCTCATCCATGAAAGGCTTGATGCAATAGGACAAGCAACATTGTTGATTGATGCAAAGATCTCAACCTTGGTGGAGCCACCTAACGATGTATGGTTATGTGTGTGGTGTAGCCAATATACCCAACCACTTAAAAACCTCTAATTAGATGAGTTTCTTTTTACTCCCACTATCGATAATGAAACACAACAGAGCAACCTTCACCCACATTTATGAGTGGAACAGATGCTCACCTTCCTTTGGCTCTTCAAGCTCACTTTGTTGGACATTGGTGGTGGCAGAAGTGGCACTAGGTTTTGCATCCATTATTTGTTTCCCCTTGTTAGGGCTTGGTTTAGAGTCAGAACTTGTGTCTAAATATGAAGCGTTTAGCTTGGTCAGTGACCGCTTTGTGCAGCATTCATTTCTGGTATGAGTGGGGATCTTGTGGAACTCACACCACTTTCACGTGGCTTTCTTCGTCTTCCCATTATTATTACTTTCTTGCATCTTCGATTGGTTGTCTTGGTGTGTTCCACCCTTGATTTTTCCTTTGTTTCGTGGTTTTGGGTGCCCTTTCCCTCCTTCATATTCACAGATCCAAATTCTCACTTCTTTTATTTAATTTTTTGCTCAAATTTCGTAGTATCGGTATGTTGCACCAAGTGAGGAGATGTACAAGAACTCCATTTCTTTTTGGATGTATTTTTGAAATCATCCACGATACTTTAGCACCAGATGTTTCTCAAAGTCCTTGATACCTAGCTTCGTGCATAAGGAACGAAAGATATTTGTGAAATTTGGCACTTCTTGGTCCCTTTCTTGTTGTAGTGTTGTCCATTTTATGCACTTGTCTTCATAACTTCCAATAGGGTAATATTTTTCCTTAAAAAAATCCCTAAAAGAGTTCCAAGTGGGTGTGAGGACAAATAGTGGGGATTCCTCCATGACCTTTTACTCACAGTAAGTTTCCCACCAATCCTTGGCATGGGGGACAACTTTAAGGAGTGAAAAAGTAATATTTTCTCTATTGGAAAAATTATGGACCAAAAAATATCCTTCCAACACATTTAACCATTTATCTTGAGCATCAACATATATATGGCCATCAAATATAGGAATGTTAAAATTAACTTGTACCTTAAAGGGGGTGATGCCTACGAAGTGGCTGCTAGACAAATATGCATCGTCTATTGGCATCTGTTGAAGGATTTGGGAAAAATTATCCATCATCTCATTCCTTTGTTGCTTGAAGGCTTCTTAGAGCAAAAATTTGATAAGGTCTCCTACTCCCTCATATTTATTTTCATTGCCATGGGATCCCATCAAGGTTGGCGAGGCCAATCTTGCAAGGGCTCAAGCAATTTGAGTCCCAACTCCTTATACCCGAACCGTGTAGGGAACATGCAAAAAAAAAAAGAGCAGACCATTTTGATATCACTTATCCAAATTTAAGAAGGGAATGAAATGAAATACAGATTTAAAATTCAAACGCAAAGATATAGTTAAATTAAACTTCAATTAATAAATAGAAATTCTAAAACTTTTTACGTGCAGAATGAAGAAAACTAACTCAAACGATGGTATCTTATATTTGAGAAGAGATATGACGGCTACGCACCTTCCTGAAATGTGTTACAATGAGGCTCAAGGCATTTTAATCATGAAGAAACAATGAGAAACCCTAAACATCCAAAACCCTAACCCTAGGAGATGAATTTCCAAAATATTATGGGCCTTGATGGTGTAAGTTGCAACGTCAACTTCCTAGGGTTGTAAATTTGGTATATGAACTCCATTTGGCCTTTGTATTCTCTACATCTAGATGACCACCTAATAGTTAAGGAATTTGAGGACGTGTTTGCTAAAATTCTTGTGTTAATGCCTAAAAGAGATATTGATTTCTCTATAGACTATGTACTTGGAGCTACATTGGTGTCCAAAAGACCATACAAGATAAGCACACCATAACTAAAAGAATTACAAATGCAGCTATAAGAGATCTTAAGAAAAGGGTACATACACCTAAGTGTACCATTGTGGGGTGCCTCAATATTATTTCTTAAAAATAAGGATGGTACGCTAATATTGTGCATCAAATTTCATCACTTGAATCAGGTAACAATGAAATGATAAGTATCCATTGCGTAGAGCAGGATATTTGTTTCACCATCTTAGGGGAGCTAAGGTATTTTCTAAAATTTATCTAAGTCAAGGTATCATCAGGTAAGGATTAAGGAAGAAAACATCAGTGAAACAAAATTATAAACTCGATATGGGCATTATGATTTTGTAGTGGTGCCATTCAGGTTGTCTAATGCACCAAGTGTTTCCATATCCCTCATGAATGGTATCTTCCGCAATTATTTAGATAATTTTTTTATTATGATTTTAGATTATATCCTTATATATTCCAAATATAAGGAAGAGTATAAACAAAATTTAAGGATGGTGTTATAGGTACTCAAAGGGCATCAGTTATATGCCAAGTTGAGTAAGTGTTCATTCTATCGGAGAAAATTCATTATTTGGGACACATTATTTCAGAGGAGGGGATAGTAGTAGACCCAAAGAATATTAAAGCAATAAAATATTGGCCAACACCCAAAAATGTGACATAGATAAGTGATTTCATGGGTTTAGCAGGTTATTACAGAATATTTATTGAGGGTTCTTGAGGATAGCCCATCCTATTCCTTCATTGCAAAAGAAATGTGTGAAGTTTGAATGGTCCCATAAATATGTTGTCAACAAGTGTGCCTATATTGAGGATAATTGATCCAAATGAAGACTTACTTTTGTGCACAAATGCATGTAAATAAGGACTTGGAAGCATTTTCATGAAAAATGGGCATGTGATATGTTATGAATACACAAAGCTAAAAGAGCATGAAAAGAATTATTCCACTCATTATTATGATTTAGAATCCATTTTACATGCCTTTAAGATGTGGAGGAATTACCTCATGGGTAAGAGGTTTGAATTAAAAATTGACCACAATGGGTTAAAGCATTTATTTAGATAGACACATTTAAATGCCATAAAAATCAGATGGCTGGCATTTTTGGTTGATTATGATTTTAAAATTAAGCACATAAAGGGTAAGAAGAATAAAGTGGTTGATTCTCTCAACATAAGGGTGCATGCAATACATGCTACAATACATGTAAATTTGATTTAAAAATTAGAATTTTAGAGGTTGTAAATTCATATCAACAATACATGGAAATAAAAAGCAACCTACAACAAGGTAAAATGCAGCCCAAGTACATGGATTATAAAATAGAAGAAAATGGAGTCCTATTATATAAAGGTCGGATTTATATGTAAAATTTTCGAGGGCCAACAAATTTAGTGTTGAGTGAAATGCATAGGATACCTTTTTCTAGGCACCCAGAGTACCAAAAGACAATCTCAAAATTCAAGAAACAATGTTTTTGGTTAGGTATGAAAAAATAAGTGGTTTATCACATAGCCAAGTGCTTACAATGCCAAAAGGTTAAAACTGAGCATAGGCACCCAGTAGGGTTGTTTTAGTCGATACCCATTCCTAAGTGGAAATGGGAAATTGTTTCCATTGATTTCACTGCAAATTTTCCCCTAAAAGTGAGGCAACATGATTCCATCATGGTTGTGGTGGATAAACTCACCAAGGCTACCCAATTTATCCCAATTAACTCAACACATAAGGAAACCAATTTTTTTGAGATTTATATGAGGTCAATTCCCAGGTTGCATGGTGTACCCAAGGCAATTATTTCAAACAGAGATCCTAAGTTTACATACAGTTTTTGGACATGTTTCTTTAATGGATTTGGGACGTAATTAAATTTTAGCATAACATACCATCCAAATTTTAATGGTCAAATGGAAAGAGCCAAATAGATTACTGAAGACATGTTAAGGATGTATGTGATGGAAAAACCATAAAAATGGGAGAAATATTTGCACTTAGTGAAGTTTGCTTATAATAATGGGTACCAATCATATTTGAAGATGAGCCCATTTGAAGACTTGTATGGTAGGAAATGCAATGCACCAGTGAGTTGGCACAGTCCAGTTGACAGGGCCATTGTTGGTCTATAATTGCTCAAGGAAACATAAGAACAAGTAATAAAAGTTAAATAGAATTTGAAGGCTTCCCAAGATAGATAGAAAATTTATGCATATATGAACATGTTAAACGAGGAATTTAATATTTCTGATCATGTCTTCTTAAGGGTAAAGGCAAGGAAAATTTCCTTAAGTTTGGATGGTTGTGTGAAGTTAGAAACCTTTTTTTTATGGAGAATTTGAAATCCTGGAGAGGATCAATCTGATTGCATATAAGGTTTCATTTCCAACATCCATGCACATTTATAATGTTTTTCATGTTTTATTACTTAAAAAGTATGTTCCCATTAGTAATCATGTGATTTATTGGAATATGGTTCAGGTGGATCCCGAGGGAGACTTCCAGGTCCACCCAATGCGGATTTTGGATGAAAAAATCAAGGTGCTTTGTATTCGAGTCATCACCTTGGTAAAGGTGCAGTGGACCCATTTTGTCCCTGAAGATGCTACATGGGAGCATGAGGATGTAATGAGGGAAGATACCCTAATATTTTTCAATAATATGTGTATATATAATGTACTGAGGATAGTGCCTAAATAAGGGGGAGAGGAATGTGACACCCCTATTCGTATATATAATGCACTAAGGATAGTGCCTAAATAAGGCGAATGGGAATGTCAAACCCCTACCTAACCCCTAGAATGTAAATAAAATCTATATGTAAAAAATAGGCTGGTGAGATGAGAATTTATTTTGAGGGTTGTTGTTCTTGTGTACATGTGTGTGTGTGTGTGTTTTTGGGCTAGTATTCTTAGGCACACATGTTACTAATTATGTATGTATTTCGAGGCCAAAAGGCCTAGAAATGTGATTATGATAACATGTGCATGTTAATAAATATATATAATGGTTGCGGACAAATAAGATGTAATGTGTTTGAGGGGCTAAGACTCCATGGGTGAGTAGAAAGGGGATGACATGATTTAAATATCATGAAAAAGTGCACATGCATATAACCAAGGTCCATTAAGTGATTTAGGACAGTGTCAACTGTCACAAAAAGGGAATGCATATAAAAAGAGGGATTATGGATCTGTGAGGATTCATTCATTTAGTAGAAAGTTATGGATGGGAACCTCGAAGGGTACATGGAAGTCCTATGAGAGCAGTGGAACTACTAGAATTCATAGGACTCTGGAGCATTCCTGTTTGGTCAAGTAAGGCACCCTGGAAGGTGGTGGCACAACCTAAGGGACTGCAGGTACAAATAAGGGTGTGCACCACTTGCGTGCAAGATGATGGGAAATGTGAATGTGCTATTTGGAGGTTGTTGGGTTTGGTCGTAGTCAAACTCCTGGAATCCACATGAATATGAAACATCCTTGATTTAAAAAGATAGGGGATTATGGGGAATATAAGCCTACTAGTTAGAGGTTATCGAGTTTGGTACCTTAATCGATTATTGGTATTGAGCATGCACTAGGATTTGGGTGAGTTTATGCCCATGGATTCAAAGCCCAAGCTCGCGAGTGACCCACTGTTAAGAGAAAATGGACAACATAGTCTATGGATGGTTGGAACGTCAAAGGTATGCATCCAGTTGGGCACAAATTAAAAGACAAGCATTTATCTATTATGTTATTTTCCACTACAATTTTTTAAGTATTTATGAATTATATCATGAACCATAATTAAGAATATTATTCATGTTATAATATGCTTGTGCATATGTATTTTATCTTAGCATGCGTTTAGATATACATTTCATCATACATGAATTTCCCGAGAAAGGGAAATTTTCATAATACAGGTTGTCAGGGGTAACTGGCACAGAATTGGGCCTCAGCAAGAGGATATAATAAGTCGGTAGTGGGATGGGGAACATTACAGGGAAGATAAAGTAAGTATATTGCATTGTTATGTTGGAGGATTTCTACCAGGAGATCCTTCCATGCTACATAAATGAGCCCAGTCTATGTAAGTCAAGGAAAGAGGAAGATCAATGTATCAAAGAGGAACACTTGATTATTGAGTTATAATATTTTCATTGTATAATTTTTTACATAGATATATTATCTGGTGTCCCTCTATTATATGTTTCCTTATATGATTTCATGATGTCTTTTTATGCTTTATGATTAGATCTTGTTATGTATGTTAATATATCTTTCATTAGAGGCAAATATTATCTTTGTATGTTTGTGAATGCGTGTGGGTGACAGGGCTCGGGTGTTGGAGCAAGATTTATGAGTGATAAGTGAGATATTTGACTGCTAGATCAACTATGCAGTATATAATGACATGTGAGAATATCCAGCTTTATTCTCTTTATTGTCTCTTCTCTTTTATGAAAGGAATTGTATGCATCTAGACCTTAGGAAAATTTGGTTTTGTAATCTAATTGTAGTTTGGTCGATCCAAAGGTAGGATATACAAACAATATTCCTTTTACCATAGAGCTAAATTTGGGTAAATAGAATTAGTGACTCCACTGTGTGGAGAAATCTAGAAGGAAGTAGTTAGGTTGATTTCTCTTTTTATGATAATTGCTTGTGATATCGTTTTAGTTTTTCTTACTTATTAGTTTATTTATTATGTTTATCATCAAATAGCCACTAGAAAAATAAGAACAATAGTACACAAGTACAAAAGATATAGGTTGCAATTCAGGGCCAAAACCTCACTACTTGAGAGGAAAACTGGTAAATCTCTTCTCTTCTTGTAGATTCTTCAATTGAAAAATTTCAAGACCTATAGACCAAGAAAATACCCTTCCAATACCAAGTCTGACCTTTCCTAATGATGTGCTTCCTTTGTCCAAGTCAACCCATTAAAATATCTTCCAGTAGCACAACTTTGACCCCTAGCTTCAAAATTTGGGCCTCTACTACAGGTTTGAAAATTTTGGCCCCCTGCAATTGTTGTAATTGCATCCACACATGTGAGTGAAATTTATCCTTCCAAGGCCTCCCAACAAGTTCTCTTTCTCTACTTCCTTTCCTAGGGATAGATGTTGATCTTGTAGACCCTTCTTCCAACAAATTTGATCCTCTTACAGCAAATAGAGAATCTCTACCTTGAAGCAGAAAACCCTATCCTTTCTTATTTGCACGTGTGAGATAGAATTAGCCCATAAACTTCTTCCTTTATCCTATTCCTTCATCGCTAGCTCTTTTTTTCTCCTCCTTCGCTTGAATGAGATGAGAAGTGAAAGTATCTCAAGGAGGTCAAGTTCCCTCCTTTATATAAGCTTCTTAAGGTGGTTGTGGCTCCTCAAAATAGGTCGAATTCTTAGCTGCCAGGATGGCTTGGCCTTGAAGGGTATTTTGACACTTTTATTTACAAAAAAAAAAATATTTAAAAGTTACTATGTGCCCAAAGGGGTCTTCAACTTATGATAATAACTCTTTTGACTTATTGACCTAGGACAAACCCTAGAAGCACTCAATGGGTGCTTGACCTCTAAAATAAAATACCTTGAGCATAAAACCCATGTTCCAAAAATAACAATAATAATTTTTCTTGAATTTTACAAAATACAAGAATCAAAAGTACATCTCATATTTATGAAGACTAAACCTAGTTACACATTTTTCAACGCACTGGGGATAAATCCCTAGTGTTCTTCTTCTCCTTCGAATATTCCTTGATTTTTCTTGTTTCTAAGTGATTTTATGTTGATTTTTATCTTCTATATATCTGTTTCAAACTAGATCCACAAACTTTGACTCAGATTTGGGTATTTCTCCTTCTAAAAATTCAATCACAATATCCCATTGTTCCATGTCTATGCATTATAGATAAAATTGCTATCGCCATCACTCCATGATATCATCCAAGGAGCAACTTCACCATGTGTTCTTTGAGGGAGTGATGAGCTTGTAAAAGTGGTTTTGTTGTGTTCTCGGATTTGCATCTTTGTCTGGATCTTGGATATATGTTGCCTAACTATGGAAGGATTAGATCTACCTCAAATATTATCCAAATATGTCTTGTCTTAAGATATTTTCTTGATTCTTAAACTTTTCTTTGCCTTGTGTGAGTTTCTTTCATAATTTGATTACCTTGTTTAGTCATTTACGGTACAACAGTTTTTCTAACATTATGATATTGATCTGGTGCTTGATTATACCTATTTCTCTTCAGGTTTGAAAATTTTTAAATAAATTCTAAACCTTTTTAGGGTTAGGTCTTCTTTCTTTGTTAGGATTTAGGTTTTTTTCCTTTGCAAAAACATTGTAGGATTGGTTTTGTGGATTCCTACATTGTAGTACAGATCCAAATTTTCTTTCTTTTATGTTTGTATGTTGTTTTTCCTTTTGACAAGTAATAATTCATATCATTTTATCAAAAATAGTTTTAATATTTTGAATACTTGAGTAGCGTGGTTGCATTAATGTCTTGGAGTGAATGAATTGATTTATGAATTGGTTTCATTTTAATATTTTATGTGTATTGAGTGGATATTTAGAGATTGTGGGGCTTTATTTTCATTTGGAAAAAGGAAAAGAGATATATCTCTACCATTCTTTTATATAGATTTCATTAAATTAAATAGAATTGCATGCTTCATGTAATTTTCATTTTGGATCGATTTTTCCATATCTAAACACCATCATATTTTCACTCCACACCCTTGAGTAAACAATAACCAATAAAATTAAGTGCTAGTAAATTTAATTATACTTTTTGGAAAATGCCTTGTTTGGAATCAAATTACTATTTTTTTCATGAGAAAAAAAAAATACTTTTTAAAAAGTATTTAGTAAAACACAATATGATTAATTAATTTAACCAAAAATATAATGCAAAGGGATAGAGTGCATTGATTTAATGACATTGATTTCATTGTCAAGCCCCACAATTGTAAATGGTTTTGAAGGGCATCATTCTATATAGTGACTCGAGTTTCAAACTCCATGGTAGTCAAGAGCAGACAAAAAAAATCCAGCCATGCTAAATTTTGGTGTGACCCAGGCTAGGTGCAATCATCAAGGTGATTTTTTGGATTAGATGCTCTTAAGTCATGGTTTCTCATACTAAAAGTTAGTCCTAAAGTCCTGAATACTCTACCAAACAAAATAAGAAAATGAATCCAATTACATTGTTTTAAACAACTACCCAAAGGTGTTAATATTAACATGCTAAATATGAGATGAGCTATATTACATATTGAAATAGAATGTAAAAAAACTTGAAATAAAAGACATATTTACAAAGAAATATGAGAAAATAGAATGAATAAAATAGATGTGTTTGGAATACAAAAATAAAATGCCAACAAATAACAAAAACATAAAGTATTTATCAAGGTTAAGTATAATATATGACTATTGCAACTAACTTAAATTGATCTCCGTAAGTTATCAAGCACAAGAGGGATCAAGTACATCACTCTAAAAAAATCTTTGATTTATTCTCTTGAAATTTTACCTTAATAAATATAAAATTAAAATAAATCCACAAAAATTCTTATGAATTTATACTTGTGAAAAGACTTGTTAATAAATCTAGAGTCCAAATTAACAAATCCAGAACCCAAATAAATTTAAAGAAAACTATATATTTTTTTAAAATTATATAATTTTAAAAAACATCAATGTTTTTAAAATATTAAAAAATAGGATTAAATCATCTTTCTAAAAAATGTAAAAATATAAAACAAAAAACTTTTTTTAACTAAAAATAATAATCACAAAATTTAACCTTTAAAATTTTCATAGAAAAAATAAATTAATTTATAAACACATATTTATAATAAAATATTTGTATTTTAAATAACGAAATATGAATTACTCTTACTAAGGATCTTTCATTGTGAAATACTTACACCAAACCAAGTGTTACATTGTGAAATTACATCTTCTTTAGAAGTGAAGGTACAACTAAGTGAAGGTACAACACGTGGCATGTACAAATGTAATTTAACAATGAAATACATTTCGGTTATTTTAGTTATATCTTTTCATCAAACAATATCAAGAAACAGCAACAATAAAAGAGGACATAGATATAGGCTCTTAGCCACGGAAAAACCCCTCCAAGGGAAAAACCTGGAAACTCTTCTCTTCTTAGAATCTGCTTCAAATGAGATATAAAGACCCAATCCCTAGACCAAGTCCTTATCCCAGTACCAAGTCAGCCTTTCCACAAGTCCTTTCTTTAATCTGCACTAAATTGCTTCACACTAAAACTTTGATCTGCTGGCTACAATACTGCTACTCGACCTGCAACTTCAACCTTTCAATTTCGGCCTTGTAGCTCCTAAAGAAACCCTAACACGTCGTCCTTATGGGACCTTCCAATATAAATACATCTCTTCCTAAGGTCAATGAGGTATAGACAAAGTTTCCTTCCTCCCAACTACAAGATGTTGCACTTCGTCCTACTACAACTCGGTCCTGTAACTTCGACCTCTTCCTATAGCCCATAAACCCTATATTTTCGCATGTGTGAGAGAGATAGAGCCAAAAAAACCAAGATAAATTTCCTTTTTCCTTCTTCTTGACCTTCACTCTCCTTCTTGCAGCTACCTAGTGATAGATCAAAATTTTTGAGTGAGTGTTTCTCAAATCAAGTTGAACTGCTCCTTTATATAGCCTTCTCAAGGGGTTGAATTCCCTCCTTTATGCCGACTTGATGATCCTAGGGCCAACTTGTACTCTTCGAGATTCTATGGCTTTCTAGACTCAAAAATAATTCTTTTTACAATTACAAATTTCCTTGAAGGGTCTTATAAACATGATGTTGACTCCATTGACACATGACAATAAATATTAAGACCGAGCAAACCCTAGAAGCACGAAGAACATGTTTTTACCTAGAAGACCATCAATAATGAGCATGAAACCCATGTTTTAATAACAATATTTTTTCTTTATTATTTTCTTGTTTGTTACATAGGATACATATTGAAATAAGTACAACAATTATGAAGATCAAAACTAGTTATATTTATCAACAATAGTGATGCAGATAAATCCACAAAGTTCATCCAAAAGATCCAATTGGTTCATCAAGCTACGCATCAAAAATTGCAAAAGAGTCAAGCCCAATATAAAACTAGGCATGACAAGCATCGTATCAATCATCATTTTCAATTCAATGATCAAGTTTGGTTATATATCAACAAAATAACATCTTAATGATGAGTGTAAAAGCTAAAACTAATAAGGTATAGTCCGTGTAAAATTTTGGAAAATATTGATGACAATGATTTTCGATTATATTTACCTCTATGTAGATGTATGCAGTGGTGAATTTTGAAAACTTTAAACTATATGAACCTCTTTTGATTATGGATCAAGGTGAAAATATTCAAATTCCTTATGTTGATGATTTTTCTCCTGAATATGTCAATGAGTTGCAGAAATATGTTATTCTTGATAGGAAGGTGAGGACTTTGTGAAGAGGTGATGTGGAATATCTTAGTGTGGGTCTAAAATAAATGCATTCAACCATGATGGATGAAAACTATAAAATTAAGGGATTTATACCCTCGCTTAATAAAATTAAACTTTTGACAGTGCAAAAATTTCTTATTAGAGAGGATTGATTCAGGAGGATTCCCAACATTTATCCAAATTGATGGTTGCAAATGCTAATAAAAAGGTCTACATATCGAAGATCTCTTCAAGATATTTCCAACGCAATTTGAATGGGCTCAAACATATATTGTATGCATAAGTTATGGCCTTTCGAATAGGACTAACACGCAGCATACTCAAAAGGTGACGTGGAATACACTAACATGTGTCATAATGATAGGTTGACACATGAAATGGTAACAAGTTGACATGGTTTACTAAAATATTGACACATGGTACCACATGGACCAACCAAATGTTGCCATACCTTGTAAAAACCCTACATGGATTGGAAGTGTGGTCGGTCGAAACTATATCGATAAAATTTAATAACAAAAAGATGTGAACGAGTGACCTCATTAATTTAAGTCCTCCACCTTACCACTACACCATGATATGTCAATGTGTTAAGTAGTGAGAATATTTAATTATTTAATAGATATAAATTTAAAGCAAATCCCAAAACATAATATAACAGCACCAATTGCACAACAGTCAAACTTGTGACCCTATTAGAAATAAGCCAACATTTTAACATTATGCTAAAGTATGAACCTGTGAAGGTTTGGTCATGAAAGTCTTTAAAATTTGTTTCAAAATTGTATTTTGAAAAAATAACATTTCACAAAATCATGCGACAACAATATTTTAACTCAGGGTCATGCCTATTTAATTTCCATGCCTTGCCATTGTGTCACAAGTTGGTTAGGTGAAAATATATTACCCTAAATTGTTTAAAAGTGTATTTTGCAATAGTTTTGGAGAACAAAAGGCCATATATCATTTTTATTTGTGAGAAGAAACCAAAGTTATTTATAATGATAAATATAAATAAACTAATTAATTAATTAATAAAAATTAATAATTAAAAATAAGAAGAAGGATTTGATATAAAAACATTAAAAAGTTTTATTATTTAAATATGAATAATAAATAAAAAAAGAATAAATGAATAAACAAATAAATAATATTAATATTAATTTTCTTTTCTGAGTCAAACTAGTTGTTATTGTAATGACTAGTTTAGTCATCTCTACATCTATTTAAACTCAATGCCTTGATCTGACATCTCACCTAGTCCTGATGATGAACCACATTGGTTGGTTCAAAATGCGTCGGCAATGTTCTTTCACATGTGATTTTTACTAAAGAAAAATCTGAATATTAACAATGCTCTTCCTAGAAGAATAATGAAGGAAAATCTTGCATGTTTTAAAATCATTTTGATGCATGAAGAAAATTTCATTTAATTCTCATCATTATAATGGATCGCTTGCACCTTTGAAGCAGACCCGAATACATAGCCCACGAGAGGTGAAAAACAACTTATTGTTGTCTTCTTATTTCATGTCTATTATTTCTTTCTCATAAATCCTTATTAAATTTTATTAAGTCCACTTAATTAACAAAGTTTAAAAAAAATACAAATGTAATTTAAGCATTTAAAAATAATAGTGTATTATTAATGTTGATATAATCTCATACAATGAAACCTCGTAATATATTATTCCCTTAAAATAAAAGGTAAAAACTTTATTTATAGCATTATAAGAGTAGTCCAAATTTGAAAATAATAGTTGGTAAATATATCTACTAAGCATGTAATGACTCACTTAAGCTAACTTAAAACATTTAATGATTTATCTAAGTTAGCTTACTCTTAATTGAATACATAGTTAAAAATAGGATGGTAAACCAAAAAACTTGGTCCCAACTACAAAGTCATGATAGATGCATGTGTTCAAAATGCTCAAAATAATGGACACAAAAATAAACATTGGGACCAACCGTTATCCCACCCCTCCCCTCCCCCCCTAACCCACCCTCCACGCACAATAAGAAACAACTTCTTTCATTCAAAATGCAATGCATTTGGACTCTTATATGCCTAGTGCATGATGTTCTGTTGGAACCCTAGAAAACATTACACCAAATTAGAGTAGGATGCACAAATTTTCAAATCCAGATAGACTTGGTTGCAATGTTAACAACAACTCAATACTTTGATTTTATAGAGCAAAAGAAAATGGAAGCATGCTTCTCGTTGGACCAAATATTAGGTCCAAAGACAAGATTGAATACATAGCCAAAGATGAAATTTTGCGCATAAATACCACCAACTCATTTGAAGTCGGCATAACCCAATAACTGTGTTCTACAAGAAGAAAATTGAATTCCATGTGTCCCTTTAATGTAGTGAGAAATTCTATTTATATATTTCTCGTGAATAGCTCATGTGGGTCCTGCATGACTCAGGAAACCAACCCAATCGCATTGGTTATATGGGGATCATTATCATTTAAGTATATAAGGTTTCCAACAAGCTAGGGATAAAATGTAGAATCAACCAAAAGATTCAAAACACTTGGTTGAAAACTTGACCTCTAAAAAAAAGGAGTGGATGAGAATTTGCAACCCAACGTGTGAAATCTTCTTAACAAATCCAAAACATACTTAGACTAAGAGATAAATATATCAAATGAAAATTAAATGTTCTGTAATCCAAGAAAATAATGAAGGAACCTTAATTTTGTTTTTCATGCCAAATTGTTGATGAAGAGTAGCATTCACATGATCAATAAGGTAGGTGAAATTCCAATGAGAATGAGATCATCCGCATAAACAAAAAGGAGAATTTTATTATCTTTCCACAAAAGATAACATTTAGATCAAAGTGAAAAAGATAAAATCCTAAAGAGAAAAGAAAATAACCCATCTTCTCATACCAAGCCCTAGGATCTTCTTTCACGCCACAGAAGGATTTTTTAAACATGCACACAAGTAAAGAGTTTTGGATAAAACAAAGAGGTTCCTCCATGTATATATTTTTTTGTAAGTCTCGACACATGCATCTAGTGTACCATCCATTTATGGGATGCACCTATAGACAAAAAAATCAAATGGATTTCAATTTAACCATGAATGCAAAAGTTTTAGACTGATATTTAGCTACCAATAAAGCCTTATACTTCTCTATGATATTGTCTAATACGTTCTTGGCTTGATATACCCACTAGTACTAAACCAATTTTCTCCCTTTTAAATGAGGAACCAAATCTCAAGTGTTATTTTCAGAAAATAATAATACTCATCTTCCACAGTTATCTCCCATTCATGAAAATCATTTGGACATTAGCCATAAATATTGGAGTAGTTTGAAGAGAGGACCTAGTTCTTCTTTGACCCTGTTGACATAGATGGATGTTGCCAACATATAGGGGTTCTCCATGATGTGAAGTCCCAATTATACCTCACATTGTTTTTTGTATGATCCCCATCTGGATATAAGGTCCAACCACCATTGCTAGTGATCTTAAAAGAATGCCTTAGCTGCAAAACATACACAAGAGATCAGGAACATAACTTTGATATGTAAGCTTTGTGAGGCATCAAGTGTAAGGTGTGAAAGGAGCTTCCACATGAGAGAGATAAGAGACAAGCCTCTAATAAAAAAGTAATAGTACTATCCTAAGAGAGACCCGAGAGAGCAATGAGAATATTCTTTGATTAACCTGAAAATTAGTTCATAAGATAACAACGATCGTATAAACACATAACAACACCCATTCAACAAGATCCATAGCTAAAGCAATGAAATATTTCATTATCCTTAGTATGCATAACACAACATATAGCGCAAACATATAAAGAATAGTCTTACAACATTTACAATACATGCATGGAAGAGTATTGGCTCCATGAGCTTCTGATAATTAACGGAAGATCCAGGTACATTGTTACATTGATGAAACACTAGTTGCAATAGTAGAACATGAAGCTACAACTTGCTTCTCCAAAAGAATGATATTCTCCCGTATGCAAAACTAGATAATCCAAGGCCAAATATCTAAAGGTACAAGCCCTTTTCTTGAGTTATAAGGGCTTATTTATAGCAAATTACAATGACTCTTGAGTTTCCTCATGACTCTTTGACTTCCATAACCTATGGGATTATATGGGACTCTTCATATTCTACGTATATCTCTTTACATTCCACATGTGGCTCTTCACATTCGAAATTCGACTCTTGGACTTCTTTTGCATTACATTTACTCATAAAAGAAAAATTTACATTAAAATGGTGGCTATGTAGGACAAAAATTTAATAAGACAAAATATTCCTCATGAAGAAGAAAAGTAAAAATCAGTAGCTTGAACATGGAGTTCATTTGTGATATAGTGGTGTCATGCTCTAAACTCTATTGCGATAAATTTGACTCTAATAGGAAGCTCTACAACATATCACATCTTTACTTCTAATATGTATAACAATATGGAATTTGAGCTTGATTGTATGTTATTCCACAGCCACGATAACTTCATGTGAACTTTAGTTGGCTCAATTTCACATTGTAGAATAGTATTATTGGTGATCTCCAAGCCTTCTTGATCTGTTGTCCATTTTATTTGTTTAATAAACTCCCTTATCTCTTGCATGATGATATCCTTCCTTCTTATCTCTCCAAGTGAACCCATATAAGGAACTTTTTGTTTCTTTTCCAGTGAATATAAACCATTATGTAGTTGAATATAAGCAGCAATGGTGTTGGGCGCTTGTTCATTAAGGTAGGAATAGTTTTGAGTAGGAATTCTTAACTACACTCTATCCACCTCGATAGTTATCTTGTCCTTCTTGACCAGATTTTAGGAAGATTTGGATATTTGATGCCCCGATCTTGTATCAAGTCTACATATTTGCTTGTCACCTTAAGAAGCTTCAGGATATCTTGAGATTTATTCTAAATTTTAACCAGGGTTCCACCATCTCATGCAAAAGAATCATCGCATTGTATAGCTGCCTCATGGTGTCTTCCATTGGCTTCAACTCTTCGGATATAGCTGGCCATAGCTCTGTCACATTGATAATAGCATAAGACAATCATTGATTCTTTGTGGTAAGATGATCAACATGTTTCTTTGTCACAACTATCTCTTTGCATAATCATGCAACCTCACTCATCAGATATTATGTGTTATCTTGTTTTTTTGTCACAAAAGCCACATTTTTTGCCATGACTGTTATGGGATTTCTCCCGGTGTTTGATGTTATTACCTTCTCTGTGTATATGGAAACTGGATGGGAATAATGATTAGGAAAGAAACTTCACCTTTCTTGTACCATCCTCTCATTTATGTGGTCGAAGGAGAGGTTGGATACATTCATGACCCTATCATCATGTGGAGGAAAAATTTACATCTCACTAAATGGGAGATTACCATCGGTAAGAGGAGGCTCAGGCTAAGTGTCTGGTTCATCTGCGACTAGTTCATTGGAATCCTCCTCCTCCAACATTGCTTCTAATTCATGGGTCATCTGCTCTTCCTCCATTATTTGTGTGGCTTATTCCTCATGTATGTTCTTCATTTATTCTTCTTGTGACTACTTATGTAGTTATTCTTTTGTTTCTCTTCTCCTCTCCTCCTCTTCTCTCAGCTTCAGCAAGTCATATTGCTTCTTATTTTATTTTTATTACTCCTATAAGATATCATCATTTCTCATGCACTATTATTCTAACCATCTCTTCTCCTCCTCCTTTTGTTTCATTTGTTGTTATGCCTCAATCGCACCTTTCCTCACAGGATCAGCCTTGAATTTTCTACTAATATTTTCCATTGGATCATGCTTTATATTCTTCTATGTGTTATAGTGTCCACTTGTGTGGTTGCTTCCTGTCAAATCTCCCCCATTTGAACATCAAGTACCTATGGAACCTGGGATGTACTTTCCTCATCTCCTGGTCGATTCTTTCTTAGATCATTATACCAGTTCTTACTATTTTCATCTTCTAGTATAGTCATAGGTCTGTATGACCAGGTATACTATAACTTGTGACAGTTTTGTCTGCACACTTTCCTAGGATCATATTTATGGAAGCTCATCATTCAAGTGGTTTAGATCTTCAATTTCAGCATCAGCCTCCTTAAGGCTTTTTAGCTCATAAAATCCAATTCATAAAGGGATATTGGGCCAAAGATTATTTTTCCTCCTATGGAGTTGTGCATACAAACCCTGTTGGAAATATGATGCAATATGTTGTCCTTGATGGCAACCCACTTGATGAAGAGGATGGCAACCTTCTTGATGAAGTTATTCCTGACTTGATGGATTTGGTAAAGATGTAATTATGTGATATGATGTGCCTACAGAGCAACTCAGATGTAATGATGAAAGGAATGATGAAAAATGTATGTCACAAGTAATACGCGGGTTAGCTTAAGGGAAGTCACGTATGCACGCGGAAAAGTACATGCCAAATCGCATATGGGCTTTTGCGCTCCAAAATTAGAATACCAAGGGGCATTACCATGGTATTGTCCCATTGTATTGAGCGTTGGGTTGTCTATGTGGTCCCGTCCAGGAATACCATCGGAAGTAATGTGGTTTGACTCATGGTATTGAAAAAGGCTAAATCTATATAAGGAGAAGATTTTCATTGTGAAAAGGGTGTGAGTGTGTCTGGGCTTTAATGAATACTTCACTCTGAAGTATATTTGCATGGTGGAACTTCGCTCTTAATTGATCTGATTCTAGAATGTATCTATGAACATAATGAAGGTTCAAGATCTCTAGATCTTGATATGGAAAAACTCTTGGATGATCTGAAAAGAAGTGATGAAGACCTAGCGCAAATCTGTTCAAATAAGATGAAGAAATCTGGGTAAGTTCATAGATCTGGCCTGTTCTGCAAAGTTTATCTTTTATAGATCTATACGCAGGTTCGGTTCACTGAAGGCGTGTATATACGCGGATCTATTTCAACAAAGGCACGTATGACCTGTTAGGGTTTTCTTGAAAAGCTGCATGAATGCATATGCGGGTTGTCTTCAGTGAAAGCGCGTATATACGCGGATCCATCTAAAGAAAAGCGTGTATCATATCTGAACTGATGAATGCTCAAAGTTGAATGTGTTTTTGAAGGTCTATTCTGAAGTCTGGGTTAACTATGATTTTCTGGTTTCAGTAGGTTCACTGTTCTGTTTGTAGCATTGGGCAAAGTATGTTTGTTGAAGAGTGAAGGGTTGTGTTGGAGCTGTTGGATCCAGTTTGAAAATTGATGAAACGTGGTCTGCAGCGGATCTGAGGGTTGAAGCCTTTAGTCCCATAATAGAAGCTTTATGTCAGCAGAGGCTGGTGCTAATATCAGGGGGTAGTAGCTCCCTTCCAAGTGAGACTAGTAAACGAGAGCAGGGGGTTGAAGCTCCCTTCCAGGTGAGGCTAGTAAACGAGAGAAGGTGGTAGCCTTCTGCAGGTGGGTGCCTGCGTGCTAGTATAAGTCTGCACCAGTACATGATTGTAAGAAGTTTTTCTCTATAATAAAATATTGAAGGCTGAGACAACGACAACGGTGGTTTTCTCCTGACTTGGGTTTCCACCTAAAATCATGGTGTTCATGTGTGATGCTTTTGTGTGATGTTTCATTCTGTCATTACTGCACATGTCTACTGCTATATAAACATCTGATAAATGAATACATGCAAGGATCTAAGTGAAGAATTGTTTGTTTATTAATATCTCTGTGCATACGCGAGTTCAGTAAAGGGTATCCGCGTATATACGTGAGTCTGGTTCAGTAAAGTAGTGTATGGGTTACTAAAGATTGAAAAACTAAATAGATGCTGAGTAAATCCTAAATACTGATTCACCCCCCCCCCTCTCAGTATTTTTCCAACAATTGGTATCAGAGCAGGTCCTTCTGAAAACGCTTAACCGCTAGAAGGAAGATCAAGCAGGATGAGAAATCACGAGGGAACAACATCTATCAAACCTCCGCTCTTCAACGGAAGCAATTTAATCTTTTGGAAAATAAGGATGAGATCCTATCTTCAGTCTATGGGAGCAAATATATGGGCCATTGTTGAACAAGGATATCAATATCCAACTGCTACACCAATAGATCCAACTGAAAGAAAGAATTATGAATCAAATGCAAAAGCGGTCAATGCGATAACTGGAAATCTAACTGAAGCAGAATTTGTCAAAGTCATGCAGCTCAATACAACAAAGGAGATATGGGACAAAATAATCCTAAGCTATGAAGGTGATGCAAAGGTAAAAAGTGCAAAACTTCAATCTCTCAGAATTGAGTATGAAAATTTAAAAATGCATAGTGATGAGAATATTGCTGGTTTCTTTTTACGTGTTGATGATGTTGTAAACCGTATGAGAAATCTTGGAGAAACAATAACTGAATCCACTTTGGTTGAGAAAATTTTGAGATCACTAACGGCCAAGTTTGAGTCAAAATTTTCTGCTCTTGAAGAAAAACAGGACCTTCAAAATCTTACTATGGTGCAACTTCATGGCATATTGACTGCATACGAAATGAGGAGAGGAGGACCATCTGAAGTCAAAGAAGCTGTTTTTAAAGTTTCTACAAAAGGGAAAGAAGTTCAAAAACCGGAAGGGTCAGGATATATCTCAGAAGAAGATGAGGCAAACTTTGTAAGAAAACTCCAACTAGGAACCGGAAGATTCAAAGGTAAGCTTCCTTTCAAAATGTTTTAATTGTGGAAAAGTTGGTCATCATGCTGCAAAATGTCCTTATAAAGAAACATCTGCTAAAGAGAAAGAAGTAGCAAGAAGAAATAAGAACAGGTCTAGCACTAAGAAAAGCTACTATACAAATGAAGACAGTGATGGGTTATCTGACAGTGAGGAAGATTGTGAACAAGATCTTAGACTTCTCATGGCATTTGAAAATAATTCTAGAGACGATAAGGATGCTTTTATGGATGCTCTAGATGAAAATGATTTTCTTGATCAAAACAATCAACTCAAAATATGTTTGGAAGAAAGTAAATTAATCATAGAGACTCTAAAAAGGCAGAATGAAGAAGCAAAGAAACATAATGAAAAATTAGAATGTGAAGTAGTAAGTCTAAGAAAAGAACTTGAGAAAGTAAAGACTCTGAATCTTAGATTTGCTAAAGGATCTGAAACCTTAGATGAGATTATCAAGGTTCAACGTTCTCCTCTTATTAAGACAAGGTCTTGGATATACCGGAGAATCCTCTCAGGCTTCAACACCAAATTGTCTAAAAGCAGCTACAACCGGTTTACTACATTCAGCCACTCAACGAGGGAATAAATAATCTTCACGGGTAAAGCATGATCTTCACAATACAAGGAACACTAACAGGGATATCTCTCAAAGAAGCAACAATCAACAGGTAAACTCAAATAGAAGATTTCATGATCGCAGAAATTTTTACTTCAATGGACAATGTTTCTCATGTCACAATTTTGGTCATAAAGCTGTTCAATGTGTTGCATATAAAACCATCATGACAAGAGAAGCAAGAAAGAAAAGGATGGATTTTGAACCAAAAAGTAACACCTATAACAATTTTTCTCCTCTTCAAAACGAAGTTGAATGTGCTTATTGCAATAACTTTGGCCATGAAGAATCTGAATGCAGGAGCAAAGTCCGGCCAAAACAACATTTTCCTTCAAGTTCCAAAGTATGGAAAAAGAAGGAATTACAGGTTGAAAATTGTGGGATAGTGTTATTTGCAGAAGGTGAAGAAAATCAATGGTACATTGATAGTGGGTGCTCAAGACACATGACAGGTGACAAAAGCAAACTTCTTTCATATAATGCTCTAGAAAAGGAAAAGAAAGTTACATTTGGAAATGATAATCTTGCTATAATTAAAGGAAAAGGGTCTGTGTTTCTAAAAGAAAAGGTGAAGGCTAATGATGTCATGTATGTGGATGGATTAAGGCATAACCTGTTAAGTGTAAGTCAAATGTGTGATCAAGGTACAGAAGTCGTCTTCAGTTCAAAATAATGTGTGGTTCGTGATCTGGATACAGGTAGAACTATTATAAAAGGGAAAAGAACTCCAAGAAACCTATATGTATTGAAGAACTGCAAAGATCAATGTTACTTGAGCAAATCTTCAGAAAATTGGCTATGGCATAGAAGGCTGGGGCATCTAAGCTTCTCTCAAATCAACAAAGCAAGCAGACTTCAAGCTATTCGTGGTCTTCCCAATATTACTCTACCAAAAAGTATCATATGCAAATCCTGTCAATTTGGTAAGCAGACCAGAGTACAATTTAATGCCAAAGAAGGATCATCAAGTAGGCCTCTTGAACTTGTTCATACTGACATTTGTGGACCTATGAGAAAAAAGTCACCACGTGGAGAAGAATACTATATCTTATTTATTGATGATTTCTCTAGAATGTGTTGGATTGGGTTGCTTAAACACAAAGATGAAGCATTTGAGAAATTTTAGATCTTCAAAGCACTGGTTGAAAATGAATTGGATCTAAAAATCAAATTTCTTAGATCTAATCGAGGAGGAGAATATACATCAAATGAATTTTTTGAATTTTGTGAACAACATGGCATAAAGAGACAGTTCTCTGTAGCAGGCACTCCACAACAAAATGGCGTAGCAGAAAGAATGAATAGAACAATTCAACAAATGGCTAGAGCTATGCTTGATGATTCTGGAACTCTTGACATGTTCTGGGGAGAAGCAGCACATACAGCAGCAAATATTCTCAACAAGGCACATGTTCGGGTAAATAGTGACAAAACTCCATATGAACTCTGGTATGGTAATTCTCCCTCTATAAAGCATTTTAGAATTTTTGGAAGTAAATGCTTTATCAAAAATAATGATGAAAAGCTTGGCAAGTTTGAACCTAGATCGGATGAAGGGATACTTCTTGGTTACTCATCTACAAGTAGAGCATACAAATGTTACAATAAAAGGCTTCGAAAGATTGTTGAATGTATTGATGTTGTCATTGATGAGTCTCCTGCAGCTCCTAAAGAAGAAAAACAAGCAACAGAAGAAGATGATGGTGATTTTTGTCCTTCTACATCACATGGAAATGATATAGACAGTGGATCCAATGAAGAACCTGAAGATAATTTATCAGAGAAAGCTCCATCCAGATATGTTCAAAAGAATCATCCTGAATCTCAAATTTTGGGAAACAAGGAATCAGGTGTACAAACAAGGAGGACTCTTGTGGGATCTTCTAGCTATTTGGCATTCATATCCACAATTGAACCCCAAAATGTCAATCAAGCTAGCAAAGATGAATGTTGGATTCAAGCCATGAATGAAGAGCTTGATCAAATTGAAAAGAATCACACTTGGGAGTTGGTACCAAGACCACATGATAAAAATGTCATTGGAACCAAATGGATATTCAAGAACAAGTTAAATGAAAATGGGGATGTTATAAGAAACAAAGCCAGATTGGTTTGCAAAGGATACACTCAACAAGAAGGTATAGACTTTGAAGAAACTTTTGCTCCTGTAGCTAGACTTGAAGCCATAAGAATGTTTCTTGCTTTTTCAAGTTCTCAACAAATCAAAGTCTATCAAATGGATGTCAAATCTGCTTTCCTCAATGGTGATCTTGAAGAAGAAGTCTATATAGAACAACCAGAGGGATTCATTTTGGGAAATGATAAGAATCTTGTTTGTAAACTTAAAAAGGCTCTATATGGTCTCAAACAAGCTCCAAGGGCATGGTACTATCGTCTTGACAAATATCTCCATCAACAAGGATTTTCAAAGGGGTCTGCTGACAGCAACTTATACACAAAAATTGAACATGACAAACTTTTGATTGTGATTGTATATGTTGATGATATCATTTTTGGGAGTAATGAAGAATCCTTGAGTCAAAAATTTGCTTCTGTTATGCAGCAAGAATTTGAGATGTCTTTACTTGGGTAACTAACATTCTTTCTTGGCTTGCAAGTGCATCAAACTACAGATGGCATGTTCCTATCACAAGAAAAATATCTTAAGCAAATTTTGAAGAAGTATGGCATGGAAGAATGCAAGCCTGTAAGCACACCAATGATAACCGGATGCAATCTCAGTTCTCATGATGATTCTCCCATGGTGAATCAACCATAATACTAAATCAATGATAGGAAGTCTACTTTATCTCACCAGGACTAGACCGGACATTATGCATGTTGTTGGGATTGTTGGACGATTCCAAGCTAATCCAAAAGAGTCTCATCTTCAGGCTGTTAAAAGAATATTCAAATATCTGCAAGGAACTCAAGACTTTGGACTATGGTATCCAAAGAATGCTGATCTTACTCTTCATGTTTACTCTGATGCAGATTGGGCTGGAAATGTTGATGATCGAAAAAGCACTAGTGGTGGTGCATTCTATATGGGGCCTCGGTTGGTATCTTGGTTCAGTAAGAAGCAAAGTTCTATTGCCTTATCTACTGCTGAAGCAGAATATGTGGCTGCCGCATCTTGTTGCACTCAACTCCTTTGGATGATGCAAACCTTGGGATATTTTCAAATCAAATGTACTTCTCCTATCTCCATTATGTGTGATAATACCAGTGCCATCAGTATCTCAAAGAATCCTGTTATGCATTCGAATACCAAGCACATTCCCATCAAGTATCACTTCATACGTCAATTGCTTGAACAAAAGGTGAAGTTGGAGTATGTTCCCTCCAAAGAACAAGCTGCTGATATCTTTACCAAACCTCTGCCCAGGGAAGCATTCGAATATCTCAGACAGAAGTTGGGTGTTGTCTCTGCCTCTCAGAAGATCAGATCTGATTAAATTCAGAAGATTAAATTGTATACGTGGGTTTCATGAAACACAGTCGCGTATATACGCGAGTTTAATCACATAAAGCCGCGTATGGTTATTTGTTGGCATTTTTTGTTTGGGGTCAGCATTATTCAGCTCAGCTGCAGTGCTGTTTGGTATCTCTGATGCTGTTTGGAGTCACTGTTGATATTTCAGTTCTTATATTCTGGTTCATTCTCTGATTTTGGGTGAAGATGCCTTGATGTTTTGTTGTTGAAAGTGTTCAAGCAAAGGGGGAGCCTTGGTCATATAGAAAAGATGCTTGGATGCACATTTTCAGGGGGAGCATTGGCCTTGCTGAGTATAATCCATTGTTGGCATTATGTTGGTTCTATAATATGATCTCTCTCTTGAGATCTTTTTGGTATTGGTCATAAAAGATCACATTTGTAATTTGATGAAAAGGTCATGGATGAGATCTATGATGTAAATTTGTAATATTCAGTCATGTAAGGACTTGAGTCAAAATGTGTAAACCCTCTCGGTTGGGTATTTGCGTCTCATATGTAAATCCACTTGGTTGGATCTTTGATGTAAGTATGAATCCTTGGTCATAGGAAGGTCATAGAGTCATGTACTTCATTGACACATATGTTTTAACTTTCAGCATGACTTCAGGGGGAGCATGATAACTTCAGTGCACTTCAGATCTATAGCGCTTTGATGAAGGAGAATTACTTTGTGATGGTTTTGATCCACCCTTTTCCCTTGATGTCAAAGGGGGAGAGACATGGTGTTTGGTGTTTGAATAAGGGTGTTTGGTGTTTGAATAAGGGGAGATTCTGTTGTGGTGATCAAACACCATCATGGTTTGCCATCAAGTCCAAAGGGGGAGATTGTTGGAAATATGATGCAATATGTTGTCCTTGATGGCAACCCACTTGATGAAGAGGATGGCAACCTTCGAAGGAAGTTATTCTTCAATTTACGTGATTTGGTAAAGATGTAATTATGAGATAAGGATGCCCAAGAGCAAACTCGATGTAGCTACTATCAGAAAGAGAATGACAAAAAAATGTATGTCACCAAGATATGCCAAGTTAGGCTTGACAAGTTCAGCAAGGTCACGTATGCACGCGGAAAAGTACGTGCCAAGTTGCGTATGGGATTTTGCGCTCCAAAATTAGAATACCAAGGGGCATTACCATGGTATTGTCCCATTGTATTGAGCGTTGGGTTGTCTATGTGGTCCCGTCCAAGAATACCATCGGAAGTAATGTGGTTTGACTCATGGTATTGAAAAAGGCTAAATCTATATAAGGAGAAGATTTTCATTGTGCAAAGGGTGTGAGTATGTCTGGGCTTTAATGAATACTTCACTCTGAAGTATATCTGCATGGTGGAACTTTTCTCTTAATTGATCTGATTCTAGAATGTATCTATGAACATAATGAAGGTTCAAGATCTCTAGATCTTGATATGGAAAAACTCTTGGATGATCTGAAAAGAAGTGATGAAGACCTGGCGCAAATCTGTTCAAAGAAGATGAAGAAATCTGGGTAAGTTCATAGATCTGGTCTGTTCTACAAAGTTTATCTTTTATAGATCTATACGCAGGTTCGGTTCACTGAAGGCGCGTATATACGCGGATCTATTTCAACAAAGGTACGTATGACCTGTTAGGGTTTTCTTGAAAAGTTGCATGAATGCATACGCGGGTTGTCTTCAGTGAAAGCGCATATATACGCGGATCCATCTAAAGAAAAGCGCGTATCATTTCTGAACTGATGAATGCTCAAAGTTGAATGTGTTTCTGAAGGTCTGTTTTGAAGTCTGGGTTAACTCTGATTTTCTGGTTTCAGTAGGTTCACTGTTCTGTTTGTAGCATCCGACAAAGTATGTTTGTTGAAGAGTGAAGGGTTGTGTTGGAGCTGTTGGATCCAGTTTGAAAATTGATGAAACGTGGTCTGCAGCGGATCTGAGGGTTGAAGCCTTCAGTCTGATAATAGAAGCTTTCTGTCAGCAGAAGCTGGTGCTAATTTTAGGGGGTAGTAGCCCCCTTCTAGGTGAGACTTGTAAACGAGAGCAGGGGGTTGAAGCTCCCTTCCAGGTGAGGCTGGTAAACGAGAGAAGGTTGTAGCCTTCTGCAGGTGGGTGCATGCGTGCTAGTATAAGTCTGCACCAGTACATGTTTGTAAGAAGTTTTTCTCTATAATAAAATATTGAAGGCTGAGACAACAGCAGCGGTGGTTTTCTCCCAACTTGGGTTTCCACCTAAAAATCATGGTGTACACGTGTGATGCTTTTGTGTGATGTTTCATTCTATTATTTCTGCACATGTCTACTGCTATATAAACATCTTATAAATGAATACATGCAAGGATCTAAGTGAAGAATTGATTGTTTATTAATATCTCTGTGCATACGCGAGTTCAGTAAAAGGTATTCGCGTATATACGTGAGTTTGGTTCAGTAAAGTAGCGTATGGGTTATTAAAGAATGAAAAAGTAAAAATATGTTGAGTAAATCCTGAATACTGATTCACTACCCCCCCCCCCCCTCCTTAGTATTTTTCCAACAAACCCATTATTCAACTGATAGGCTAACTCCTACAAGGCCACCTCATTGGTCACATACCTCGGCATAAGATGAGGGGTTTTCTGACACCCAAAACATCTGATGTATGTGCCCTGTGGTGAAGCAAACCAATAAGTAATCTCACAAAGTGCCTTCTTCACCTGATTTGTCATGCAGGGAGGTTTTGCCTCAAATATCATCTTGTATAACATTGCAAAGAAGTGTTTTTCCAGGTTGTAATAAACTCCTCTAAAACTAACTTGTGATAACAATTTGCAATGAAATTAGACATGTAACTATTCTTGTGAGGTCTAGTTCCATTTTATCCTAGTGAACTCATAACGGGCACAAATACCATCCAAAAGATAAGAGGACACGTAAAAATCTAGTGTTTCCTTAGCTTATTTGGTTGTCTTAGCCTGTTGTATATGAATTTGTAGTACATGAGAGAGGATATCTACCTAGTTGAAAACTTTACATCTTGATACAACCATGTTGAGTAATAAAATCCAATTATCCTCAAAGTATTTTTCATTCTTTCATCCATACAAATTGCAGTGCATCACTATGATATATTGATAGACATTTCTCAAGGATTTATTCTTATAAATTGCACTTGATCTTTGGTGGAATCACGCAGGCTCTTGGCACCAATAATTGATGACTTAGTATTGATATTTTCCCAAGTTGCATAAAATCAAGTGTTCGTTATTGTCTGGGCCTTACCATATTATAAAAATAATGTATATCATGCAGATGGTAAGTGGAAATATCATTCCCTCTTTCATTTCGAAGGGCCAAATTTGTATTATGCATGTGCTACATAATCCATTCAATGGATTTTGCGGAAAGCATCACTGGGAATCTACATGCAACTTTGTGTATCATGGACTTCTTGATGTTTATGTTAACTTCCCTATATTCCAAGTGTTATGGGAATTTATTTTGCATGAAATCATATTTTATGTCCTTTCATGAGACTTTCAAGGATTTTTCTACGAAAAATTGTGTATCTGAAAGAATAGGGACTGTTGGATTGATGATTTCCACTACCTCCTTAGTACTAGCTTCTGAGATTTTCTTTGATGTAGCTTGATGGGTGGTATGAGGAATCATCTCAGCAGATGATGAGAGTGTGATATGTTATGTATTTGTAGCAGATACAAGTGGAAATTCACTCATGTAGAACAAAATTTAGTTTTAAGAAATTTCCGAACTATCACATGCAAAGAATTCAAAATACGATGATGAAGGAATATTTGGGAAAATTAGGAGCACAAGCCTATCATAGTTGAGGCAAGGTGACTTAACTAGCCACTGGAAGTGAGCATTGTGCCATGGAAAATAAGAGGGCACATGTTGAGACAATAGTGGATAGAAAGGGTCTGACTGAGGATTGAGTATGCGTTATGCGTCCATGAAGAGAGGAAGGGAATTCTTGGGCATAGGGCACAACCATAAGGGACAGGGAGCACAATGTTTCTAAAGGGTGAGTTGTGTGCTCTGGAAGGGCCCATGAGGTTCAGGGCACAGTAACAATGGACAAGGATGTTGATTATTTCTTATCGATGCATTATGCACTCAAGATAGGGGCTTGTTATTTGTTGGGCACAGTTTCCAAATATAAAATGTCCATGTTTCTCAAAAGTGTGCTCTGAAGGGAACTTCTTCTGCTTCATGCAGTTTTGGTGGAGAGGGGACCCTTGTTTTCCAAGAGTGTGCTCTTCTCAAATATGGGCTCAAAAAAACTAAGTGGAGGTCAAAAACAAGTGTTAAACATAGGAACAAAGAGAGAAAATAATTGCAAGTGTTCATAATATTGCCGCAATCATGATTGGAAGGTGAAAGGTCATGGAATACGAAGAATCATGAGAAATTCCACTTGGGACAGCAAGATAGCACTTGTATGAGGAATTATGAATGAAACACCACTTAATAAGTGAAAATAAATTGAAACACCACTAAGGAAACAAAAGTTCCACTAAAAATGAAAAAATCAATCAAGAACGACATTGTGCAAAATTTACTAAGAATCCATGGACTTGAGATCAAGATTGAAGCGTGAGGGAATGAGCTGTGATTGTGAGAATGTGTGATGAGTTGGGATTATCTATAAAGAAAATCTACATGCAAATAAAGTTCATGCATGATTATCTCCACTTGTCGATTGATAAGTGAGTTAATTACAAGAAGTGTAGTGGCCTCCTATTCTTTAGGAGTATGCTCAACATGCAAACAAGGGGGAATGCAAGAGAAACAAGAGGGTGCAATCACTAATGTCAAGGAGCATGTTGGTGTTAAGGATCAAAAGGGAGTAGTCACTGATAACAAGGAGTGTGTTCTCTTAGTGGACTGAGGGTTCACTCAACTAAGAGAAAGAAGTGCGCTCTACTAAAAGTTTGAAGTGCACTCATGCTTATGAGGGAGCAGTTTCCTCCAACAATGGATTTTTTATGACTACTAAATTTAGGAATTTCTATTTTTTTTATGAGGAAACATTGAGATTTTGTGATTTTTTGCGATATGCATTGTAAGTGAAGAAAATCTAACACTAAGTCAAAGCAAGCTAGTGTTTTTCATATCTTTAGAAAGACGACATAAGCACTTACAAAGATAAGAAGACGACACTTAGGAAAATTTGACCTAGGAGGAAAAGTGACACTTAGGAAGACATGAATAAAACAACAAGATGACACAAGATACCTTGAGACGACAGTTCATGTAGGCTCCAAAGTTGGAAAAGTAAAAAAAATTGGAGGGTCGTTGTCACAGTGACAACACTTGGCAACTCATTGGAATAACTCCAACTTCTTTATTTAGGTATTATCTTTAAGCATGCAATCTCAATCCTTCGGGAAGTATTGATTCACTTGGGGGATTGCCTCAGCTTCCCCATTCAACCCGATTATAGGTGTTGGCATTATGATAAAGGTGTTGTCCTTGATGGCAACCCACTTGTAACAAAGTTCACAGATCAATTTAGAGGGTGACTGAGTGATGGAACAAGATAACAGAATGATGGAACAGAAGTTTGCAGATCAGAATCAGAAGTTTGATGAAGATGAATATTTGAAGAAATATGTGTGGGCTCGTTAAGACCAAGTCGCGTATACATGTGGGTACAAAGAAGCAAAGTCACATAGATGTTGGTGCACTAATTTAATAATACCAAGGGTCTATACCATGGTATTAGCCTATAATATTGAGTGCAATGACAAATATTTTATCCCGTCCAAGAATACCATCGACACTTGTGTGGTTTTGGCTCATGGTATTGGCTAAGGATATAACTATATAAGGAGGTGAAGATCAAAGTGCTAAGTGTGAGTGAGTAAGGATAATGAATGAATACTTCAATCTGAAGTATATTTGTATGGTATGGGCTATAGTTGATTGATAGATCTGAAATAAAGATGCACTCATGAATATAATGATGGATCGGGATCTCTAGAACTAAAATGACTATGTATTTGCATGATTCACTTATGAGTTGTTTAGATCTATGGTCTGGCGCAAGTTCGTTGCAGTGAAGGGTATGATCTAAATAAGTTTGAAGTACTGAAGTATTGCACATTCATGAATTATTTACATATCTATACGTGGGTTTGATAGGAGAAACGCGAGTATACACGCAAGTTTGGTTATCCAGAGTAGCATATATGTTTAGTATTAGGTTGAGATCTATACAAGAGTTGTTTTTTGGATAAGTGTGTACATACATGAATAAGTCTACTAGAAGGTGTGTATGAAAGCGAGGGTTTTGCTAAAGAATGCTGAAGAAAATTTCTGATCATTTTTGTTGTGTTTTTATTATCTGTCAATGATGTCTTCATACAGATCTGGGTTGTTTGAGTATTGATTACGTTGCTAGTTGACTGTGATTAAATATTAGTGATTGGTTGGTTGATTGATTATTCAGTGAATTATTTGGTACAGTTATATGTTTCAGTTTGATGTACGGTATTGGGTTTAAATGAGTGCAGTGGGGCCAGACTGAAAATATGATGAAAAGAGGCCTACAAGTTGTGATGTATTGAAGATGGTGGATCCAATGTGAAAATTTATGAAACGTGGTCCATGGTGGTGATGAAGGTTGGAGCCTTCAGTGAGGAAGTTGAATCTTCCTGCCAGTAGGAGTTTGTGATCGGATCATGGGGTTGTAGCTCCCTTCCAGTAGTGGCTGGTAAACAAGAGCAGGGGTTCAAAGTTCCCTTCCAGTGGTGGATGGTAAACGATATCCTGGGGTTGTAACTCCCTTCCAGTAGTAGTTGGAGAAAGAGTGAAGGTAGCAGCCTTCTGTAGGTGGGTTCCTGCATGTTGGTAAGAGTTTGTGGCAGTACAAGAATGTAAGCATTTTTCTATATAATAAATATTGAAGACAGAGACGACAACAACGGTGGTTTTCTCCCACATTGGGTTTCCACCTTAAATCTTGGTGTTCATTTTTGTTTCTTATGTGTGATTATTTATTCTGTTCTTACTACACATGTTTACTGCATACTAAATTACTAATGAATCATTAATGCACTATTCTAATTAAAGTTACTGAAGATTTATCCGAATTATAAGTTCTTGGGAATAGTTTAGTATCTTGAATTAAAGCCATGTACACACACTAGTTGGCTTAAGTAAATTCATGTATAGAATTCACTAAAGAAAATTAAAATTCTATGTGAGTTTTAAATATTGATTCACCCCCCCCCCTCAGTATTTTTCCCAACAATTGGGATCAGAGTAGGTCCTTCAGAAGAAGCTTGATCACTTGAAGGAAGATATACCAAGATGAGAAATCAAGACGAAACAACATTTGTCAGACCACCACTCTTCAACATAAATAATTTAATCTTTTGGAAGTCAAGAACAAGATCCTATCTTCAGTCTCTTGGAGCAGACGTTTGGGAAATTGTTGAAGGAGGTTACTAATATCCAGTTACAGTTCCCAAAAATGCATCATCAAAGAAGACATATGAAACGAATGTGAAAGTTGTCAATGCATTATTGGGAAGCATGACCGAATCATAATTTTTCAAAGTTAGGTATTTAAATATAGCAAAGGAATTATGGGACAAAATCATCCTAAGCTATGAAGCTCATGAAAAGGTGAAAAGTGCTAAACTCCAAACTCTCAGAATTCAATATGAAAATCTCAGAATGCATAATGATGAAAGTATTGCTAGTTTCTTTCTACATCTAGATGAGATTGTAAATCACCCGAGAAATCTAGGTGAAGACATAAAAGACACAACTTTAGTATAGAAAATATTAAGGTCTCTAACTCTGAAATTCGAGTCAAAAGTGCCTGCCATTGAAGAAAAGCAGTATTTGCATACTCTTACTGTTTTTCAACTTCACGAGATCCTAATTGCTTTTGAAATGAGAAAAGGAGGTCCCTCAGAAGTCAGAGAAGCCGCATTTAAAGCAACTACAAAATGAAATTAAAAGGAAGAACACAAGGAATCAGGGTATGTATCATAAGAAAATGAGGTAAATTTTGTAAAGAAACTTCAACTTCACATCGGTAGGTTTAGAGGTAAGCTTCTCTTCAAATGTTTTTCTTGTGCTAGAGTTGGTCATTATGTTGCTAAATGTCCTCATAAAGATAATCATGACAAGGGGATGGATATTTCAAAATGTAATAGGATACGATTTGACAATAGGAAAATTTATTATACTCATGAAGATAGTGATGGCTTGTCAAATAGTGAAGAAGGAGAATCTAATCAAGATCTTAAATTACTCATTGAATTTGAGAAAAACACTAATGAGTCTAATGATAACTTTATGGATGCTTTAGAAGAAAAGGATTGCGTTGAAGAAATTACTCAACTCAAAATATGCTTGGAATAAAACAAAGTAGCCATAGATACTCTAAAGAATCAACTCATAAAAAAGGAGAAGCATAATGAGAAGTTAGAATGTGAAATAGTAAGTCTAAGAAAGTCACTTGAGAAAATAAAAACTCTAAATCTTAGATTTCCAAATGATCTGAAACCTTAGATGAAATTATCAAGGTTCAACGCTCTCCTCTTATGAACACAAGTCTTGGATAAATTGGTGATTCATCACAGACAGAAAAATCCTCAACCACAACCGGAAGCTATCTAAATGCATCAAAATCCAGTCAGCAAAGTTTCAACCTTCAACAAAAGAATAAAGACACTTCACAAGTAAATCATGTTCACTCTAATTCAAGGATCAGCAATAACATAAGTATCGGTCAAAAGGTAAACAAAAATAGAAGGTTCTATGATTACAAAAATTTCTTATTTAATGGATTATGTTTCTCATGTCATAATTTTGGTCACAAAGCTGCTCAATGTGTTTCATACAAAACCATCATGACTAGAGAAGCAAGAAAACAAAGGAATGAGACAGTAGTCAAGAAGAATACTTATAAAAATTTCTCTCCTCTTAAAGATGAAATTGAATGCTCATTTTGCAATAACTTTGGACATGAGGAATTTGAATGCAGGAGCAAATTACAGCCAAAGGAGAAAATATCAACAAATTTTAAGGTATGGAAAAGAAGGACTTACAATCTAAAAGTTGTGGCATAGCTTTATTTGCAGAAGGGAAATAAAATCAATGGTGCATTTATAGTGGATGTTAAAAACACATGACAGGTGATAAAGATAAACTTATTTCATACAATGCATTAGAGAAAGAAAATAATGTCACTTTTGGGAGTGACTCCCCTACTATCATTAAGGGTAAGGGATTTGTTTTTCTAAAATAAAAGGTTAAAGCTGGTAATGTTATGTATGTTGATGGATTAAACCATAACTTGTTGAGTGTTATCCAAATGTGTGACCAAGAAAATGAGGTGGTCTTCTGATCAAAATAATGTGTAGTTCGTGAACTTGACACGGGAAAGACCATAACAAAAGGAACAAGAACACCAAGCAATTTGTATATATTTAAAGGTGGCCAAGAACAATGTTACCTAGGCAAAGAAGTGTAAAAATTGTTATGGCACAGAAGGTTAGGACATCTAAGTTTTTCTCAAATAAGAAAATCAAGAAGGCTCAAATTTGTTCGTGATCTACCCAACATCACCCTACCAAAAAGTAACATATGAAAATCGTGTCAATTTGGTAAGAAAACTAGAGTCAATTCCTTTGCCAAAGAAGGATCAGAAAGTAAGCCTCTTGAACTTATACATACTGATTTGCGTGGACTTGTAAAGAAAAATTCACCTCATGGAGAACAATATTATATCTTATTCATTGATGATTTTTCTATAATGTGTTGGATTGGTTTATTGAAGCACAAAGATGAAGCATTTGATAAATTTAAGGTCTTCAAAGCATTAGTTGAAAATGAATTAGATCTAAAATATAAATGTCTCAGATCTAACCGGGGAGGAGAATACATATCAGATGAATTCTTTGATTTTTGTGAACAACATGTCATAAAAAGACAATTTTATGTAGCCAGAACTCCTCAACAAAATGGCCTGACAGAAAGAAGGAATAGAACAGTTCAACAAATGGTTTGCATTATGCTTGATGAGTCTATAACTCCTGACACCTTCTGGGGTGAAGTTGCACACACCACAATAAATATTCTCAACAGGGCTCATGTTCGTGTGAATAATGATAAAACTCCTTATGAACTCTATTACGGTAAGCCTCCCATTGTAAAGAATTTTAGAGTTTTTGGAAGCAAATATTTCATCAAAAATTATGATGAAAAACTTGGTAAGTTTGAAGCTAGAGAAAATGAAGGAATACTTCTTGTTTACTCATCTATAAGTAAAGGATACAAATTCTACAATAAGAGACTTCAGAAAATTGTTGAATGTATTTTTGTTTTGATTGATGAAGCATGCATAGCTCCCAAAAGGGTAACAATAACAAAAGAGGATGATGATGATGAATGCTTTCCCACATCAAATTTAAATTATATAGAAGAAGAAACTAATGAAGTGGGAGAAGAGGACACATCTGATAAAGAAAAGGCTCCATCCATGTATGTTCAAAATAATCATCCAAAAACTCAAATTGTAGGAGAAAAGGAATCTAGAGTACAAACAAGAAGAACCCTTGTAGGATCTCCTACTTATCTAGATTTATTATCCACCATTGAACCAAAAAACGTAAATCAAGCTAGTAAATATGAATTTTGGGTTAAGATCATGGATGACGAACTTGATCAAGTTGAAAAGAATAATACTTGGGAGTTGGTTCCAAGGCCCCATGATAAAAATGTTATTGGGACAAAATGGATGTTCAAAAATAAGTTGAATGAAAATGGAGAAGTCATTAGAAAAAAAGTTATACTTGTTTGTAAAGGTCATGCTCAACAATAAGGTATAGACTTTGAAGAAACATTTGCACCAGTAGCCAGACTTGAAGCCATAAGAATGTTTCTTGCATTTTCAAGTTTTCAACGTTTCAAAGTTTATCAAATGGATGTAAAATATGTTTTCCTTAATGGATATCTAGAAGAAGAAGTATATATTGAACAACCAGAAGGATTGATTTTGGGGAATGATGAAAACCTTGGATGCAAACTCAAAAAGGCTTTATATGCGCTAAAACAAGCTCCACGGGCATGGTATTATCGTCTTGACAAGTATCTTCAACAACAAGGATTCACAAAAGGATCTGCAAATAGCAACTTATACAGAAAAATTGAGGATGATAAACTGCTAATTATTGTTGATTATGTTGATGACATCACCTTTGGGAGTAATGAAGAATATATGAGTCGAAATTTTTCTTTTTTTATGCAGAAAGAATTTGAAATGTCTTTACTTCATGAACTAACATATTTTCTTGATTTTCAAGTGAAACAAGCAAAATATGGCATATTTCTCTCACAAGAAAAATATCTCAAGCAGATTCTGAAGAAGTATGGGATGGAAGACTACAAACCTGTATGTACTCCAATTATGAAAGGATGTAACCTCAGCTCTCATGATGATTCTCCCACTATAAACCAACCAGAATACAGGTCTATGATTGGAAATCTGCTTTATCTAACATGTACTAGACCAAATATCATGCATGCAGTTGGGATTTTTGGAAGCTTCCAAGCCAATCCAAAGGAATCACATCTTCAGGCAGTAAAGATAACATTCAAATGTCTCCAAAAAAATCAAGACTTTGGTCTTTGGTATCCTAAAAATGTTGATCTTACTCTTCATGCTTACATAGATGTGGATTGAGCTAGAAATGTCGATGACTGGAAAAGCACTAGTGGAGGTGCATTTCATATGGGGCCTTAATTAGTATCTTGGTTCAGCAATAAATAAATTTCTAATGCTTATCTACAGTGGAAGCACAATATGTGGTTGTTGCATCTTGTTGGACACAACTTCTCTTGATGTTGCAGACATTACAAGATTTTCAAATTAAATGTTCTCCACCCATCTCCATCCTATGTGATAATACAAGTGTTATTAGTATTTCGAAAAATCTTGTTGTGCACTCAAAAACCAAGCATATTCTTATTAAGTATCACTTTCTACGAGAACAAGTGCTTGAGAAAAAGGTTAAATTGGAGTATGCTCCCTCCAAAGAACAAGTTGTTGATATATTTACTAAACGTCTCCCCAAAGAAGCATTTGAATATCTCAGACATAAATTGGGATTTTTCTCTACCTCACTTTGTTGTTAATCTAGCTTGCTTAGTCTACAGGTGAAAATTTAGAAGGTTTCTTGTTGTATGCATGTTTCATTAAGTATAGTCGTGTATATACATGAGTTTATTTACAGACAGTTGCGTATATTTTTCTCTAACAGAAAAACAGTGAGACGAACTCAAGATCAGACTCTGACATGTTGCTAACAGTTATGATTTGATTGGTATATAGTATTTTCATATGGTATTGAGTTATGATTTTTCATTGATATATATCTGATTTATTACAATGCTTTGATGAGTTGTTGACAATGAATAGGTAGCACAAGTTTATGGGGAGCATTAGCCTTGCAGAGTATAATGCATTGTTGGCATTATGTTTATAATGGTTGTTGAATTATGTTCGATGATCTCTCTCTATTGAGGTCCATTGGTATTGGTTATAAAATTCATATTTTTAAAGGTCATGTTGAGACCTATGATGTAATATTGTCATATTCAGTCATTTATGGACTTTTGAGGTCATGTCAAATATGTAAACCCACTTGGTTGGGTGATTGTGTCAAATATGTAATCCCACTTAGTTGGGTAGTTGAGTCAAATATGTAGCCCCACTTGGTCGGGTGATAGATGTAAGTATGATTCCTTGGTGATAGGAAATTTCATACTCTCATGAGTTATAGAGTCATGTAATTCATTGAAAATATTTTTAAAGATTCAGCATGTTCTTAGGGGGAGCATGGTCAGTATAGTGTATATATCCACCCATGCAAAGCTCCTACATTCACGAGGGGTGGAATTTCTTAGGAATAATATGGAGGGTATCTACTCTCTGTGCAATGGTGTCTGGTGTATTTTGCAAGGAGAAAGTCTGTAATGGGAGCCCCCTGCTCTGCTTATGGAGGGTCGGCATCCTGGTTGGTGTGTGAGGTCTGGGAGTCCTTGAATATCATCTTGACGCCATTTTTCAGCTCGAAATATGGAGCGGTTGTTCCTATGTTAATGGTCTTTGGGCATCAACAATAAAAGGGAATTCCTACAAAATTACCCTAGAGCTTGTGGGTCGGACCACATATTTTATGGAAATTCTTCCAAGTTCATTTGGGCCTTTTGTTCCTTCTTCTTTGGGTAATTTATGTGAAATTTAAAATCTAGGGGTGCTATGGTGGGGTGTCAATTATTTTACGTTCTTTGTTCTGATTTTTTGTTACTCCAAATCCCGGGGTTGTTTTCGACTCGTAAGTGAGTCTTGATGTTTGCAGTGATGTAATTGGGCTTCAAGAAATGTTGGCTTGTTTAGTTTCATATCCTGGATTGCCTAGGTTTTCTTTGTTGGAAACCATGGCCTTTGTTCCTATAGGATCCCTCTCTCTTGGCCTTACGGTTTTGATGGGAAGTTGGGATCCTCATCGCAAAATTATGGTCTTATCTCGTGTGTTTCCTTAAGTCTTTTCTGTTGTGAAGGGTGGTTGGTGTGTTATGGCTAGCAGTTTGAGGAGTTGCAGGGAGGTTGTTTTGTGCCCTATATTTCTATTAGCAACAAGTCTCTAGGTGTTATTGTGTGTTTTAGTATGGTAGTTGTTGTTGTGTGTTTTAGTGTGGTGTCAAGGACCTTTCATAGTTTTGTTTTTTTCTTCAGTGTCGGTATGCCTCCTTTGTAGCAAGGACGTAAGCATAGTGCTGGCAGACAAGGAGTTAGGCAAGTCTCCTCTCGTTGAGGCTCTATGAGGCAATGAGATTCTTCGGCACCTCCTGCTCCTCGAGCTTATTCCCATACACAAGAAATTCACCCTAAGGGAAATTTGGATTCATTGATTCAGTCTCTTCTTTCAAATATGCATCAACTTAACAAAGCATGTCAAGAAGACCAAGATGGATCTAATGACTAGGAATGACTATTGGTGTTTTCTATGCTATGCATGTATTTTGGCTTTTCTTTGGTTGATAATTTATGCATGTAATCTTAGTTTCTTTGGTTGTTAATCTATGTATGTTATCTCAATTTTTGGGTATTTATTTGTTGGTTAATAAATCTAAATCTATGAGTGAGGCCAACATGATTTTAAGAATGTACATGAAAAATTTCAACTTTTCGATTTAATAAAGACCATGATTTAAAAAAAAAATGTGAAATTAAATACTGTCAGAAAATTATTTAGGAATAAGGCAGTGTTACCAAAATTATTTGTTCATTATTAAAATAATTAAAATTTAAGGAAGGAAAAAAAAACATTAAAACTAGTATTTCATCGAAACATTAGTTCTAGGAAACACCCAACAACAAAAAAATCATTGAAACATTAGTTTTAGAAAAACTAAAATAAAAGCCATTAAAACTAATATCTCATCTCAATAATTATGCCATTAAAATTTTTCGACACCCTTAATGCAATAGAAAACAACCATTAATAATGGACCCTTAATCCACAACAAAACAATCATTAAAAACTTCCAAATAAAATAGCTACAATTTTGTTTGGGGACTTCTTACTCATTGGGGTTTTCTTACTGAGATCAAGATTGAAGCAAAACTCCTTGTGGTGACAGAATGTGCTCAACATAGAATTAGTTATGACTGTGAGAATGAGTGATGAGTTGGGATTTTTTATAAACAAAATCTACATGAAAATCAAGTTCATGCATGATCACCACTTTTCGATTGATAAGTGAGTTAATTACAAGAATTGGACTGGTCTGCTATTTTTTAGGAGTGCGCTCAATATGCAAACAAGAAGGGGGCTTTCAAGAGAAACAAGAGGGTGCAGTCACTAATTTCAAGCAGTGTGTTGGTGTTAAGGATCATAAGGGTGCAATCATTGATAAGAAGGAGTGTGTTCTCTTTGTGGATTGAGAGTGCACTCTACTAAAATTTTGAAGTGCGCTCATGCTTAAGAGGGCGCGGTTTCCTCCAACAATGGCTTTTTTGTGGCTACTAACTTTAGGAAGTGCATTTTTTCTATGAGGAAAGGTTGCGCATTTTTTCTTTTGTGTGATATGCATGTGAAGTGAATAAAATCTAACACTAAGTCAAAGAAAGTTAGTGTTTTCCTATCTTTAGAAATACAACATAAGAACTTCCAAAGATAAGAAGATGACACTTAGGAAACTTTGACCTATGACAAAAAGCAACACATAGGATCATTTCAAGGATAGTCGACACTTAGGAAGGAATGAATAAACAACAAGATGACACAAGATAACTTGAGATTCCAGTTCATGTAGGCTCCAAATTTGACCAAGGTAAAAAAAAAGAAAAAAAATGAGGGTCGTTTTCGCAACAAAAACACTTGGAAACACATTGGAAGAACCCCATCTTCTCTATTTAGGTCTTACCTTTACACACGTAGTCTCATTCCTTCAGGAAATATTGATTCACTTAGTGGATTTCCTCGGATTCCCCATTCAACCTGATTATACATATAGTCTCTTATATTCCCTTACTCATTCAAACATATTACGAAGCTTACCAAATCACAATTGGATCGATCCAGGAGAGGGTAATATAGTAATGGAAAGTTAAATATAATCAGACTCTTAGTTTTCATCTCTAGTGTTTCTCCGCTGCCAGCAGGCCTGTTCAATACCATTGTGAAGTCACTACAGGAATACAAGCATCGATTCATTGCCAATGAGCTTGTTCAATACTTTGGTGAAGTTACTTGCTTCACCTCTCTACACATGAAGCTTTCTCTTATCACCCTTTATTTCATTTCATTTATAGTACTATGCTTAGGCACTTATTATTTTGTAGCAGTAAAAGATAGATTTGACTTATTAAGAGCATGAGAGGTTTCTCCCTCAGATAAAGTTATATATACATCTGATATCAGTTTACCCACTATTGGTTTTCCCCTTTGCTTTCTCTACTTGATTGAATCAGCAAGAAGAACACCATTCAAGTCTAGGAATAAAGATCCTAAATATATGTGGGCATCATGGTTCTGCTTATATTTTATCGGTTGAATGGATCATATTTTCCATCAATACAGCATTAACTATGAAAGATGTAAAGGCATAATCAAAGAAGGAGAGTGGCAGGTTAGTCAAGGTTTGTACGTCACTACAATTTCCCTTTCCCAAAGTTTATCCACATCATCTCTAAGCTCATGAAAAAACTTCCATGCATACTCTTATTACAAACAAAACATGACGTAGAAGAGAAACAAGGAAAGAAAACGTGACAAATGAAAACAAAGGAAACAATGCAATGAAAACTAACTAAATGAAACTAACCTAAACTAAACTAAAAATTGGCATATCGAGATTAAGTGAGATGGAATTTCCAATGCATCCATAGAACCTTCTCCCGACCCTTGAGTTGAAAGATATGATTGATTAAAAGCAACATAACATAAAGTGCAAGCACAATGGTGTAAGGCAATTGATTGCTCTATCTGAAAAAATAAACACCACAAAAACACTTCTTCGACTCATAGCCATACAAATCTTGGATGAATGCATGAAGGTACTTACTATGGTCCATTGAGCTTATCAAGTATGACTCCTCTAACCAATCTACAATAGGGTCACAAAAACAACCATCTTGAAATCCTAGCACAAAAAAGTTAACAATAGACATATCCACATCAAAATAAAGATCAAGATCAAAATATGAATCACGTGTAGATTGGAAATGGTCAGTGTTGGTGTGTGGGTCAAGATTTATGATAGATGAATAAGGATAAGTGTCAAGTGTAAAAATTTTACAATCATCAGTCACACTCTTTTTTTCCAAGTTCAAGTTCAAATATTTTCATAAGGAAGGATATGTCAGTTGGAATTCAAGCATATGATCATATTATATATATTGATGGTTAAGGAAATAAACATGAAGATATCAATCATACCTTAAGAATGAATCCACATCCCATGAAAGAATGCTAAGAATGGAATTTTGTCAAAAAAAATTAATCTGACCAAATTCAAAATCTCCATCAGGTAAGCCAGATCCTGACATAACCATCAGTGTAAACTGAAGTACCTCAACTTCCAACAAGACTCAAAATTTTCAAAATATGGAAACTCACTTGTTGAACACGTGGTCAGTTCTACATCTGAACAAATCTCATTGGTTACATTAACAAAAGCGACCAAATCAGAGTTTCCCAAATGAGGAGATTCATGGAATGAATGATCAATACATTGACAAAAATATTTGATGATTAACATGTCACCTTATTGAGTGGGGATAGATATACCTGAAATAAAATCCTCAATAATCATATCTGAATCCAATTGAAACGCAAATCTATGTCTTCTTGTGAAAAAAATATTCATCAATAAAACTTGGACAATCATTCAAATGCATATGAACAAGAAGTTCAGAAGAATGTTTGTCCTAGGGTTCATCATGATTAAAGGATTCAATATTGACGGGTTGATTATCAAGATTTTGATATGAATGATCAATGAAATAGGGAGAATCATCACCTTGAGAAAGAGAAGATAAGAAAAGTGATTCCTCATAAATAAACTCCTCATAATTAGGGATGGTTTCCTAGTTAGATTCATGGATTTGATCCTCAAATTTTTGAATTTGAATAGGGATAACACAAGGTACATGAAAAGGGGGAGGACAAGGGACAAAAGGGGTTGTAGATTCCTCCTCAAAATATTTGATTTCATCTTGGAAAGGACCATCCGGCGAATCCAATGAAAATATTTTCTTGAAACCCTAACAAAGTATCGAAATTTCTCATCCAAATATTCCCAATCTACATCCTCATCCCGAAACTCATAATAGAGGTGAAGAAATTTATCAGAAAACTGTTCTAAATATTCATTTGATTCCATCCTAAGCTGATCAATCTTATTATATACATCTTGATAAACATACTTGTCAAAAACATGATGGAGCTCATTAACTAGTTGTTTGAAATAATTGATAGAAGAAGTTGATAAAGAATAACACCATTGCTTGGCACGACCATATAATGTGAGGGTGAACAATCGAGAAATAATATATTCAAAATAAACTCCACTTGAAAAACAGAATTGAAGAAACTCAATCACATAACCTAGGACAATTGTTATACCCTCTCCATCAAACTTAAAATGTGATAGTTATGTAAAAATTTTGTGGGGATTGAAAGACAAAAATATTTTGAAATGCACCTCAAGATTATGATTTGGGATTTATCCATTTAAGATAAGAGATTTAAACAGACTTTACGGGCCCATCTTGTCATATGGCCCTCCTTCTAGCACCAAGATGTTGACAGTGTTGGATGTCGCAAACATACAAGGGGTCTCCCTGATGTGAAATCCCAATTAGACCTCACATCATTTGGTGTAGGAGCCCCATCCAAATATAAGGTCCACCTACCATTGCAAGTGATCTCAAAATAATGTCGTGGTTGTAAAACATACACAAGATATCATGCACATAAATTTTGGGTAACAAGTATGTAATATTTGTAATATTTGTGAGGCATCAAGTGTAAGGTGTAAAAGGAGCTTCCACGTAGGAGAGATAAGAGACGAGTCTCTAATAGAAATTAATAGTACTATCCTAAGAGAGACTCACAAGAGCAATGAGAATATTCATTGATTAACCTGAAAATTAGGTCACAAGGTAAAACAATCATATAAACACATAACAACACCGATTCAACAAGATCCATAGCTAAAGAAATGAAATAGTTCATTATCCTTAGTATGCATAACACAACATATAGCGCAAACATCTAAAATATAGTCTTACAACATTTACAATACATGCATGAAAGAGTGTTGGCTCCACGAGCTTCTGATAATTAATGGAAGATCCAAGTGCAATGTTACATTAATGAAACACTAGATCCAATAGTGAAACACGAAGCTAAAACTTGCTTCTCCAAAGGAATGATCTTCCTACCTTATGAAAAACTAGAGAAGCCAAGGCCAAATATCTATAGGTCCAAGCCCTTTGTTTGAGATATGAGGGAATATTTATAACAAATTACAATGACTCTTGATTTTCCTAGTGACTCTTTGACTTCCATAACCTGTGGGCTTCTATGTGACTTTTCATATTCTACATATATCTCTTTACATTCCATATGTGTCCCTTCACATTCCACATGTGTCTTTGGGAGTTCTTTTACGTTACACTTATTCAAAAAAGAAAAAATTACATCAAAATGGTGGATATGTAGGACAAAATATTCCTCATGAAGAAGAAAATGGAAAATCAGTAGCTTGTGTTAGCACCCTGTAATTAGCAAGATTGGCAAAAGTCCAACTGCAGGGATAACATCAAACCGCTTTGGGATTCAAGGATCTAGCCCTCCTGAATCTAGAGAGGGATCTCTCTATAAATGAGTTTAAAGATGTGATCTTTAAAGCCTGAAATGTGATATTAGGCTAGTTGTGAAGAGCATGGGTTTTGTTTTGTTTTTTTTGGTTGGGCAAAGACATGATGACGGTGAAGGCAGTTCAAAATAAAGGGTGAAGATGTCTGCAATTGAAGGAATGATTCGGTTGACAAAAAAGGCAAACATATTTTTAACCCATTGGGCTATTGATCCGGATTTATGCAGGAACGCAACAGAATAAACATATAAACATAAATACAGAGATGCAGCGGAAATAACACTTCATTTCATTAATATCAAAGAACTGAAATTTGCTTACAGATAGAATGGAAATAAAACTAGCTAGGGCGCTGGTACCTATCTCTGAGAAGAGATGTGGTGGCTACAGGCCTCTGAACTGAGTTACAATGAGGCTCGAGGGCCTATTTATTATTTAGAAACAATGGGAAATCCTAAACAGCCAAAACCCTAACCCCAGGAGATGAAGCGCCAAAACTATGGGCCCCGTTTGGGTAAATTGGTGTTTCAACTTCCCAGGGGCGTAACTTTGGCATACGATCTTCGTTTGATGTGTACCATACCTCGTTAGAAAGATCTATCCGAGGAATAAAAATTTTGAATGAGAAACATTGGTTCATGGACCCATGCTGCTCTCCGTTTTCCCAAAAAACGTCGTTTAGGGCCTCAAAACGGCTCCGGAAGTTCAGGACCCGAAAAACTACTAAAAATAGTAAAGCGTGCCCAAAAGCGAAAAAGTGAAATAGACAATGGTGGAGCCCCAAGTGGAATAGGGCGGGTGACCACCAATATCCCACGGATGTCCTCTCCCCTTAGGGAAGCAATGGTCCCCATTCGTTAAGTTCCTCCATGAGATGAGGAAATTTACTGCTGAACTTGGTCCTGGTGAACCACTTTCCTTGGTGCGAGGGGAGTTGGCTGACTTTGACAGCTTATATAGTTGGATCTTACGATCTCGAGTGTTCTTGATTTGCTGTCCATGATATAATGTCTGTGGTGGCCTATTCCATGCATTCTGGATTTAACTCAGTTGGTGTGGGTTGTTAACGATAATAGAGGTGTCAGGTAGAGTGGGAAGTAAGGACGGCGATCCACATTGGCTAGGTGCATGCAAGGAATGGTGGAATGCGAGCTCGAATGCATTGTTCCCTACAGCCTTGGTGATGGTGTACGGCCCGTATCGAAGCGGGCGACGCTTGCGGTGAGGTCTAGTGAGGCACTCCTTCTGCAAATGCAGCGATACTTTGTCGCCCACCTGGAAGTTGTGTGGCACCCGGTGTTGATCATGGCACTGCTTGTACTTCGCATTGGCTCTGTCAAATATATCATGAACCTGTTGGCGGATTTGTTGAATGCGCTCGATGAAGCTACTTTCTTTGTCAACTTCAGACTGGACGTGCGCTGAATCGGCTTGAGCAACTGCAAATGGCATGGCTACGTCAATGGGACATAGTGGCTGGAATCCCAAGCCCACCTGAAAGGAGGCTATGGCCAGGTTGAGAGCGCTGGAGGCAGATTATGGCTATGGTGTTGTACATAAAGAGCTCTCATCCCATGTGCGTGGATGCTTTGAATTGTACATGCGCGAGAATGTGTACAATCGTGCAGTTGACGACCTCTGTGCGACCATACGATTTGGGGATGGAAAAGTTGTGGACTTAGTGACTTCCTTAGTGACTTAGTATCCAACATCGACCGGAGGTGGACGAATGTCTTGAGAACTGCTATCCGATACGATATGATAGACGTAGGATCTAGTGCACCCACACTCGTTCAAGAAGAGTTTAAGCGGTGGCTTGTTGTGATATTCTAACTGAGACGCCATAATAGCCATCTTCGAGAATACGTCGATGACCACAAAAATTTCAGATCCATTTCCTGCTTAGTGGGGCGGGCCGGAGCATGTAATCCATGGAGATGGATTCCGATAGTCGTAGAGTTAGGTATTGGAGTATATAGGCCTTGCTTCTTGATGGTCGGTTTGGCAATGGCACAAGCAATGTAGTATTTGATGTGCTTCTTGACATCCTTTCGAAGGTTCGGCCAATAGAAATACTTATGTAGTATTGCTACTATTTTCTCGACCCCGAAATGCACAGTGACGCGACTGTAGTGGGCTTCCCAGATCATCTTGGCACGCTCACTTGAAGGAACACAAAGGTGTCCCAGGTGACATAAAAGTGCATCTTGGAGGTAAAAATTTTGAACTTGCGTACCCCCCAAGAGTGCCTTGTAAGTGTGGCCGAATTCTTGGTCACTCTCATAGAGAAACGGCAAATCAAAGTCTCCGTGCCCTGAGGATTGAAACACGGTGGTGAGTGCACGATCGTTGGTGGGCGAAGTGCAGCATGATTGGTGCTACCCTTCTTATACTTGATGTTCAAATGAAGCCATTGCCAGAATATGTAGACCACTTTGATGGCGATCATTACGCAACTTCACATATTACTTTGTATGAGCTGAGGGCACACGTGAAGTGTACCACGTGTGGATGATTGTTTCCTTTCCCAAAATGTAATGCTTCCATTGTCGACAAGCTTGCACAATGGAGTACATTTCTTTGTCATATGTGGGGTACTTGCGAACTGTGTCAGAAAATGTCTCACTGTGAAATGCCACTGGATGTCCCTGTTGAGTAAGAACTGCCCCAATAGCATAGTCAGAGGCATCTGTCTCAATCTCAAATGGTTGTTTCAAGTCTGGTAAAGTGAGCACTAGAGCAGAACAGAGGCGGTTTTTCAGTTCTGTGAACGCCTTCTGTTGAGGTTCCGACCAAAAAAAATTTGCTCTCGCTCCTCCCTTGGTGACTTGACTCAAGGGCCAAGTGATATGAGAGAATCCCAACACGAACCTCCAATAGAAATTAGCAAGACCCAGAAAGCTGCGAAGCTCTGTTATAGTGGTTGGGGCTGGCCAATCCCGAATGACTTGGATCTTGGCTGGATCCACATGCACCCCCCTTTCATCAATAATGTATCCCATATATTGAACCTGGGTCATGCCAAAAGTGCACTTCTCCAAATTGGCACACAACTTGTGTTGCCGCGGTGTTTGGAGGACTTGTCGGATGTGGTGAAGGTGCTCTTCCCAAGTCTGGCTGAAGATCAGAATGTCATCCAAGTACACCACTACAAATGAGTTGGTGAATGGCCGCAAGATGTCATCCATCATCCTCATGAAGGTGGCGGGGGCATTCGTCAACCCGAAAGGCATGACCAGCCATTCGAAAAGGCCTTCCTTGGCTTTGAAGGCAGTCTTCCACACATCGGAGGGTTCAATTGGTACCTGGTGATACCCAGACTTCAGGTCGATCTTGCTGAAATATTTTGCACCTTTGAGTTGGTCGAGAAGGTCATCAATCCGTGGGATTGGGTACCTATTCCGGACAGTGATCTTGTTCAGCGCCCGATAGTCAATACAGAGTCTCCACGTCCCATCCTTCTTCTGTACCAACACGATCGGGCTCCCACGGGGCGATGAACTTGGTCTGATGTGACCTTTCTGCAACAGCTCCTGAATCTGCCTCTTGATTTCATCATTCTCCATAACAGAGCGCCGATAGATCGGTCCATTGGGTAGCGGCGCACCTAGGGTCCGATTAATCGGGTGCTTGACCTGACAGTGCAGAGGAACCCCTGTGGGTGAGGTGAATATGTCCCCGTACTCCTCCACAACCTTATCCATTTGTTGTTGTTGTGTAGAGGAGCCCTGTCTGGAGGTCGTGGCCACAGTCTTCTTCTTGCCCTGGGGGCGGATCATCAGGAAAACGAATTTCCTGGTTTGGGAAATGAGCTTACTGCATTGTTTTGCAGTAACCAAAGAGATAGTAGCAGGAGGTGGTACCTCTGGTATCCTGTACAACCTATTTCCCAAAGTAACAATAACAGCACGAGGCCGAGACTCATACACCGCATGACGCTTCCACAAGTATGGTTGTCCTAATAATACATCAGAAACATCAATAGGAACAACGTCGCATAATACCTCATCCGTGAAGGGCTTGATGCTATAGGGAAGGCGACACTGCTGGCTGACGCGGAGATCTCGTCCTTGGTGAAGCCACCCGATGGTGTATGGATGTGGGTGAGCTGTGGTCGGCAAGCCCAACCGCTTCACGGCGTCTGCTGAAATGAGGTTCTTTGGCTCCCATTGTCGACAATGAACTGTACCGGGGAGCCCTTTACCCACATCTGGGAGTGGAAGAGACGTTCCTCCTCCTCTGGATCTTCCGGTTCCTCCTTTTGGATCTTTGCAGTGGCAACAGTGGCGTTGGGCTCCGCATCAATAATCTGTTTCCCTTTTTCATTAGCCTTTTCAGGTTCTGATTCAGAGTCAGAGCATGCATCTGACTCAGAAGCCCTCATCTCGGCCACTAGCGACTGCTTGGCCCGACACTCACTTGTGTTGTGAGTGGAGCTCTTATGGAACTCACACCACTTTCCCGTGTCCTTCTTTAGCTTTACGGTGTTGTTCTTGTCTTGTGGCTTTGATGGGTTGTCTTTAGCCGCCATGCTCTGTCCTTTGTTTTGCGGTTTGGAAGCACCTTTTCCTTGCTTTTGATTCGCAGATCCAAAGTCTCGCTTCTTCTGTTTGAATTTCTGCTCAATCTTGGCAGCATACCGGTATGCCATACCAAGCGAGGAGACGTCGAGGAACTCCATTTCCTCCTGAATGTATCTGTGCAGACAACTGCGATACTTTAGCACCAAATGTTTCTCTGAATCTTTGATACCCAACTTTGTGCGCAGGGTATGGAACAGATTCGTCGGCTCATGCACATCTTGATCCCTTTGTTGTCGCAGTGTGGTCCATTGTATGTACTTGTCCTCATAGCTCCCCACGGGATAGTACTGTTCCTTGACGGCGTCTCGGAAAGAATTCCAAGTTGGTACGGCCGAGAACAGAGAGGGTTCTGTCTGGTCCTTGTTCTCACGGTAGGTTTCCCACCAGTCCTTAACATGGGGGGTAGCTTTGAGGAGTGCAAAAATAATCTTCTCCCGGTCTGAAAAGTCATGAACAGAGAAATATCCTTCTAATAGATTCAACCATCTATCTACGGCATCTGCGTCTATTTGACCCTCAAATATGGGAATGTCAAAATTTACTTGTCCCTTAAAGGGAGTCGCAACTCCAGAGTGGCTACTGGATGCAGATGCGCCGCCGGTGGGCAGCCGTTGAAGGATCTGAGCAAAGCTATCCATCATCGCGTTCCTTTGTTTTTCGAAGGCCTCCTCGAGCAATATTTTGATAGGATCTCCTGCTCCCTCATCTTTCTTTTCGTCCCCCATGGGCGTCCGTCGAGGTTTGCGAGGCTGATCTTGCAAAGGTTCCACCAGATCGAGCCCTAGCTCCTTATACCCCGACCTCGTTGGGGACATACAAAGAAGGATCGAGAAAAAGCAGACCGCTCTGATACCACTGATCCGGATTTATGCAGGAACGCAACAGAATAAACATATAACCATAAATACAGAGATGCAGCGGAAATAACACTTCATTTCATTAATATCGAAGAACTGAAATTTGCTTACAGACAGAATGGAAATAAAACTAGCTAGGGCGCTGGTAGCTATCTCTGAGAAGAGATGTGGCGGCTACAGGCCTCTGAACTGAGTTACAATGAGGCTCGAGGGCCTATTTATTATTTAGAAACAATGGGAAATCCTAAATAGCCAAAACCCTAACCCTAGGAGATGAAGCGCCAAAACTATGGGCCCCGTTTGGGTAAATTGGTGTTTCAACTTCCCAGGGGCGTAACTTTGGCATACGATCTCCGTTTGACGCGTACCATACCTCGTTAGAAAGATCTATCCGAGGACTACAAATTTGGAACGAGCAACATCAGTCCATGGACCCATGTTGCTCTCTGTTTTCCCAAAAAACGTCGTTTAGGGCCTCAAAACAGCTCCGGAAGTTTAGGACCCGAAAAACTGCTAAAAATAGTAAACTGTGCCGAAACTGAAAAACTGAAATAGACAATGGTGGAGCCCCAAGTGGAATAGGCAGGTGACCACCAATATCCACCTGGATCAGCTATGGAGTCATAGGAGGATTTTAAATGGACAACAAGGTTCAAGAACGATCCATGGGGCAAGTCACTTATGTCAAAGGATCTCTTAAGATGATTTATGGAATGAAACAGATAGGAAGTGGAGAACAAAACAAATGAAGAATAGTGCACAGTCTGAGATCAAGTAAGTGCTTTCAAACTATCTTGCTTCGGCATGTGCCTAGAGAAACAAAACATAAAAGCATTCTGAGATCAGGTAAGTTCTTTTAAACTAACCTGCATTGAAATAATTTTAGTTAGAAATATTTTTAAAACGATTGAAATAGCTTAAGATCAGGCGGGTGCTTCAAAACCAACCTAATTTTAGCATATTCTAAAGGAAAACACTGATGATCATCACAATGAGAAATCTAGGTCAGGCTAGTACTTTGAAACCAACCTGCTTTAATATACTCAGTAAAGAGAACTTTCAAATAAAGAAAACATAGAAAATAAAGCTTTCAGTAAGAGTAGGGTACTGTTGGGAGTAAGTCCTAGCTCTATGTTTGTTGTTCCTTATTAGAGAAAGTCAACAGAGTGAAAACATTAAAGAAAATAACAATTGAAAGTGAGGAACACATCACCATTGACACAAATTAGGATCCCATAAATCAGCAGCTTGTATTTGACGTTCAAACCAGTTACAATCAGCAAGCCCGGTGGGTCTCTACAACTTCAAACTTCTCATATCAGCTTATTTATCTTCAAATTGCACATAGGGAATCAGTAGCTTCAGAAAACTATTACATGCATTCAGATGTCCAGAGACCAACATTTGCTCATCTTCTATAGAAGTATTTATAGAAAAATGAGGAGGTGGGAGGATTTCCCAGGGGTCAAGTATCATTAATTATGTAATCATTTCTAACTCTTTTTTTGCCTTTCGAGGCCTAATGATCGAAAAGATCTGCTTCTAGACTATTCTTAATCTTTTTAAAATAGTTTTTCTGACAATTAGAGATAAGATCTTTGATTTTTATTAATTGTTCAGTTGTCTTCAAGTAAACACCTCTTGTTCAGGTAATGACTAAGCTTTCTTTGATTTTTGTGAGGTTGCAGGTGTCTTTAGGAGTTGTAGAGGGTTCGATTGGCCTCTGCTTATGGCAGTGGAGGCTTTCTCGACTTGACAGATGTCTTTGTATTTCCTTAAAACACCTTTAATTTACTTGAGATCTGTGTTTTAGGTCTTCAATCTCCTGTTTCTGGTGTATTCTGTCTTCAACACTGATACTCTTTGGTCAGTGCTTGATTAACTGTGTTTTTTTTTTGTGTGCAGGGCTGTACAGGGATCGAATGGCATCAATGCCTCATGAATCATTGATAAAACATGAATTTTAAACCCTGTGAATGATTTCTCTAGTTAATCGAAGGCGGGAGGATCGTCACCCTCAGCCTGCGATTTTTCTTCAACATGGCGAAAAAACCATTAAATCCTGCAAAAATAAAAAAAAATGTTATAAAATCCTGCATGTGTAGGTTGACTGCTTCAGAAGGCACGTGGAGGGAGCATGGTCGTTGGATGGCATCATCAAACGGTCGAGATTGATTAGAGGAATTCAAAGGCAAGGCGGAAGAAAAATTTTAATCAGAGCCGTCGATCGCGCAAAGATCGACGGTCAGGAGCGGAGGCGAAAAGTCAAAGCGGATAAGTCTTTTTTGGAAAAATGGAGAAAATGGATAAAAACCTTTGTTTCGGGAAAACATGGTCAAAAATCAAGATCGGGAATCGGGACGATCGTGGGCCGTCGGATGAGAGCGGCCCAAGCGATCAACGACGGAGATCCCATGATAAAAATCTTATAGAACGCGCCCAGACTTCATATTTTCAATAAAATCGAGATGAATAAAACTCCCGGGTGCGGAAATGCTGACTGGACGAGGAATCAGGGTGATGAATTTTGGGTCGTCGATCTGCAGAGTAGATCGACAGCAGAGATTCTTTTAAAACTGCGTCGTACCCTAATTTATCGCACGGGCATCTTCGGAGAGCGATCATCGTCCGATGAGCGGCCTCAGATCGGACGGTGTACGTCAATATCGCACCAGGTCCATGTCTGATCTTTAACACGTGATGAACGGCGGTTTTGCGAATAGTTCCCAGGCCACGCGTCAACCAGTGAATGGAATCGCTGCCGATCGGGAAAAAATTGCCCTCCGCTTGAAATTGGTGCAATGGATTCTGCCCGGTTTTTGCTACGATGATTGGCTGGCGGGGACCACCAGGTTGATAGGTCGTGCGCCGTCCGATCTTCAGATCAGATCGATGATGCGGAGCGACTGAAATTTTGCACTAGCGGAAATTTTAAGAAATAATAAAAAACTGACAAATTAATATAAACAAAGGTTTAAAATATTAATTTCAACGCGGCCTGGCGCCCGACTGCGGGGCCAAGGGTTATATGAAGGGTAATATGACCAGGGGTTAAAGAGGGGGGGGGCTAATCGCAATTGGGCAACGCGATAAGTGCTTGGAAGACTGGCACTCGGTTCCAGCATCAGGGTGTATGAGGAGGTAAAAGACTCAGCCCAAAGGGGCTTAAGTCTATAATAAGAAAAATGGGTTTTAAATGATTTTCAAGGAGTTTTGAGGATTCCGATAAGGCCAGAAAGGAGTTTTAAACTATGCAAGGTGGATTATACAAAGGGGAAATGAGGAAAAATGGAAATCAGAGGAAAATTATGGGGAAAAAGAGAGTAAAAATGAAGGTTAGTTTCTGAGTGAAGGAAGGGGAGAAAAGGGGATTTTGCAACAGTCTTTCTCATGGAATTTTTAGCAGAATTTCTGAGTTCTGAAGGGAAACAACAGTGAAGATTTTGGATAGAGGAGATGATGTCTTGAAGAGGCTTCAAGAGATCACATTTCTGCAATTAAACTGTTCCTTGAAGGCTAAACAATGTTTTGGCCACCTTTTGATAGAACAAATTTTATAGGTGGCCAACAGTGGCTCCACTTGGGGATGGTGCCTTCTTGAAGGCATCAAGAACTTCAGACTTGCATTCTCTGGGGGGCTAATCAGTGCCTCATCCATTGGGCTGCCTTCTTTTCTTGGATGCTCTTATTTTTTCTGAAAACATATTAGCAGCCATGGAAAACAATGGATCTTCATCAACAAGCTTTCTACCTACCCAATCCTACTGATCTAACATTTTTTCTTCATTTAGAGTGCACTTGGATTGGCAAACTCTTTTAAAACATTTTATTTCTTTTGAAAACAGGAAATATAATCTATTTCTACTCCTTATTTCTCCATGGACTCAGATTAAACAGTTGAGTCCATATAATTCTCTACCTAATCTACTATCTGTTGGGATTAAACTGTCCAACTGATTTTATTCTCTAAATTCTACAATAGAAATTTAAAAACAGTCAAGTCAAGATTAAGCAGTTTGACTTGTTGTGATCTATGGCATAAAAAACAAGCTACACACAGATATTTATTTTGCAAAAAAATTTAAATCAAAATGGAAGGCTTAAGATCTGAAAGTTCATGCACTTCCTTCACTTTTTGACAGCTTTGTTTGCCTCTTGATTGAGTTGTTATTTCTTTTTCTTTGGTTCAGATTTTGAGCTGACTAGAACCAGATTTATCTCTATTTTGACTCAGAATTAAACATAGATTGGAGTCAAATCTTGCTTGGAAACTTAGGTTCAGGTTTTGAGCATGTTTGAACCTTTAATTTATAACCTAATCTATCTACTGATAAGCCAAGATTGAACAGTTTGGCAAATCGAATTCACTATCCTATCAAAAGTAAATTTAAAACTAATTAGTCAAGATTAGGCTGTTTGACTAACTAGGAGTGTGTTTTTCAGGAGTGGCATTTGAGATTGCACACTTCCAGATTTGTTTCTCTTTTTTGGTATGGGGCTATACCTTTATTGTTTTTTATAATCTTCCCTCTTTTCTTTTCTTTTTTTATTGTTTTTGTATTTTTTCTTTTGTGGGATTGAACAAAGCAATGGTATTTACAATGGAAATGAAAGCTTTTTAAAATTGAACTCAGCAGTAGTAATTCTTAAGCACCCTGCCATTGACAGGACCCCCAAACAAATCTGTGCCATCTAACTCTTGCAGAAAAAATGCATTTGGACCAATGGTGGACTAAATAATGTAAGGACCTTGCCACAAACAGTCAAATTTTCCATGTTTACCCTTATCTACTCTTCTGGAGTCCCACTTGAGTACCTTGTCTCCAATGTTGAAATCACAAGCCTTTGTTCTCTTGTCAAACAACTTCTTTATGTTCTCTTGTACCTTCTGAGCCCTATTGTAAACCGCTTCCCTTATCTTCTGGAGATGTATTGTCTGATTGATCCTCCTTACCATGCTGTCCTTTTCTGACTATATTTCTTGGACTAATTTTATCACTGGTACACCTAGGCTGGTAAGAAACATTGCATCTGCTCCATAAACAAGCTGGTAAGGGGACATTCCAATGGAATTCTTTGTGGTCAACCTGTCTACCCATAAAGCATGCACCAACTTGCTATGCCATGATTTTTTATTCTCTTCAAGCAACTTCTTGATGATGGTCACCAAACTTTTATTTGATGATTCTGCTAACCCATTACCTTGAGGGTAATAAGCATTAGAATGACCAAGTGTAATCTGATACCTGTGACAAAAATCAATCATCTTTTTGGAACCAAAAGCAGCAGCATTATCAGTAATAATCTTTCTGGGGCAGCCGAATATATACAAGATATAGTCTTCAAGAAATTTGATAATGATAGAATCTGTGGCATTCCTAGAAGGGATGGCCTATATCCACTTTGTGAAGTAGTTAGTGGCTGTGAGAATCCATTTGTGTTGGGCAGATGAAGTAGGATGGATTTCTCCTATGAAATCTAGGCCCCATTGTTGAAAAGGAGCTTCAACAGTGATAGGTTGTAATGGTAAAGGAAGGAGTTTTCTTTTGCCCTCAAAAAATTGGCACTTGTGGCAAGCTACTATCATTTTATGGACATCTTGGAAGAGGGTGGGCCAGTAATAGCCAGCTCTAAGGATTTTATTGGCTGTGGTTTTCCAATAGAAATGACCTCCACACTCTCCTTCATGGAATTCATGCTTGATCTTCTCTGCATCAACTTCCGGAAAACATTTAAGCAATAAACCATTAGCATTTTTCTAATATAAACATTCATTCAAAATGCAATAATTCCTAGCTTTCAACTTTAAAAACCTTGCCTTTGTTTTTGATAAATCAGGAGGAGCATTAAGATTTGTAAGCACATACAAGATATCAGTGTACCAAGGTGAGCTTTGAAACTGCTCTTCCACAGTGGGAGTAGGTAACTCTTCCTGTTCATCCAAGGCATCTACCATGTTAATGTAAAGGGCTTGTAGATTAGATTCAGCCATTAATTGAGCTAAGACCTGACCTTTAATGAGTTTGGTGGGTTTGATTTCCAAATCATACTCTAATATTGCAGCAATCCATTTTCCCCTCTTTCCATCTGGGTCTTGTGACAAGATGTTTTTTACCACTATGTTAGGCACATAAGCAATGATGTGGGAATGTAGAATATACACCCTAAAGTCCTTTAAGGCCTTTACCAAAGCATAGGCCTATTTTTCCATTATGTTATATTTCAAGGGTGCATCCCTTAAAGCCTTGCTGAAAAAAAAAATAGGCTATTCCTGTCCCTCTGGGTTTTTCTGCAACAGGACTGCAGCCACAGTATGCTCTAAGGCAAAGGAAAAAATAAGGAACTCTTTTGAAAAGTCTAGGCTAATTAGGACTGGTGCCCGAGTGAGTGCATATTTTACCAATTCGAAGGATCTTTTGGCTTCTACAGTCCACTTCACTCCTACTTCTTTCTTGAGCATATTAGTCATGTTTCTAAGGAGCTCTGCTAAGTTGGGAATAAACCTCCTCGAGAAGTTAATCTTTCCAATAAAGGACTGTAATTATTTTATGTTCCTTGGTTGGCTAATCTTTAGTATTCCCTCAACTCTTTTTGGATCTATTTTAATCCCTTCTTATGATATGATATGGCCAAGGAGTTTACCTTCTTGTAGGCCAAACACTGTCTTTTTGGGATTTAAAGATAATCCAAACCTTCTGCACTTTTCAAGGACCTTTCTTAGATGTTTCAGGTGCTCTTCCTCAGATTTGGAATAAATTTTTATGTCATCAAGGTAAATTACAATGAAGTGCCCTATATCCTCTGAAAATGCAATGTCCATGGCCCTTTGGAAAGTGGCCCCAGCATTCATTAATCCAAAATTCATTTTCACATACATGAAAGTGCCCCAAGGAGTGGTGAAAGTTGTCTTGAGTTGGTCTTCTGGGAGTACTAAAACTTGGTTATACCCTGAAAAACCATCTAATAGAGAAATCCTCTTTGAACCAACTACCCTTTGTAGAATGTGTTCCATTTTGGGTAAAGGGTAATTGTCTTTTAGGGAGGCTCTGTTAAGGTTTATGAAATCAATGCACAATCTGATTTCTCCTGTCTTTTTCCTCACAGCTACAAGGTTAGAAACCCAATCTGAAAACCTTACAGGCACTATGATTCCTGCCTCATACATTTTCTTGATTTCTTTTTCTACTAGAGGCAGTTTTATTGGATTAATTCGATGCAGTTTTTGCCTAAAGGGTTTTTGTTTTTCTTTCAATGGGATCTTGTGCTGGATTATTTTTGTATCATAGGCTTTTAAGTATTCATAGATCCAGGCAAACACATCGACAAACTCTTTAAATAAGTCAATGTAATTCTTTTTCATGTCTGCTGGCAAGGAGCCAGCTAATTTAATCAATTTAGGCTGATATTTGGTGCCTATGTTGCATTCCTCGACCTCAAACTATGTATATTCTACAGTGGGTTTCTTTGCTACGTCGTTAAAATCAAACAGATCTTCTAATGGTGCTATCCCCCTAGGTATGTTCTTGTCCTTTGACGACAATACCTCAATGTCTTCATTTTCTGTGTCCCCATACTCTTCAGTATGACTTCCAAGTTTTTTAGTTAACATGTTGATTTTTACGGGACCAGATGGTTTTTCTTCTTCAAGGGGGTTTTGTTTAGGAAATTTTCATCAGATTTAGAATCTGAATCAGATAATTCAAACTCATTCCTTCCAAGTAGGAAATCCTTTATCTTCTTGTCGCCCTCAAAGACCTGCCAATATTTTTCATTATCTGGCACTGCAGGTCTATATTTTGTTTGAATAATGATCTATTTGTCACTAGGTGATTCCTAACATGAACTAGCAGCACAGGACAATCCGTTCGCAATTATGTTTTGACTCCTTGGGACAAACACGAGTTCATATTTTTCAAATGTTTTCAGGAAATCTATGGCATTATTTTGGTATACTCTTAGTCTGGGATGCTTAATGGCATATTCTCGATTTAGCTTTTTGATGACTAATTATGAGAGTCTCCCTGAACAATTATCTTCTTGGCTCCTAGTTCTTTCAATAGACGCAATCCTAGGATGAGAGCCTCATACTCTGCGATGTTGTTATTACATTTGAAATCTAGCCTGAATGCATGGCTCTCGGAGTAATTGTTTACAATTTCGGCCAACCATACCCCAGCTCCCACACTCTTTTTAGTGCAAGACCCATTGAAGTTCATGCACCATAAGGGATTGTTAACTTCGTTTTGATCCTTATTGCCTTGTTCATCATTATGTTCTGTTCTGAGATCCGCAACACATTGTGATGGGTCTCGTTCCTCAGGATTTTCAAGGAGTTTAAAGTGATGAGTAATGTGTTTTTCACACTCTTGACTTTTTTCACTCTGGTTTGTTGTTTCAATGCATTGTTCAAAAGTTTCTCTCCCATTTTATTCCATATCTATAACTGCCATTATTCCTAGATTTGGGGCCTCTAACTAGTTGTCTAAGTCGTTGTCTTCTAGCTCTAGCTTATTTGTGGATTCATTGTTGTAAAGGATAAACGAATCCAGGTCAGTATGGACAGAGTAAATGGGAGAATTTTCAGGATTTTCTGGGCTACTGACCATGAATTTCATGTGTGCCTCTCTGTATAGTCTTCTAAGCTGGCTAAAGATAGGGATAGTGGCATATGTCCCATCCATCTGCATTGTACCTTGCAGCTTGGCACCCCATGATCTTGACAACAACATGCCATACTTAGGAGGCACATCAGCCACTACAACATCCATGACCATGCACTTGGCCGGGATTTGAGTTAAATTCACACAAAGTTCTTTAATTAAGCCAAGGCATTTCACTCTGCTAGAGTCAAAAGAATATAAATCCTTGTAAGGTCTAGTTATTTCTAGTCCTAGCCTTTCCATTATCACCTTTGGCATAAGGTTGTGTGAAGCTCCAAAGTCAAGCATAGCATTATGCAAGATTTTTTCATGGATATTTAGGCTAACATAAAAAGGGGGTACTGCCCCTTCTTGAAATTTCCCTTCAATTTTTGGGCCAAACAAGAGAGTTGGTTGCTCATCATTCAAATTGACGGTGTCACTGTTTTCTCCTAAGTTTAAAGCTTTTAAAATTTGATTCTTATATACATCTTGGGTGGCCAACTCAACAAGGGGGGCAAAAATTTTAATTTTGGCAATCTCACTTTCCAAATTAAAAGAAGACTGACTCTTTGAAAGATTCAATTCTATCTTGTTGGGCACCATTTTATTAGTAATCTCAACTTGTTGATTTTCAGTATGTACAATATTTGAAGCTGTTTTATCAGGAGTATTAGCTGCAATGCTAGTGCTACTAGGTCCTTGACTTGATTTGTCACTAGTTAGGATGTCCTTGTCTTTGTTTTTACCAGAACTCTCAGGTGCCGATTTACTGCTTTCAACAGTCACTTTAGGAGTCTTTCCAGGCTTTTTCTTGATGGTGATTTCAGAAGCCTTTGGTTTAGGATCATCTATGTTCTTTTTTCTCCTGAGGTCATATTGTTCTCGGATCTGCATGATGGCATTTTAGAATCCTAACATATAGTCCTTAGTTTCCAACCCTTCCTCTTTCCAACATGAGTATGAGGTATGGTTTTCCTTTGTGGGAATGGTGTGGTCTAGTTCATCCACATCCATCATATTCATGTCGGTTTCTTCTAACTCTTCTATTATTCCTTCATCCTCATCAAGGAAGTTCTATTGAAATGGAGGGATGACCCTTTGATCAGAGTCTCTTGGTCTATTTGGGGGGTTATTTCTCCTAAAGTTTTGGTTTTGATTTTGGTTCTTGTTTTGATTGCTGACTTGGATAGTCAAGCTTTCTACCATCTTTCCTAGTCTCTCCATGGTTTTGGCTAGACTATCATATTTGGGATCAGATGCAGAAGTTGTGCTGTCATCCCTATAGGTTACCTTTTTCTCAGCCCTCATTCTGGCTTTTTTCTCACTCAGTTTTTCCTCAACACTCACTGCTCCTTTCTACATGTCTTCCAATGTATTATAATCTCTCTCCCTAAGCTGGTAAGCCATATCAGCATCAAAGCCTTCAGGGTATTTTACTAGGGCCATTCCTTGGGGAGGTTTCATGTGTGGTGGAAGAGCATTGTAGATACTGTTAAATCTCGTAGAATAGTCATGGACACTCTCTCCTGGATTTCTTTTAAGATTATTATATTCGGCTAGGATTTGGAGAGTTACTTCTAACTTCCCATTTATTTATGAAAGTTTGATGGAGGGCAGGTAGATCATTAATGCTATTAGGAGGCAAAGCTTTAAACCACTTCTTCACTTCTCCTCCTAAACTCTGAGCGAAAATCCTCATCTTAATTGTTTCATCCTCTATTTCCATGTAGTCAAAGGCATCTCCCATCGTAACTACATGGTGTTGAGCAGTGGAGGATTCTTTGCCAGTGAAATGAATAATTTTAGACTGATATTCATTGGATAAAGGAGCTAAAGGCTGGGGTAGCACCAAGGGAGCATACCATGCTGCCATGATTGGAGGTGGGGGTGGATTCTCAAAAGATGGATTAACAAAAGGGGTAGTGGATGTAGGATGAATAGATGTGGATGGAACCGGAGTAGATTTCTGAGCTGATCTTGGATGAGAGACACCTAAATTAAGAAGGAAAAGTAAATCAGGAGGTGTGGTTTCTCTACTACCAGGATGTGCACTTGTTTCAGGAGAAGAAAGTGAAGACTCAGAATCTAACTGATCTAAATCACCAAGAGACCTAGTTCTAAAGGAATTTACTAAGTCAACTTGTGATTGTTGTAGAGCTGAAATATTTACAGGGACTGAATTAGCTCTCAAGGGTGATCTGACAATAGTTGATGATTTAATCCTAGGATATTTCCTAAGAATACTTTCTGGGTTATCAACTATCTCGGGTGGATCTGGGTCAGGATAGGCTCTAGTATGAATCTTTCTAGGAGCCACTATGTTGTTTTTTTCACACCTAAATAAACAAGAAAAGTTCAACCAGGTATGACAATCTTTGAGAGGTTAACTAATCTGTTTTACAAAAAAATTTAATCCTACAGTCCTCTAACTGAGTTTGAATGATACTACAGTGATAAGATTTCTTCCCAGTGGAGTCTTAAGGTCTGTTCAAAATTGTGGAGTCACCAAGTGGAAGTTTTTAGCTCTTTTGGAGGTAAAAGGTTTAATGGTCCACTACCATGTTTATTGGCAACCAATCTGAAACATTTTGGGTTCTCCGAGTTTATGTGGTTGTATGGAAAACTAAAGAGTTTTATAAAAGCTGGCCAAGCAACTATGAACTCAAAATCTCCCCAGTATGGTCACCATTATGTTAGCACCCTGTAATTAGCAAGATTGGAAAAAATCCAACTGCAGGGATAACATCAAACCGCTTTGGGATTCAAGGATCTAGCCCTCCTGAATCTAAAGAGAGATCTCTCTATAAATGAGTTTAAAGATGTGATCTTTAAAGCCTGAAATGTGATATTAGGCTAGTTGTGAAGAGCATGGGTTTTTTTTTGCTTGTTTTGGTTTGGCAAAGACATGATGAAGGTGAAGGCAGTTCAAAATAAAGGGTGAAGATGTCTGCAAGTGAAGGAATGATTCGGCTGACAAAAAAGGAAAAGATAGTTTTAACCCATTGGGCTATGGAGTCATAGGAGGATTTTAATTGGACAGCAAGGTTCAAGAAGGATCCATGGGGTAAGTCACTTATGTCAAAGGATCTCTTAAGGTGATTTATGGAATGAAACAGATAGGAAGTGGAGAACAAAACAAATGAAGAACAGTGCCCAGTCTGAGATCAAGTAAGTGCTTTCAAACTATCTTGCTTCGGCATGTGCTTAGAGAAACAAAACATAAAAGCATTCTGAGATCAGGTAAGTGATTTTAAACTAACCTGCATTGAAATACTTTCAGTTAGAAATATTTTTAAAACAATTGAAATAGCTTAAGATCAGGCGGGTGCTTCAAAACCAACCTGCTTTCAGCATATTCCAAAGGAAAACACTGATGATCATCACAATGAGAAATCTAGATCAGGCTAGTACTTTGAAACCAACTTGCTTTAATATACTTAGTAAAGAGAACTTTCAAATAAAGAAAACATAGAAAATAAAGCTTTCAGTAAGAGTAGGGTACTGTTGCGAGTAAGTCCTAGCTCTATGTTGGCTGTTCCTTATCAGAGAAAGTGAACAAAGTGAAAACATGAAAGAAAATAACAATTGAAAGTGAGGAACACATCACCATTGACACAAATCAGGATCCCATAAATCAGCAGCTTGTATTTGATGTTCAAACCAGTTACAATCAGCAAGCCCAGTGGGTCTCTACAACTTCAAACTTCTCATATCAGCTTATTTATCTTTAAATTGCACACAGGGCATCAGTAGCTTCAGAAAACTATTACATGCATTCAGATGTCCAGAGACCAACATTTTCTCATCTTCTACAGAAGTATTTATAGAAAAATGAGGAGGTGGGAGGATTTCCCAGGGGTCAAGTATCATTAATTATGTAATCATTTCTAACTCTGTTTCTGCCTTTCGAGGCCTAATGATCGAAAATATCTGCTTCTGAACTATTCTTAATCTTTTTAAAATAGTTTTTCCAACAATTAGAGATAAGATATTTTATTTTTATTAATTTTTCAGTTGTCTTCAAGTAAACACCTCTTGTTCAAGTAATGACTAAGATTTATTTTATTTCTGTGAGGTTGCAGGTGTCTTTAGGAGTTGTAGAGGGTTAGATTGGCCTCTGCTTATGGCGGTGGAGGCTTTCTCAGCTCGACAGATGTCTTTTTATTTCCTTAAAACACCTTTAATTTACTTGAGATCTATGTTTTAGGTCTTCAATCTCCTATTTCTGGTGTGTTCTGTCTTCGACATTGATACTCTTTGATCGGTGCTTGATTAATTGTGTTTTTTTTTGGTGCGCAGGGCTATACAGGGATCGAATGGCATCAATGCCTCATGAATCATTGATAAAACGTGAATTTTAAACCCTGCGAATGATTTCTCTGGTGAATCGAAGGCAGGAGGATTGTCACCCTCAACCAACGAATTTTCTTCAACATGGCGAAAAAACCATTAAATCCTGCAAAAATACAAACAAATGTTATAAAATCCTGCACGTGTAGGTTGACTGCTTCAAAAGGCACGTGGAGGGATCATGGCCGTTGGATGGCATCATCCAACAGTCGAGATTGATCAGAGGAATTCAAAGGTAAGGTGGAAGAAAAATTTAAATCAGAGTCGTCGATCGCGCAAAGATCGACAGTCAGTAGCAGAGGCGAAAAGTCAAAGCGGATAAGTATTTTTTGGAAAGATGGAGAAAATGGATAAAACCTTTGTTTCGGGCAAACATGGTCAAAAATCAAGATAGGGAATCGGGATGATCGTGGGTCGTCGGATGAGAGCGGCCCAAGCGATCAACGGTGGAGATCCCACGATAAAAACCTTATAGAATGCGCCCAAACTTCAGATTTTCAATAAAATCCAGATGAATAAAACTCCCGGGTCCGAAAATGCTGACTGGAAGAGGAATCAGGGTGATGAATTTTGGGCCTTCGATCTGCAGATCAGATCGATGGCAGAGATTCTTTTAACACTTCGTCATACCCTGAGTTATCGCACGGGCATCTTCGGAAAGCAATCATTGTCCGATGAGCGGCCTTAGATCGGACGGTGTACGTCAATATCGCATCGGGTCCACGTCCGATATTTAACGTGTGACGAACGGAAGTTTTGTGAACAGTTCCCAGGCCACGCGTCAACCGGTGAATGGAATCGCTGTCGATCGGGAAAAAAGCGCCCTCCGCTTGAAAGTGGTAAGATGGATTCCGCTCGGTTTTTGCTACGGTGATTGGCTGGCGGGGACCACCGGGGTGATATGTCATGCGCCATCCGATATTCAGATCAGATCGACAGTTCGGAGCGACTGAAATTTTTCACTGGCAGAAATTTTAAGAAATAATAAAAAACCGACAAATTAATATAAATAAAGGTTTAAAATATTAATTTCGACCCGGCCTGGCGCCCGACTGCGGGGCCAAGGGTTATATGAAGGGTAATATGACCGAGGGGTTAAAGAGGGGGGGGGGGGGGCTAATCACAATTGGGCAATGCAATAAGCACTTGGAAGACTGGTGCTCAGTTCCAGCATCAGGACGTATGAGGAGGTAAAAGACTCAGCCCAAAGGGGCTTAAGTTTATAATAAGAAAAATGGGTTTTAAATGATTTTCAAGGAGTTTTGAGGATTTCGATAAGGCCAGAAAGGAGTTTTAAACTATGAAATGTGGATAATACAAAGGGGAAATGAGAAAAAATGGAAATCAGAGGAAAATGATGGGGAAAAAGAGAGTAAAAATGAAGGTTAGTTTCTGAGTGAAGGAAGGGGAGAAAAGGGGATTTTGCAGCAGTCTTTCTCATGGAATTTTTAGCAGAATTTTTGAGTTCTGAAGGGAAACAGCAGTGAAGATTTTGGATAGAGGAGATGATGTCTTGAAGAGGATTCAAGAGATCAAATTTCTGCAATGAAACTGTTCCTTGAAGGCTAAACAATGTTTTGGCCACCTTTTGATAGAACAAATTTTATAGGTGGCCAACAGCTTGAAAATGGAGTTCATTTGGGATATAGGAGTGTCACGATCTGAAATTTGTTGCAATAAATTTGTTGTGTAACCAGCTCCAAAAATAGAAGAAAAGAGATATCAACGCCTTAGAAATAATCCACTTCAAGGGGGAAACCTCCAATACATTACATAAATGAACAATTCTTGGATGATACAATTTACAAAACCTTCTTTCTATATATAGGAGTCCATGTGGCCATAATGTAATCCTAGTGGGCCACAATGTAATCCTAGCCGACCTAACAATAATAATTTAAGGGCACAATAATAAAAAAAATGGGGGTTACAAGGGTACAATAATAACAATAAGGGGGTTACACTAATAAAAATAAGGGACTATACTAGTAATATAGGGACCTAACAGCAGCTCTGCAACTTATCCAATATTCACCTCAAAAGCCTTTGATAATATGGATTTGGAGTTTGAATTTATGTTATTCCACATCCAGGATAACTTCATGTTAACTTTAGTTGGCCCAATTTCACATTGTAGAATGGTATTATTGGTGATCTCTAAGCCTTCTTGATATGTTGTCTTCTTGATTTGTTCAAGAAACTCCCTTATCTCCTGCATGATGGCATCCTTTCTTCTTATATCGCCAAGTGAACCCATAGAAGGTACATTTTTTTATGTGACAAGGACTTTAAACCACTATGCATTCGAACATAAGCAGTAATAGTGTTGGTCGCTTATTCACTAAGTTCAGCATAGTTTTGAGTATGAAGTCTTAATTGTGCTCTATCCACCTCGATAGCTATCATGTCCTTCTTAACCAACTTTCCAGGAACATCATGGATACTTGATACCTCAATCTTGTACCAAGTCTACAACTTTTTTTGTCACCTTGAGAAACTTCAGAATCTCTTGAGATTTCTTCTGAATTTGAACCATGGGTGCCACCATATCATGCACAAGAATCATATCATTGTACAACTACCTCATGGTGTCTGTTATCATTCTGTAATTTACGAGATTGTGAGAATAAACACAGAGGGAAACATCAAAACCACTTTGGAAGCTGGGATCTAGCCATGCCATCTTCATAGAGGGATCTCTCTGTAAAATCTAACTTTGTTTTTAATGAATTTTAGGCTAGTTATGACTGTACTTGATTGTTTGTTTGATTTTTATTTTTTGGTTGATTAAATGGTGATATTCCGATTGGGCTATGGAGTCAAAATATTTAACTGTATCTGCATCAATGTTTGAAGGATTATCACAGGGAAATCTAGGTTGCATTAACTAGATCTTTTAATATTTTAAATGAATTATGAAAGTGGAATAAATATGGAATTCAGTAAATATTGAAAAGAAATTAAGTATTCTTCAATCTGACATCAGTGGAAAAAATTTAAATTGAAAACAGCCAGAATATAAGGTGTTATAATCAACATATCATATTCATCACAGTTTCTGTTATACAATTAAGATTTTCAAATTTACAGAGAAAGGAAAAACAATGAATTAGCACAGTTACAAAAGAAAAACATCACTAGTGAATAAACTACATGAATCCTGTGAAAATTCCTTGTATTATTGATGCTCCAACAAAATGTAAATTACAATGTTCAACAAAAAAATATACTCAATAATCAACCCATAATACTTCGAACAACGAAGTATTTATACTAATTTACAAAAAGGATTTACATAAACTTTGTCTCAACCGACAATGTATTATTAGCGTAATATTGAACAATAAAATCTAATTGTTACAAAATAATAGGCTAGGTGGAGATGATCTGCAATGATGGCACTGGTTTAGAGGAAATAGTTACTGAATGGACCTATTTCTAGGCTACTTTGGCTGGTGTTTTGGCCAATGCGCTGGCTGATGATGATTTTCTCTCAATTACTGACTAATCCTATAAATAACAGAGTTTATCCCGTTGATTTTCATCTGGGGTAGTCAACTTAATTACCTTTCGATAAATCTCATCGACTTCAGTATATCTTGAAAAAGTGGGCTTTACCACAAAGATGTGATTTACCTCATGTTGGATGAAAAATTCATTACTCATTGCTTCTAAAAATGCTTTGCCTGTCATATTGCCCTTAATGATGGAAAATTTGGTGTTGTCCCTAGAAATTTCCTTCAATTTATTTACATAATCTTCATGAGTTATCAACTTATCATTAATCACAAACAAAGAAGGCAAACCCTTCTGTGTTAAAGGCTCTCTCCTGGTGAAAAACCTTTTGACTACTATCTCTAAATTGTGGCACTTTTCTTCCAGCTAAACAACTAGATGCTTCTTAGTAAGAATTATTTTCACTTATAGGATGGTTTTTGTCCTATCATCTACTCCCAAATCATCTAACTCATATATGTTTTTTGAGTTCAGGAACTTGATGATGTTGGTTGTTGTTGTAGGCATCTCTCCAAGCTCATGTTTGATGTCTATAATACCATCAGTGGCATTTTTTATCAGCTCCTTTTGCTAAAAGATAATTTGGATGCAGGGCCAGATCTCATTAATTGAGTTTATGATATCTGCCCAGATGATTTCCTTGGCTTGGGCCAAGGTCTGTCCAATTTTCAATTCTCTCTCGGACTTCTGCAATCTCTTTATCAATTTCTAAGCTCTTTGTGCTTCTACTGAATGAGAAGGTTCACTCCTTGTTCTCTGGTCTTGCAACACTTTTACTTGATCTTTTAGCTTATTAATCTCTTATGTTTGAATAGACAGGTTTTCCACTGCCTTTGTCAATTGTTCTGCACCATCTGTTATCTCTGTAGTAGAACCTTTAGCTGTAGGAATGATTATAAGAGGTACAGCATCCAATGGAACCATGTACATATTTGCATTCTTCTCCTTTTCTTTGATCATCTTTTCCATTTTGGTTTCCATTTGTCTTATCTGTACATTTTTCTCCATGATGAGCTTCATCATATCATTATTTTGGGTTTGTATCTCCTCAATGTCCTTGGTGAGAGGATATTTTGTAATTGAAAGCTTCAATTGTTTTCTCAATTTTGTTATGTCAGCATTATTCTTTTTTATTATCTCCTTTGCAGCCTTCATATTAGAGGGATCATATCCTATCTCAACTACCAAACCTTCTAAGGATTTAATCCTTGTATCGTTAGCAAGAGAAGATATTTTCTCCATTTTTAACTGTGACTAGATATTAGACAAAGAAACCTGCAACTTGGAAATATTCATTGTTGTGTTAGTCAAAGCTGAAGAGATCGTTTCACCTGCCTGCGTGTGCATCTCCATTTGATCAATGGGATGAATGTCCTTTATGTAGAATTCAAAAGTTGTCTTCTTGTAGTCATTTTTTGATTTTGGCTGAGGGATTTGGACCTCGAGGTAGACCATCTGCATCTTTCCTTTCTCAGAATTAAATGCTGATAGAAACCTGCTTTGAGAACTGGAAGTCTTCTTCCAGAATTGACTATAGTTGTTGTTCTTTGAGATTTCATTTTTTAATGTTACCTCTCTAAATGTTTCAAAGACTGTCTTTTCCTTCTCACCTTGGGAAACCTTAGTTGTCTGAATAGTCTGCTACTGGTCATGTGATATTGAAGAATTTGTAGGAGAAGTAGTGGACTGGCCACCTACTTGAGAAGATGAAGTTGTTTCCTTGGTAACCACAGAAACTTAGTGTTCTGAATCTTTGTCTATATAAGCTTTAGGATTCATCTTGGTCCTTTTTCTATACATTATTTTTAATTCTTTTCTTGTAGCATCATTCACTGAAGGTAACTTTTCTTCTCTTTTCCTTTTCCCTGCTTTTTCTTGTGGGACAGGAGTCTGTGATGTTGATTTCGATACTAGCTGCTCCTCAGCTTCCTGCAATGTATTCTCATCCCATTCTAACTAGTTCATATAATTTTCTATCTCTGGCCTATGGTTTTGTATGTAAGGAGTAGTTTTATTTTCTACTCTTAGCTTTGAAATGTTTCCTAGAAGATCATAGGGCTAAGTAAAGCTTAGGATGAAGTTCATTTCTTTCAGTATTTTATCTGCTTCCTCACCTATTGACCTGCTATTACAAATAAAGGGCCTAATCTGTGTTTTAATTCTAAATTGGGACTTCTTCTTGGCTGATACAAAGTTAATTTCATCATCATTCAGCATCTGTCTGATATATTCTAGAGCGAAATCCTCATTGGGAATAATTTTGGGAGTTTATAAGGAGCAAGCTCACACCCATATACACTTATCTTTGTGAAATTATGCTACAAGTACCAGTCTCCTGCCTTGGCCTGATCTAAGAAGTGTAATATTCTATTTATATCTTCACCTATTCTAGGTTTAGATGTACTGCTCAGAATACTCATAGCTGGATGTACAAACGTTCAATGAATTGTTTGTATGAAAAATCCTTCTGCTCTTTGATTACCAATGTTGTCTAGAACATAATTGATTGTTGGTTTCCATCTTCATCAAGTTTCTACATGGAAAACTTAATTATATCTGCCAGATAATACAAAAACATGTATACTAAAATAGAGGTGTATTTAAACACTTCTTCGGTCTGAAATTTGATAAACTAATCATGGATGTTGTTTTCCAGGAATTGGCTAAAATTGAAGATGATTGATGGTTTACAATTTGTGGAAAAGATGAGGAGGAAGCCTAAAATGGGTTCATCTATCCACTGATCAAAGTAATAGCCAAGAAGGTATGAAATGACTGTTATAATATGTTTTTCCTGATCAGGGAAGATGGAGGAACGGTATGGAGGGTTTTTCTTTGGCAGTTGAGTATTTTCAGGTAGGAAGATGTCAAATATTTTAGTTTTTTTGGTAAAATCTAGCTTCTGGTATAACTCATTGAGGGCTTCTAGGAAGAAAGGGGTACCATTTTCCACAGAGGGAGCTTGCATCATTTGATCAATTGGTTTTGCAGTGATGGTGAAGAGGATTTCTCCAATGGGGGCAATGATAGCTCTTTGACGGAGGATATAACAAGCTTGACACTTTCGGATAAACTCAGGGGCACTGTATGTGTGGGGGAATATGTAGTGAGGAAAATTGGACTCCCAGAGTCCAATATCATCAGATTTATCAATATAATTATCTTCTAACCAACAGTAAATTTAAAACAACTCAAATTCACTCAGTGTATCATTAATCTTGTAATCTCTATCAGCTAGGGGGGACATGATCTAAATTTAGGGGAGGGTGTACCAAGGGATTGAATGGTTCCTCCTGTTTTTTATTTTTAGGAGGCATATTCAATTTCTTTTACAAGAATTCAAGTGAAAATCGGGTGAACAAGTTTACCAGGAATGTGCAATAGCTTTGTACTTGGTTGAAAGAGGCAAGGTAGGCTCTGTCGCAAATCAATGGATAAATTGGCGCATTGTAAACCTGTAAAGCAACTGAATTTGTGGAAAATGGAGCACAGTTGATCAGGAGTTTATAAATTTTTCTCAAAATTCAAAGATACAGGATTGGGTTGAAACTAGGATGGTTGTGTAGATCTCGTCTTCCTGATTTCGGTGTCGTGAATGGTTCGAAAAACCGATGTATGAAGAAGATATTGTGTTATGATCGAAATGCCAAAGAGGTAAAATTGCGACAGTTTGACCAGGTTTGACTGGGATGCACATTCAGCAAAGTGGAATGTATAGTTAGCAAAAAAGGCATATTCCTTTCAATTGGACCAATTGTTGGAGGAAAAGTGTCAGTTTTTTATTCGTGGTATGGATTGAAGAGCCAATCAGAGGTTTCCATGTGGCCCTTAGACCACATTGTAAAAAAATTTTGGAGGGAGTAGGGTTCGACCCCTTGACCTCCCTCCGAGCACGCGCAGCATTTACCAACTACTCTACATGATGTGTCTTAATAGTCATAGGACACGGGTTTTATTTATGGTTTATTGCAATGATGGTTGGGGGTTGGGAACCACCGGTGGTCCCAACCCGCTAGCGGTCCCCATATACATGTCACATGGAAACGTTAACGTAACCAGCCAACCCCACAGTCAAGGTTAACCCGACGGCTATCAAACCGGAGTTCAAACAGTAAACTATAGTTTAAACACAAGCTCCACTACAACAGTTATGATATCCACGGTTTGTGGGTGCGCATGTGGCCACCACCCAACCGCTAACACTTAATGCGCAGTCAGTTTTGGCGGTAAGTTTAGGGGCGCGCCTAATTTGGCGGGTATGCCATTTTTAACTCCAATTAACTGGAGTTCTCCACTTTTAGTGGAGTTTTCCTAGGGGGTACTGGGAAAAATTTTAAGAGGCCCAATTTTCGCCCATTCTAAGTGAATGAAGAGTCATTTTTTACTAATTGGAGCATTTTGGAGCCACTGGTGTAGAGAAAAAAACCATTAGATCACTGTAACTACATGTAATAGAAAAATTTTGAGCATAATGAAAGATGGACAATCCATTGGGAGCTGGACCCACAAATGTAGCCCAGGAGGGGTGAACTGCTTCATCATGCCTGCTATGTAAATTTCATGTGGTGACTTATTTCTTAGTTTTACACTATCGTTCAATGTTATTTAATCTTGCTTTATGATTCTAATTCACTAAAAATTATCTACAAATCATGGAAAAACTCCTTAATCCTTATGCAAACTAATGAACTGATTATGCACTTGTTTTATAAATTGAAAGGCACTTAGCATAGCAAAACTAATACAGTCATTTCAGATCAGATTGGTATTAGAGCTAGAGTTTATTCTCTGGTGTTGTTTAGTGCAAAGAATTTTTTAACTGTTTGCCAGTTTTATATGTTTACAAGGCTCAGGCTCAAAAGACGAGAAGGCAAATTGGTGGAAGCAAAAGAGTATCAAAAGGAGCCAAAGCAAAGGAGAGAAATATTTCCACAATCTCCACCACCTAGTTCACCTCCTAAAGAAGCAGAAGCTCCATTAAGCATGCCTCATGAGGAAGGAGAAATCAATGAAGAAGTTGGCCCTAAGGAGGAAGAAAAAGTGTTCAGGAGAGCATTTCTTGACATGACTGAGATGGTTAGAATCCTTTATCACGAAATGAATGAGAGACTGGAAGGAGAAGGATCTAAACTTAAAAAGGAAGGACAAGGATATTCAGGAGGTCAACATGATGAAGGCAAGTCAAAGAAGGGAAATGGAGGCAATGGAGAGCCACCATCTTCACCCTTATCTTCATCATCATCATCATCCTCTACTTCTACGTCAGTACATTAGCCACACAAGTCCAAGAGCACTAATAAATCTCCTTTATTAAAACTTGATGTTAAGTTCGAATTGCCAATGTTTAATGGTGAAGTCAATGTAGAAAAGCTAGATAATTTGATTAGACAATTGGAGGTCTATTTGAGAATACATAACCTTCAAGATGATGATACAAAAATTCAATTAGCTTCTTTGAGAATGGAAGATGCAGCACTTGTTTGGTGGGACGCCAAGACAAAGGATGAAATCAAGAAACATGGTAATATTATTCTATCATGTTTAGATTTCATTACTGCTATTAAACAATAGTTTTATCCATTATATCATATGCAGAAATCCATCATGAACTGGCAGAAATTTAGGTAATTAAAGGGACAAAATGTGCAAGAACACACCCAAGAATTTAGGAGAAGAGCTCTCTTATTAGGGGTGGATTTGCAGATCCAAGATACTTTGCTAAAGAACATAGGAGGCTTACATAGATACCTAAAACATACAATTCTCATGTTTAGCCCCACCATTCTAGATGAAGTTTGTGTTCAGGCCACACATCTAGAAGCTAGAGGGAAGAACATTTCTGAAGAGGGTAGGAAGAAACCTTTTAAGGGTAAAGCCAAGGAAAAGATCTCAAAAGGTAAAAACCAAAGAGAATGCATATGTTAAGAAAGAGGGAGAAAAATTGTCTGGTAAATATTGTTCAAAAGAAGGCCATGATGAAACTCATTGTTGGAAATTACATCCTAAATTGAGGCCAAAGAAACCCAATAACAAAGGGAAACATAAAAATGCTGCTACAACTCAACATGATTTAGGATCTGATTCAGGTGATGAAACTAAATTACAGCCATGGGATTGAAGAACATGAAGGGAAAATATTGAAACTAAACCTAGTGCCAGTACATAAAACTATCACATAAACACTCCAAATGAAGAAGAAAGAATAGAACTATTTCATGTGAGGGTCATATCCAATCATACCAAGATTGACACACTGTTTGACAGTGGGTCACAAGAAAACTTAATCTCTGAATATTTGTTCAAGAAACTTAACTTTGAGACCATACCACATAAAAAACCATATCCATTCGTTTGGATTTGTAAAAATGCAAATCTACAGGTTTCAAAGAAATGTATATTGAGGTTTGCCATCACTACAAGATTTGTTGACACAGTTGAATTAGATGTGGTCCCACTTGACATAAATGGTATTGTATTAGGGAGTCCTTACTTGTATGAAAAGAAAGTGATCTTCTATCTCCATGAGAACAAGTATCATTTATTCAAAGATGGCAAGGAGTTCATTGTTAGAGCACACCGCAAAAGACAAACATTGCTTTGGTAAATGCTGGACAGGTAAAGAGGTTGGTAAATTCAAGTAAGAATTTTGTTCTTCTTATGATTAAGCCTAAAGCTGATATTAATCATGAATCTTTTGAGAGATGTGATCCTAATTTGAAATCGGATTTATATGATGTGATTAATGGACATCATGAGATGTTTCAGGAGCCAACAAGATTGCCTCAAAAAATGGAAAGTCAACATGAGATTTAGTTGCAGCAAGATTTTCCTCTTCCAAACATCGATATGTATCGCATGTCAATAATGGAGAATGTTGAAATAAAAAGGAAAATCAAAGAGATGTTGGATAAAGGAATCATAAGGCCAAGCACCTCGCCCCGCAGTTCACCCATAGTCTTGACACCAAAGAAAGATGAGACTTGGCGCATGTGTGTAGATTTTCGAGCTTTGAACAAGAGTACGGTTAAAAATCGTTACCCACTCCCAAGAAAAGATGATTTTCTTGATCAGCTGAAAGAATCAAATTTTTTCACTAAGTTAGATTTACAAAGTGGATATCATCAAGTAAGAATTGTAGAAAGTGATATATGGAAAACTACATTCAAAACCAAACAAGGACTCTTTGAGTGGCTAGTTATGCATTTTGGTTTATGTAATGCACCGGAAACTTTCATGCGAGTTATGGATAATGTTTTGCGACCATTCCTGGATGAATTTTTTATTGTGTACTTAGATGAAAATTTGATTTTCAGCAAAACAAGAGAATATCATGTCTTGCATGTGAATAGAGTGCTTGATATTTTGAGGAAAGAGAATGTTTATTAAGATGTCAAAATGTGAGTTTTAAAAGACTTCTTTGGTCTATTTACGACATATTGTAGGAGGAGGAGAATTGAGGATTGATCCTTCTAAAGTGGAGGACATTTTGAATTGGCCCACACCCAAAACAGTAACCGAGGTAAGAAGTTTCTTAGGTGCAGCTCAATATTGGAGGAATTTTATTGCTAACTTTTCTTCCATCGTAGCTCCTATGCATGCAGTGACAAGTGTGAAGAAAGGCTTCCAATGGGGTGGGAAACAGCAGCAAGCTTTTGAAGCCTTAAAATACAAGATCATTTCAGCTCCAGTCCTTGCATTACCAAATTTGAGATAGCCATTCGAGATACAAACCGATGCTAGTGATTATGCCATGGGCACAATACTTTTGCATCACGGTAAGCCTATCGCCTTTCATTCATAAACTTTTAATGGTGTTGGGACTAATTATCCTACATATGAAAAAGAACTATATGTGTTGGTACAAAGTGTCAAGAAGTGGAAACACTACTTGATGGGTAAAGAGACTATTGTACACACTGATCACCAACCATTACAGTACTTGCAGTCGCAAACAAAATTGCAGCAATCAAGACATTTCAGGTGGATAGGATTTCTTCAACAATTTCACTTGGTTATAAGGTACAAAAAAGGTATTTTCAATAAAGTTGCAAATATTCTTTCGATACCAATCATTAGTGCTTCTAATTTACTAAAAAATGATTATGTTGTACATGAGAGTTACATAGAACAATATGCACATGACATTGATTTCCAAGATGTGTATGCTATTTTGAGTGAAGGGAATCAAGTTGAAGAAAAATATTATCACATGCATAACAATTTGTTGTTTCATTTGGGAAAGCTATGTATTCCACAAGGAGATAGGCTAAGTTTCATGAGAGAATCTCATTCTTCTCTTATTGTTGTACACTATGGGGTAAGCAAAACAGTGGCACATATACAGAGGTATTGTTATTGGCCTCGCATGATAGATAGTGTGTCACATTTTATAAGAGATTTTTCTATGTGTGCAACAAGTAAGCCTAGTAATAGGAAGCTTGGATTGTACATGCCACTACCAGTACCATCAAGGTCATGGGAGAGTGTCTCCATGGACTATGTTGGAGGTCTACCTATGTCAAGAAAGCAACATGATTATATTTTTGTAGTTGTGGATAGATTCAGTAAAATTTGTATACTTGTGCCATGTAAGGAAACCATTATTGTTGAACAAACTGTTGAACTTTATTTTCAAAATTTTTGGGTTCATTTTGGATTTCCCACTTCTATTGTTAGTGACAGGGATTCCAGGTCCATTGGAAATTTTTGGTGAAATCTAAGGAGAATGATGGACACAAAGTTGAAAAAGAGTACCGCTTTCCATCCACAAACAGATGGACAAACCGAGGTGGTGAACAGAATAGTTGTGCATCTGCAACAAACATCCTAATTTGTGGGATGAACAATTGCATTACATTCAGCACACTTACAACCGGGCAAATCACTCTTCAACACAAACCTCAAATTTTGAAGTATGCTTTAGGTATTTTCCAAATTTTCCATTAGACTTCATCTTTGGGAAGGATGTTGCAATTGATGGCCATGGTGACATTGATAAGGCTCAAAATTTCATTGAGAAAATTCAGATTATACATCAACAAGTTCAAGAACAACTTGAGAAAATTCAAAGCAAATACAAAGAGAGGCATGACAAACACTAGGTTGAACACAAGTTCAAAGAGGGAGATGAGGTATGGTTGCACATTAGCAAAGAAAGGATGCAAGCGTAAGGTAAAAAGCTCAAACCCATTCGCTATGGTCCTTTCAAGATCATAAAGAAAGTTGGTAATAACGCATTCCAACTTGACTTGCCTTCTTACATGCAAATGTATTCAATTGTTAATTTTGAAAACTTACGCTTGTATGAACCACCTTTGATCGATGATGAAGGAAGTGATGTTCAGCTACCTATTATTGAATATTTCTCACCAGAATTTCTGGATGAGCTCAAAGAAGATACAATTCTTAATAGGAGGATAAGAGCATCAAATAGGGGAAGTGTTGACTACCTTCGAGTTGGGCTCAAAGGCACTAAACCAAGCAAGGCAATATGGATGGAGGTTGGAAATGTGAGGTAGTTGCACCCTCATCTACTGAACAGGTAATCAAGTATTTTTGGTTCCAAAAGCTTCCCAATGGGGAGGAATGATTAGGAGTTCATAAATTTTTCTCAAATTTCAAAATTACAGGATTGGGTTTAAACGAGGATGGTTGTGTATATCTCGTCTTCCTAATTTCGGTGTTGTGAACGGTTCTAAAAACCGATGTCATATGAGGAAGATATTGTGTTCTGATCGAAATGCCAGATAGGTAAAATTGCGATAGTTTGACCAGGTTTGACTGGGATGCATAGTCTGCAAAGTGGAATGTATAATCATCAAAAATGAATATTCATCAAAATATTCCTTTCCACTGGACCAATTGTTGGAGGACAATTGTCAGTTTTTTATTCGTGGTATGGGTTGAAGAGCCAATTAGTGGCTACCACGTGGCCAGCCCTGAGGCTGCCACATGGCCCTGAAACCGCGTTTTAAAATTTTGTTGGAGGCAGCAGGGCTCGACCCCCTGACCTCCCTCCAGGCACGCGCACCATTTACCAACTACTCTACACAATGTGTCTTAACAGTCATGGGATGCGAGTTTTATTTATGGGTTATTGCAATGATGGTTGGGGGTTGGGAACCGCTGGCGGTCCCAACCTGCCATCGATCCCCATACATATGTCACATGGAAACATTAATGTAACCAGCCAACCCCGCATTCAAGGCTAACCCGACGGCTATCAACTCGGAGTTCGAATTGTAAACTGCAGTTTAAATGAAAGTTTTGCTCCAACATTTATGATATCCGCGGTTTGGGGGGTGTGCATGTGACCACCACCCAGCCGCTAACACTTAATGCGCAATTAGTTTTGGCGGTAAGTTTAGGGGTGCACCTAAATTTGCAGGTATGCCATTTTTAACTCCAGTTAACTGGAGTTCTCCACTTTTAGTGCAGTTTTCCTAGGGGATACTGGGAAAAAGTGTAGGAGGCCCAATTTTCGCCCATTCTGAGTGAATGAAGAGTCATTTTTGACTAATTGGAGCATTCTGCAGCCATTGGTGCAAAGAAAATAGCCATTAAAGCACTGTAACTACATGTAATATCAAAATTTTGAGCATAACGAAAGATGGACAAGCCATTGGGAGTTGGATCAGCAGATGTAGCCTAGGAGGGGTGAACTACTGCATCATGCCTACTATGTAAATTTCATGTGGTGAATTATTTCTCTATTTTACACTATTGTTCAGTGTTATTTAAGCTTGTTTTATGCTTCTAATTCACTAAAAATCATCTACAAATTATGGAAAATCTCGTTAATCCTTATGTAAACTAATGAATTGATTACGCACATGTTTTATAAACTGAAAAACACTTAGCACAACAAAAATAATACAGTCATTTCATATCAACAGTAAAGGTCGAAAGGGTTTAATTGCATGGCTTTATAAGAAAATATGATTTTCCGTTGAACATGGCATGGATCCATTAATTTAATGGTCATTAGTTTTTATTAAATGCCTTAATGGATCAATAACCGTAGGAATGGATTTAATTGGTTTATGGATAAATGATGTGTCAAGGCGGGAGTGGCAAACATAACGGATAGGGAGGCAGTATTTAAGATGTGGGGAACGATGGTTTTTGAGGGGGGTACCAAGTGGTAAATGGTTTAGGGGGGGGGGGGGTGCGAACAGAGGAGAGAAGGCCATGTGGTTGTGGGTCCAGGCGGGAAACCACTTTTTTTGGACCCCACCCCCCCCTCCCCAACACCCTAGAAATAAAGCTAAGATGGAGAGGAGGGGGCAAAGGCTGATGAGGGTTGTCGATTGGAGAGAGGGTAGATCGCACGGAGCATAGGTGGAAGCGGATTAACGTCCATTAACTAGCCCTTTTTTCGAGCAGCGTTCCTTTTAGTTGGAGTGGAAAACTTAGGATAAAAATAGTTCAATCATATCTTTTATGCACCTGACATTTGAAACTTAGGATAAATTGATTTTTTCACATTTCCCTTTATGTGCCAAATAGATTTTGAAGCGAAACTTAGGATAAATCATTTTAATCCTTTTTCGAAGCCCAAAACATTTTCTACCTACCCTTCAAATTTTGCATTCTTTTTCTTGACTAACATTTTTAATTTCTTTCTTCTAGGGGGGCATTTAGACTAGCAAACCCATATCCCTTTTTCTATGAAAAACATAATCTACTCTATCACTTATTTCTCCTATTGATTCATATTAAGTAGTTGAATCAATTTCATTTTCTATCGAACTATTGATTTACCAAGATTAAATTGTTTGGCAAATATTTATTCTCTAACCTAATTTACAAAAAAATCACAATTTTTCAACCATGATTAAGTTGTATGATTTGAACAAATAACTAGTCATTATGGAATTTTTACACAAGTTGCACACAACCTTATTTGATTTTTCCATAAAGAAAACTATCTATCTGTAGTGACATTTGAATTTGCAATAATTTCAATATTATTTTTCTGTATTTTTTCTTTTGTGGGGTTCTAATTTTATTTTTATTCTTTTTCTCTTTTTCTTTCTTTTTGCTTTTTCCTCTTTATTCATTTTTTTTAATAGATATACCATATTTTCATTTTATTTTATATATATATATATATTTTGGAAATCATTTGCATATTGAAAATTATTTACAATGTAAGATTACTGAGAAAAAATACTCAATCACCTTGAAATTATAGGACCTTAACAGTGGCTCCAGATGGGGATGGCACTTCTCCATGTGAATTTTCAAGAACATATGATTAGTAGCCTTGAGTGTTTTCATTTCAGCAATGTCTTCATCTGATTTATTTTGTTGTTGGAGTATTTATGGTAGCATATCAATGAAAGCTTAGGGCCTTCTCTGTGGGCTTCAACTTCAGTCAATAAGTTACCCAATCAAAATAATAAAGACCAAGATATTTACAATGGCTTAATGTACAAAAAATATTTATGCTAATAAAATTAATGCTTCAGCATTCTGCCATTGATAGGCCCACTAGGCATTTATGCTCCATCTAGGTCTTTAAGAAAGAATGCATTGTGTCCTCTAAAAGCATAAATTATGTACGTTCATTTCCAAATATTGTCAAATTTCCCATGTTTTCATTTATCTTCTCTTCTGGAATCCCACTTCAAAAATTTGTCACCCAAATTAAAATCATCATCTTTAGTTATTCTGTCAAAAAAAATTGACATTTTCTTGGATAAGTTGTGTTTTATTGTAGACTTCTTCCCTGGACTGTTGCAACTGAATAGTTTGATTAATCCTCCTCTATGTGTCATTTGGCTCAACCTGCAATTCTTGAATTATCTTCATAACTGGAACTCCCAAATAGGATGGAAAAATAGCATCCATCCCATAACCCAATTGGCATGGTGACATGCCAGTTGACTTCTTTGTAGTTAGTCTATCATCCCAAAGTGCATTAATTAACTTGTGTCATGAATTTTGTTGTCTTCTAACATATTTTTAATGATGTTAACCAAACTCTTATTTGAGGATTCAGCCAACCCATTACCCTGAGGGTAATAAGAAGTTGAATGCCCCAAAGTAATATGGTATTTACTGCAAAATTCTATCATTTTCTTATATTTAAAGGCTCTGGCTTTATCATTAATAAGTTTACAAGGACAACTAAATTTAGAGAGGATATTGGTTTCAAGAAATTTAATGATGACAACATCAATAGATAATCTGGAAGGTGTGGCTTCAATCCATTTAGTAAAGTAATCAGTGGTTGTGAGAATCCACTTATGTTGGGCAGAGGAAGGTGGATGAATTTCACCAATGAAATCTAGTCCCCATTGCTGGAAAGGACTTTCAACAGATATATGCTTTAAGGGCAAAGGCAGAATTTTTCTTTTTCCCTCAAATATTTGGAATTTATGGTAGGAGGTTACTTTTTTGTGGATATCACGGAAAAGGGTAGGCCAGTAAAAGCCAGCTCTAAAGATTTTTTTAGCAGTGGTTTTCCAGTATAGATGTCCACTACAATCACCTTCATGGAATTCCTGCATGGTCCTTTCAGCATCATCCTTCAATAAGCACTTGATTAAAATACCACCAACATATTTCCAATATAAAACATTATCTATGATGCAAAACTTGACTGCTTTTAACTTTAGAAATATTCCTTTTGTTTTTTTTAAACCAGGAGGAGAATTTAAATTGAATAAAACTATATTAGTTCTGCATATCAAGGTGTGTTTAGAAAAGCCTCATCAATTTTTGGAGTCGCATGTTCCTCTTGATCATCTAATGCAGCAACAAACTTGATATCCAATGCATGAAAATTTTACTTAGCCATCAATTTGGCTAGTCCTTGTCCTTTGATAAGTTTGGTGAGTTTAATTTCTAAGTCATACTCAAGGATGATAGCAATACATTTACCTCTTTTACCATCGGGTCCATTCTGAGATAAATATACATAACGACTGAATTTGGTACATAAGCAATTATATGGGAATGTAGGATATACACCCTAAAATATTTAATTTATTTTATCAATGAAAAGGCTTATTTTTCCATTATGTTATATTTCAAATATGCATCTCTTAAAACCTTACTGAAAAATGCAATGGGATGTTCAAATCCTTCATTATTTTTCTACAATAAAGCAGCTGCAATAGTATGTTTAGATGCAAAATAAATATTATGAAATCTTTAGTAAAATATGGACTGATCAAAACTGGTGCTTTTGTCAATTGTTGTTTAACTAAATCAGAGAATTGTCTAGCCCCAATGCTCCATCTAATTTCTGAATCCTTTTTCAGCATATTTGTTATATTTCTGAGAATTTCTACAAGGTTAGGAATGAATTTTCTTAGGAAATTAATCTTGCCATTAAATTATTGAAGCTCCTTAATGTTTCTAGGGTTATTGATTTTTAATATAGCTTCAATTCTAGTTGTATCAATCCTAATACCATATTTAGAAATGATATGACCCAGAAGCTTTCCTTCTTCAAGGCCAAAAAGTGTTTTCTTAGGATTTAATCAAATGCAAAACCTTCTACATTTTTCAAACACTCTTCTTAGATGTAACAAATATTCCTCATCAATTTTTGAATAGACAATAATATCATCTATATAGATCACAATAATCTTCCAATTTCATCAACAAAGGCAATATCCATTTCTCTTTGAAATGTGGCTCCAACATTCATTAACCCAAAGGGAATCTTCACATACATGAAGTTTCCCCATGGAGTACTGAAAGTTGTTTTATCCTGATCATTGGGGTGTACTAAGACTTGGTCATAACCTGAGAAACCATCTAATAATGAAATCCTACTAGATCCTACTACCTTATGTAACATATGATCCATTTTTTGCAAAGGGTAGTTGTATTTTAGGGAGACCTTATTTAGATTTCTGAAATCAGTGCATAATCTGATTTCTCCTGTTTTCTTCCTAGTAGGCATTATTTTAGACACCCATTTAGAGTATCTAATAGGAACTATGATTTTAGCATCATACATATTTTTAATTTTTTTCTCAATCAGAGGCATCAGAACTATATTTATTCTTCGAAGCTTTTGTTTAAATGGTTTCTGATATTCCTTGATTGGGATTTTATGTTGTATAATACTAGTGTCATATGCTTTGAGGTCTTCATAGCTCCAAGCAAAGATATCAATGAATTATTTGAATAAAGCTATGTATTTTTGTTTTTGAGCAGCAGGAAATGATTTTGACAGTTTTATCATTTTAGGATCCTTTTCACTGCCTATATTAAATTCTTCTACATCTTCCCCTGTGGGCTCTATCTTTGGATTTTTAGCTACATCGTTGGAATGAAATAATTCTTCTAGTGGAACCAAACCTCTAGGTAAAACGTTATCCTTTAACTGAAATATTTCAAACTCTTCTTTTTCGGGATCTATTTCAAGCAATTTTAATTTATCTACAACTTTATCTACATGACTATTTACATTTGAATCATCTGACTATTTTCCTACCTTAGAATGTACAACTATTTGATTTTCAAATTCACACTCTAAATATATGATATTTTCTTCATGTTCATCCTTATATTATAGAAAGTTTTCAATTTGTTGGTACCGTTGGTCGATGTTTCACTTCCATTGTATATTATCTATTGGGGTGAGGCATTTTACATGTGTTGGATGAAAAATCCAGACCATTTGCTAGGATATTTTGATTTCTATGAATAGCATAAAGATCATATTCTACAAAATTTTCTAATAAATCAAGCACGATGTTTTTGTATCCTCTCAATCTTGGATACTTTGCAAAGTATTCTCCTTTGATCTGCTTTATAATTAACTCATAATCTCCATGAATGGAAATTCTTTTAGAACCTATTATTTTTAACAATTGCAATCCTAACAGAAGTGCTTCATACTCGGCTATGTTATTGGTACATTGAAAATTTAGCTTATATGAATGACCTTCAACATGATTGTTTCCTGTGTTTGAAACCCACACTCCTGCTCCAGAACCCTCTCTGATACAAGATCCATCAAAACTCATGTTCCAAAAACGTTCAAGTTTAGTGTTTTGTTCAACTATTTGTGTTTGATTTACATATGTTTCAAAAATACCATTTTCTGCATTGGTAACCTGAGCATTGATATCTCCATCATTATAAAGAATGAAAGAGTCTAAATCTGAGTGGACAGAGTAAATAGGATAGTTATGTGGTTTATCTTGACTACTCACCATGAATTTCATTAAAGTTTCCATATATAGTCTTCTTTGTTGACCAAACATTGGTATGGTAGCATAAGCAGGTCAATTTGTAGGGTCCCTTGCAATTTTTCTCCCCATGTGCGTGATAACAACATGCCATACTTAGGGGGTATATCTGCAACCACTATATCCATTACTAGAGTCTTAGCTCGGATTTGAGCTAAAGTAACATATAGATATTTAATGAGACCTAGACATCTTACTTTGTTGGAATCAAATGAATATAATTCTTTATAAGGCCTAGTAATGTCAATACCAAGTTTTTCCAAAACAGCTTTGGGCAAAAAATTGTGTGAAGCACTTAAATCTAGCATAGCACTATGGAGAATATTATCATGAACATTGAGGCTAACGTAGAATGGAGGAACTCCTCCTTCCTGTGGTTTACCATCAACTTCTGGGCCAAATAAGAGTTTAGGCTGATCATCATTCAAATTGACAGTGTCAGTGTTTTCCCCTATGTTTAGAGCCTTCATAACCTGAGTTCTGTATAGATTTTTGTTCATTAACTCTATTAAGGGAATAGGAATTTTCAGTTTGACTAATTCATTTTCAATGTTGAATGATGTTTGAATCGTATTCAAGTTCAAAAAATTAGATTTATCAACAATTTATTTTGACATAGGTTATGTTTGGTGACTAGTGGTTGGGATATTAGTTTGAGTAGTTTTTGAAGTATTCTCATTTATCTTTTTGGCAGGAATTTATATTGCCTTTTTTCTAGGACTATCAGTAGTTTTCTTGGTGGAATTCTCTGGGGTTTTCTTCACAACATTATCAAAGGTTTTCTTAGCAGAATTTTCATAATTCTTTTTTTTTGGGGCATCAGAGTTTTTCTTACTCCTGAGATTATATTTCCTATGGACTTCCATAATAGAATTTTCAAATCCTTGTTTGTAATCATCTGATTCTTCTAAATCAAGATCTATTTGGGAAAGTTGAAAAAACTCAAGTTCTTCTTGAGTAAAAAAAATTGTTTCATCATCGTTAATACCCATCAAATTGATTTGGTTATCTTCTACCTCTTCTAATATTTCCCCATTATCATCAGCATAATTCTCTTGAAATGGAGGTCTAATTTGTTGATCAAGACCCCTTTGCTCCCTCTGTTTGATTTGGGGAGGATTTCTTCTAAGATTTTGATTACGATTTTGAGGTGCAGATTGATTTTCTCTAGGATCTTCCGTTTCATTTAGATTAATCCTTTCCATAATTATTTCTACTATTTTAACTAATGAATCAGTTTTGGCATCAGAAAAATAAGTTGAGGATTCTTCTTTCATGTTCACTCTCCTTTCAGTTCTAATTCTAGCCCTCTTTGCTAACATATTTGCTTCTACACTCACTGCATCCCTTTTCATTTCTTCTAATGTTGATGAATTTCTCTCTCTAAGTTGGTAAGACATATCTACCTCAAAGCCATACGGGAATTTAATTAAGGCTAAACCTTGTGGTGGTTTAATGTTGGCAGGAATTGCATTGTATATATTGTTAAATCTAGTGCAATAGTCTTGTACAGTTTCCCCTAGTGGCCTCCTAATTCTTTCAAACTCAGATAAAATCTGAAGAGGATTCTTTTTTATTTCCCATCTATTAAGGAATGTCTGATGGAATGTAGGGAGATCATTTATGCTAGCAGTAGGCAAATCTTTAAACCATTTCCTAGCCTGTCCAATGATACTTTGTGCAAACAACTTCATTTTTACATTTTCGTCATCTACCGCCTAAAGTTCAGAACTATCATTCATCCTATCTACATGTTGTTGGGCAGTGATAGGTCTAGTTCCATCAAATTGTGGAATCCTTGTCTGATAGTCTTGTGGCATGTTTTCCAAAGGAGCTTGAAGAACAAGAGGAGCATATCTGGATGCCATTATAGGGATATGAGGATGAGCAATATGAGGATTGATGAAAGGTGGAGGTTGAACTGAAACTTGAGCTTTTTGTGAGGATGAAGGTTATATTTTGTTTGAGGATTGGGAAAATATAGAGTTTGAGTTGCTTGATGAGAAACTAATGGATTAGTAGTGGAAACTATAGAAGGGGTAGGACTAGCTGGTCTAGGATGCAAAGATTGTGATGAGGTGGATGATTCAGCAAAAGAAGTTAGGGAATAGATTTCAATAGACTGTTGGACATAAGACTCATGAACAGAAAGGTCAAGATCTGAAAGTAAACCTTGAAATTTATAAAAATATTGAATAATCTTAAGGTCAATATCAAGTTGGAAAACTGCACTTCAAAATAATGGCACCTTAATGTATCTTGGTATACCACTATTTGATCTACCCAATTGGCCGACTTAGTTATAAATAAACTATGTTCAAAAGGTAAGTCAAAATTAATGTCTTGTAGAGTAAAAAATTCTTTTGGGAGTGAATCTGCTCTATGGGGAGGACTGCTACTTTCTTGGCTCTCTGCTATGATTTTTATACTTGGCAGTTTTTCAGGATCATCAACAATAACTGCAGGCTTTGGATCAAGATGAGATCTAGTGTTAGCTCTTTTGGGAGCCAGAATTGAAAACTAAGGCACACAAACTTTTATTATTTACAAAAATGAAAAGGAAGCAATCTCTCGAAATTATTCCTATCATACACTTTTTTAACCAGGGTTATGAATTCAAAGAAAATTTCAATATTTTTAATTTGTCCCCAGTATGGTCGCCACTATGTTATCATTCAGTAATTTTTGAGATTGTGAGAATAAACACAGAGGACAACACAAAAACAACTTTTGAAGTTGGGATCTAGCCCTGCCAACTTCAGAGAGGGATCTCTCTGTAAAATTTAACTTTGTCTTTAATAAATTTTAGGCTAGTTATGAATGTACTTGATTATTTGTTTTATTTTGATTGTTTGTTTGATTAAATGGTTATATTCTAATTGGGCTATGGAGTCAAAATATTTAATTGGAACTGCATCAATGTTTGAAGGAGTCTCACAGGGAAAGCTAGGTTGCATTAACTGGAACTTTTAAGATTTTAAATGAATTATGAAAGTGGAAGAAATATGGAATTCAGTAGAGATTGAAAAGAAATTAAGTATTATTCAATCTAACATCAGTGGAAAACATGTAAATTGCAAAAACAATGAAATAACACAGTTACACAGGAAAAACATCACCAGTGAATACACCACATGAATCTTGTGAAAATTCCTTGTATTATTGATTCTCCAGCAAAATGTAAATTACAATGTTCAGTAGAAAAATATACTCAGTAATCAATCCATAATACTTAGAAAAACTAATTATTATATTAATTTACAAAAACGATTTACATAAATGTTGTCTCAACCGATAGTGTATTATCAATCTAATTGTTACAAAATAATAGGCGAGGTGGAGATGATCTGGAACGCTGGCACTGTTTTAGAGGAAATAGTTGTTGAATGGACCTATTTTTGGGCTACGCTTGTTGGTGTTCTGGACGATGTGCTGGTTGATGATGATTGTCTCTCAATTACTGACTAATCCTATAACTCACAGAGTTTATCCCATCGGTCTTCATCTGGGATAGTCAACTTAATTACCTTTCGGTAAATCTCATCAACTTCATTATATCTTGCAAAAGTGGGCTTTACCACGAAGATGTGATTTGCCTCATGTTGGATGAAAAATTCATTACTCATTGCTTCTAAAAACACTCTGCCTGTAATACTACACTTGATGTTGGAAAATTTGGTGTTGTCCCTAGAAATTTCCTTCAATTTCTTTATAAAATCATCATAAATTATCAACTTATCATTATTCACAAAAAAATAAGGCAGACCATTATGTGTTAAAGGCTCTATCTTGGTGAAAAACCTTTTTACTATTTTCTCTAAATTGTGGAACTTTTCTTCCAGCTGAACAACTAGATTCTTCTTAGTAAGAATCCTCTTCACTTCTAGGGTGGTTTTTGTCCTATCATCTAATCCCAAACAATCTAACTCATATCTGTTTTGGGAGTTTAAGAACTTGATGATGTTGGTTGTTGTTGTAGGCATCTCTCCAAGCTCTTGTTTGATGTCTGTAATAGCATCAGTGGCCTTTTTTATCAATTCCTTTTGCTCAAAGATAATTTTGATGTAGGGCCATATCTCATTTATGGAGTTTATGATATCTTCCCAGATGATTTCCTTGGCTTGGGATAAGGTCTGTACAATTGTTGATTCTCTCTCTGACTTCTGCAATCTCTCTATAAATTTCTTAGCTCTCTGTGCTTCTACTGAATGAAGAGCCTCACTCCTTGTTCTCTGGTCTTTCAATACTTTTACTTGATCATATAGCTTCTTGATTTCTTCTGTCTGAATAGACTGTTTTTCTACTGCCTTTGTCAACTGTTCTGTACCATCTGCTATAGGTTGTAGCTGTAGGAATGGTTGTAAGAGACACAACATCCAATGGAACTATGGACAAGTTTACGATCTACTCCTTTTATTTGATCATATTTTCCATTTCGGTATCCATTTGTCTTATTTGTGCATTTTTCTCCATGATGAGCTTCATCATATCAGCCTTTTGGGTCTTTGTCTCCTCAATGTCCTTGGTGAGAGGATCTTCTGTAGCTGAAAGATTCAGCTGTTTTCTCAATGTTGTTATGTCAACATTCTTATTTTTTATTATCTCATCTGCAACCTTCATATTAGAGGGATCATATCCTATCTTAACTACCAAATATTCTACGGATTTAATCCTTGTATCCTTAGTAAGAGAAGAGATTTTATCCATTTTTATCTTTGAATGGATATTGGAAAAAGAAACCTACAACTTGGAAAGATTCATTGTTGTGTTAATCAAAGTTGAAGATATCATTTCGCCTATCTGCTTGTTCATCTCCATTTGACCAATGGGATGAATGTCCTTTATGTTGAATTCAAAATATGTCTTCTTATAGTCAACTGTTGATTTTTGTTGAGGGATTTGGGCCTCAAGGAACACCATCTGCATCTTACCTTTATCATAATCAAATGCTGACAACAACCTGATTTGAGAACTGGAAGTCTGCTCCCACAATTGATTATAGGTGTTGTTCTTCAAGATTTCATTTTTTAACTTTATCTCTATAAATGTGTCAAATACTTTCTTTTCCTTCTCACATAGGACAACCTTATTTGTCTAAATAGCCTGTTGTTGGTCATTTGATACTGAAGAAGTTGTAGGAGAAGCAGTGGATTGACCACCTACTTGAGAAGATGAAGTTGTTTCCTTGGTAACCGCAACAACTTCTTGTTCTGAATCTTTGTCTGTATCAGCTTTAGGATTCATCTTGGTCCTTTTTCTATACATTATTTTGAATTATTTTCTTGTAGTGTCAATCATTTAAGGTTACTCTTCTTCTCTTTGTATTTTCCCTGTGTTTTCCTATGGGACAGGAATCTGTGATGTTGATGTCAATACTAACTACTCCTCAACTTCCGAAAATGTATTCTCAGCCCATTCTAACTGGTTCATATACTTTTCTATCTCTGGCCTGTGGGTTTGTATGTAAGGAGTAGTTTTATTTTCTACTCTCAGCTTTGAAATGCTTCCTATCATAGGACGAAGTAAATCTTAGGTTGAAGCTCATTTCTTTCAGTATCTTATATGCTTTCTCACCTACTGGCCTGCTATTACAAATAAAGGGCCCAATCTGTGTTTTATTTCTAAATTGGGACTTCTTCTTGGCTGATACAAAGTTAATTTCATCAACATTCAGCATCTCTCTGATATATTCCAGAGTGAAAATCCTCATTGGGAGGAATTTTGGGAGTTTATAAGGAGAAAGCTCACACCCATATACTCTTATCTATGTGTAATTCTAGTACAAGCACCAGTCTCATGTCTTGGCATGACCTGAAAAGTGTAATATTCTATATATATATTTACCTATTATAGGTTCAGTTGTAGTACTCATAATACTCATAGCTGGATGTACAAACAGTTCAATGAACTATTTGTATGAAAAATCCTTCTTCTATTTCATTACCAATGTTGTCCAGAAGATGATTGAATGTTGGTTTCCATCTTCATCAAGTTTCTGCATGGAAAACTTAAATCTATCTGCCTGATAATACACAAACTTGTATACTAAAATAGAGGAGTATTTAAACACTTCCTCGGTCTAAAATTTGATAAACTGATCATGGATGTTGTCTGCCAGGATATGGCTGAAATTGAAGATGATTGATGGTTTACAATATGTGGAAAAGATGGAGAGGAAGCCTAAAATGGCTTCATATATCCACTGATCAGAATAATAGCCAAGAAGGTATGCAATGACTGTAATAATATATTTTTCTTATCAGGGAAGATGGAGGGTTTTTCTTTGGCAGTTGAGTATTTTCAGGTAGGAAGATGTCAAAGATTTTATCTCTTTTGGCAAAATCGAGCTTCTCGTATAACTCATTGAGGGCTTCTAAGGAGAAAGGGGTACCTTTTTCCACAGAGGGAGCTTGCATCATCTGAAAAATTGATTGTGTAGTGATGGTGAAAAGGATTTTACCAGTGGGGGCAATGATGTATCTTTGATTAGGGATATGGAAGGCTTGACACTTTCGGAAAAGTCAAGGGCACTATATGTGTGGGGGAAGATGTAGTGAGGAAAATTGGACTCCCAGAGTCCAATATCATCATATTTATCAATATACTTATCTTCTAACCAACATTACATTTCAAATAGTTCAAATTCACAGAGTGTCTCGTTAATCTTGTAATCTCTATCAGCTAGGGGGACATTATCTAAATCTAGGGGAGAGTGGACCAAGGGATTGAATGGTTCCTCCTGGTATTTCTTTTTAGGAGGCATATTCAATTGTTTTTACAAGAATTTAAGTGAAACTCAGGTGAACATGTTTACCAGGAATGTGCAATAGCTCTTTTCTTGGTTGAAAGAGGCAAGGTAGGCTCTGTTGCAAATCAATGGATAAAACTAGCGCGTTGTAAACCTGTAAAGAAACTGAATTTGCAGAAAATGGAACACTGTAAAGGTCGAAAGGGTTAAATTGCATGGCTTTATAAAAAAAATTGGTTTTCTAATTAACATGGCGCAGATCCGTTAATTTAACGGTCATTAGTTTTAAATAAATGTGTTAATCGATTAATGATCGTTGGAATGGATTTGATTGGTAACGGATAAATTATGTGGTGCGACAGGAGTGGCGGAGGTAACAGATAGGGAGGCGGTATTTAAGAAGTGGGGAATGGTGGTTTTTTTGGGGGGGTACCAAGCAATAATGGTTTAGGGTGAGGGGGGTGCGAACGGAGGAGAGGAGGCCACGTGGTCTTAGATCTAAGCGAGAAATAGCTTCTTTCAGAACCCCCCCTTGGCGATAAAGCTAGGATGGAGAGGGGGGGTCGAAGCCTGATGTGGGTCATCGTTCTGAGAGCAGGTAGATCGGATGGAGGATAGGTGGAAGTGGCTTAACGTATGTTGACTTTACCTTTTGTCAGGCAGCGGTCCTTTTAGTTGGAGTGGAAAACTTAGGATAAAAATAGTTCAATCATATCTTTTATGCGCCCAAGATTTGAAACTTAGGATAAAGTGATTTTGTCACTTTTCCCTTGATGTGCCAAATAGATTTTGAAACGAAACTTAGGATAAATCATTTTAATCCTTTGTCAAAGCCCAAAAAATTTTCTACCTACCCTTCAAATTTTTCATTCTTTTTCTAGACTAACATTTTTTATTTCATTCTTTTAGGGGTGCATTTAGACTAGCAAACCCATATCCCTTTTTCTATGAAAAATATAATCTACTCTATCACTTATTTCTCCTATTGATTCAGATTAAGCAGTTGAATCAATTTCATTTTCTATATAACTATTGATTTACCAAGATTAAATTGTTTGGCAAATCTTTATTCTCTAACCTAATTTTCAAAAAAATCACAATTGTTCAACCATGATTAAGTTGTATGATTTGAACAAATAACTAGTCATTGTGGAATTTTTACACAAGCTGCACACAACCTTATTTGATTTTGACATAAATAAAACTATCTATCAGTAGTGACATTTGAATTTGCAGCACTTTCAGCATTATTTTTCTCTATTTTTTCTTTTCTGGGGTGTGATTTTATTTTTATTCTTTTTCAACTTTTCTTTATTTTTGTCTTTTTCTCTTTTTTCATTTTTTTTAATAGATATACCATCTTTTCATTTTATTTTATATATATATATATTTTTGGAAATGATTTTCATATTGAAAATTATTTATAATGTAAGATTACTTAGACAAAATACTCAATCACCTTGAAATTATAGGACCCTAATAGTGGCTTCAATTGGGGATGGCACTTCTCCATGTGAAGTGACAAGAACATATGATCAATAGCCTTGAGTGTTTTCATTTCAGCAATGTCTGCATCTGATTTCTTTTGTTGTTGGAGTATTTATGGTAGCATATAAATCAAATCTTAGGGCCTTCTCTCTGGGCTTCAACTTCAGTCAATAAGTTACCCAATCAAAATAATAAAGACCATGATATTTACAATGGCTTGATGTATGAAAAATATTTATGCTAATAAAAGTAATGCTTCATCATTATGCCATTGACAGGCCCACTAGGAAATTTTGCTCCATCTAGGTCTTTAAGAAAGAATGCATTGTGTCCTCTAAAAGCATAAATTATGTAAGTTCATTTCCAAATATTGTCAAATTTACCATGTTTGCATTTGTCTTCTCTTTTTGAATCCCACTTTAAAACTCTGCCACCCAAATTAAAATCATCATCTTTAGTTCTTCTGTCAAAAATATTTTTGACATTTTCTTGGATAAGTTGTGTTTTATTGTAGACTTCTTCCCTATACCGCTACAACTGAATAGTCTCATTAATCCTCCTATGTGTGTCATTTGGATAAACCTGTTGTTCGCCACCTATAAAATTTGTTCTATCAAAAGGTGGCCAAAACATTTTTTCAGCCTCCAAGAGACAGTTTAATTGCTAAAATGTTATCTCTTGAAGCCTCTAGAAGCTCTCATGCCCATGTCTAAAGATCTTCACCACTGTTTCCCTTCAAGACTCGGAAATCCTGCTGTTTTCCTAAAAATACTGCTGCAAAGCCATCATTTTCCCCTTCTCCCACTCAAAACTAACCTTCATTTGTTTCCCTTCTTCTCCATAAAAATCTATTTTTTCATGAGTTCTCTTCTTCCATTCATGAAAATCCATTTTCTAAGGTTCAAATAATCCTTCTTTACCTTATCAAAACTCCTAAAACCCTTCAAAAACCATTGAAAATAAATGAAGAAACCCATTTCTTGTTAAGGGTTTAAGCCCCTTTTGGCCAAGTCTCAACCACTTCCCCACCAGGTGCCCATGTTGCAAAGACCAAGCACTAACCCCTCCTGGTGCTCATCGCATCGCACAAATTCAAAGTGCGCAAGTCTTGTGTTCCTTTTAAAACTTGTGATGCGATAAACTCTTTTTATACAAACCTTCCGGATCGCATCGCAAAAACCCAACGCGCAAAGTTGTTTCACATATTTTAAAAAAACTTGCGATGCGATCATGCTTGTATTATAAATCCCCGGTCGCATCACATTTTATACATATCTGTGGGCCCGCCTTTGGCACTTGAAACCTTATAATATTTCCATTCTCTATCCGCGTTTTCCTTTGTAAAATCCAAAAACCCACTTTTCCAAAGTTTGGTCTAAAAACCCAAGTCATATGTTAAATACAATGGGTAGATTGAAAAGATCCGATCGCGCAATCGCAATCGTAGAAAATACCATGGGTAGATTGAAAAGCCCATGTCCAAAATTCCGTTATGAGATTGGCCCTTGTCATACAAAGCCCCAGCCATATGTTTCTCCATCCGCCCAACGGCCTCGCAATCGGGCGCCAAGCCACTTTTCCTCCGCCCAAAGCAAAAATCATTGTTTTATATATAAACTTTGGGTTTTTATGGTTTTCTAAAGGTTTTTCACCGGTTTGAAATTCGAGAAATCTCTACCGTTGATCTGATCTCCAGATCCGACGGTACGGAACCTATCAAACCCGGTGGACCCCACCCGCCGTGCGCTGTTTTCCCAAAACCATATGGCTTTCATCACACCGCCTTCGAGCGAAGGACGGTTTTCGCCCGATGGCCAGCGATTCCATACATCGCGTGACACATGTACTGGACAAGGTTCAAGAAACCACCGTCCATCGTGCATTATCGTTCGGACCAGGACGCCCAGCGATATTGTTGTGCGCCATCCGATCTGGGCCCACTCATCCAACGGTGATCGCTTGCCGAAGCTGTCCGATGGTTAACGAAGATGCGCACACAATAACTGGGCTATCGTACATGCGGAAATGGCATCTCCGCCGTCGATCTGATCTGCAGATCGACGGCCCACAATTCATCGCCCGACCTCTCCGTTTGAATTTCACACCTCTAATCCCGATTTTCGATCTCTGCGCGATCGACGGCTCAGATTTATCCTACTCCTCCGCCTCCTCGTTCAATCTCGACCGTCAATCTCTGCACGATCGACGGCTCGGATTTAATTTTTCTTTCGCCCATTCTACGATATCTCTCAATCAATCCTGACCGTTGGATGATGCCATCCAACTGCCCCGCTGTCTTCACACGCCTTCCGATGCAGTTAACCTATAAAAGCAGGATTTTATAATAGTTTTTGTATTTTGCAGGGTTTTAAATCATTTTCTCGCGATTTTCAAAGAATATTCAGAGGCGGAGGGTGATGACCCTCCCGTCTTCGATTCGTCAAAGGAAATCATCCACAGGTTGGAAATGCATGTTTTCTCAGTGTTTCCTCAGGCATGGATGCCTTATAAACCCTACGCACCAGAAAGAAAGCCATGAATTAGCACAGTCAAAGAGTATCAGTGCCGAAGACCAAAATGAACCAGAGCAGAGGATTAATGGACTGTTTTGGGGGGATTATGGCTAAGGATGATCATTAAAAACCTAATCCCCGATTCAAAACAGAGTTTAAAACAAATCTAAATGGTTTCACCGATAGAAACCCCCCACCGCCACAAATTGAGGCAAATTGATCCCTTTAGTTATCACGACGCCACCTGTGCCTCAAAATATTCAATCAGAAGTTGAATTTATTGATCAGGAACCTACAGCCTCACAGAAAATCAAAGGTCGCCGAACAAATAAATACTAATCAAGGGTCTTATCTCCAAATTGTCGGAAAAACTATTTTAAAGGTTAAAGAACAGTCCAGAAGCAGATCTTTTCAATCATTAGGCCTCGAAAGACACAAACAGAGTTATGAAGTAGAGTTATAAACGATTACATTCCCACCTTATGCCTTGCCTGGTTCCCAAAGGCCAGGAATTGCATTTATTACATAATTAATAATACTTGACCCCTGGGAAATCCTCCCACCTCTTCATTCTTCTATAAATACTTCTGTAGAAGATGAGAAAATGTTGGTCTCTGGACATCTGAATGTATGTAATAGTTTCTGAAGCTACTGATGCCCTGTTTGCAACTTGAAGATACATAAGCTGATATGAGAAGTTTGAAGTTGTAAAGACCCACTGGGCTTGCTGATTGTAACTGGTTTGAACATCAAATACAAGCTGCTGATTTATGGGATCCTGATTTGTGTCAATGGTGATGTGTTCCTCACTGTCAATTGTTATTTTGCTTAATGTTTTCACTCTGTTCACTTTCTCTGATAAAGAGCAGCAAACATAGAGCTAGGATTTACTCTCAACAGTACCCTACTCTTACTGAAAGCTTTATTGTCTATGTTTTCTTCATTTGAAAGTCCTCTTTGAAGAGTACATCAATGCAAGCTGGTTTAAAGGCACTTGCCTGATCTAAAATTCTCTTTGTTACTGTTATCTGTGGTTTTCTTATTTGAATATGTTGAAAGTAGGGTAGTTTAAAGGCACTTACCTGATCTTAAGCTTTTCAACTGTTTTGTAAATTTTCTCTTATTAAAAGTACTTCAATGCAAGCTAGTTTAAAGGCACTAACCTGATCTCAGAATACTTTTATGTTTCTCTCATTGAATATGCTGAAAGCAGGGTAGTTTAAAGGCACTTACCTGATCTTAAGCTGTTTAAATGTCTTTTAATGTTTTCTAACTGAAAGTACTTCAAAGCAGGCTACTTTAAAGGTATTAACCTGATCTTAGAATACTCTTATGTTTTTCTTTAAGTACATGCTGAAGCAAGATAGTTTAAAAGAACTTACTTGATCTTAGGTTGTTTTACTATATCTTCATTTGTTTGTTATTCATTTCCTATCTGTTTCATTCCATAAAATCACCTTAAGAGATCCTTTGACATAAGTGACTTGCCCCATGGATCCTGCTTGAACCTTGTTGTCCAATTAAAATCCTCCTATGACTCCATAGCCGGGTTAAAACTGTCCTTGATTTTCTGTCAGCCAAATCATTCCTTCACTGGAAAGCACCTTCACCCTTCATTTTGAAACTGCCTTCACCTTCATCATGTCCTTGCCCAACCAAAACAAACAAAACAAAACCCAAGCTCTTCATAACTAGCCTAATATCACAATTTTTAGTTATTAAAAGATCACATCTTTTGAACCCATTCATAGAGAGATCCCTCTCTGGATTCAGGAGGGCTAGATCCTAGAATCCCAAAGTTGGTTGAAATAATGTTGCTTCTGCAGTTTTAGTCTTACCAATCTGCTAAAATTACAGATTCCTAACACCTACAATTCTTGAATTATCTTCATAACTAGAACTCCCAAAGAGGATGGAAAAACAGCATCCATCCCATAAACCAATTGGTATGTTGACATGCCAATTGACTTCTTTGTAGTTAGTCTATCAGCCCAAAGTGCATTAATTAACTTGTTGTGCCATGAAGTTTTGTTGCCTTCTAAAATATTTTTAATGATGTTAACCAAACTCTTATTTGAGGATTTAGCCAACCCATTACCCTAAGGGTAATAAGAATTTGAATGTCCCAAAGTAATATGGTATTTACTGCAAAATTATATCATTTTCTTAGATTTAAAGGCTCCAGCATTATCAGTAATAAGTTTACTAGGAAAACTAAATATAGAGAGGATATTGGTTTCAAGAAATTTAATGATGAAAACATCAATAGCTAATCCGGAAGGTGTGGCTTCAATCCATTTAGTAAAGTAATCAGTGGCTGTGATAATCCACTTATGTTTGGCAGAGGAAGGTGGATTTATTTCACCAATGAAATCCAGTCCCCATTACTGGAAAAGACTTTCAACATATATATGCTTTAAGGGCAAAGGCAAAAATTTTCTTTTTCCCTCAAATATTTGGAATTTATGGCAGGAGGTTACTTTTTTGTGGATATCAGGGAAAAGGGTAAGCCAGTAAAAACCAGCTCTAAGGATTTTGTTAGCAGTGGTTTTCCAGTATAGATGTCCACTGCAATCACCTTCATGGAATTCCTACATGGTCCTTTCAGCATCATCCTTCAATAAGCACTTAAGTAAAATACCACCAACATCTTTCCAATGTAAAACATTATCTATGATGCAAAATTTGACTGCTTCTAACTTTATAAATCTTCATTTTGTTTTTGTTAAACCAGAAGGAGCATTTAAATTGAATAAAACTATATGAGGTATGCATACCAGGATGTGTTTAGAAAAGCCTCATCAATTTTTGGAGTCGCCTGCTCCTCTTGATCATCTAATGCGGCAACAAATTTGATATCTAATGCATGAAAATTTGTCTCAGCCATCAATTTGGCTAGTCCTTGTCCTTTGATAAGTTTGGTGGGTTTAATTTCTAAGTCATACTCAAGGATGATAGCAATCCTTTTACCTCTTTTACCATTTGGTCCATTCTGAGATAAATATCCTTGACCACTGAATTCGGTACATAAGCAATTATACGAGAATGTAGGATATACACCCTAAAATATTTAATTGCTTTTATCAATGAAAAGGCTTGTTTTTCCACTATGTTATATTGCAAATATGCATCTCTTAAAGCCTTACTAAAAAATGAAATGGGATGTTCAAATCCTTCATTATTTTTTTGTAATAAAGTAGTTGCAATAGTATGTTAGATGAAAAAGAAAATATTATGACATCTTTAGTAAAATCTAGACTAATCAAAATTGGTGCTTTTGTCAATTCTTGTTTAACTAAATCTAAGGATTGTCTAGCCTCAATGCTCCATCTAATTTCTGAATCCTTTTTCATCATATTTGTTATATTTATGAGAAGTTCTTCAAGGTTAGGAATGAATCTTTTTAGGAAATAATAGCCTAAAATGGTTTCATCTATCCACTGATCAAAATAATAGCCAAGGAGGTATGCAATGATTGTTATAATTTGTTTTTCCTGATTAGGGAATATGGAGGAAGGGTATGGAGGGTTTTTCTTTGGCAGTTGAGTATTTTCAGGTAGGAAGATGTCAAATATTTTAGCTTCTTTGGAAAAATTGAGCTTGTGGTATAACTCATTGAGGGCTTCTAGGAAGAAAGGGGTACCATTTTCCACAGAGGGAACTTGCATCATCTGATAAATTGATTGTGCAGTGATGGTGAAAAGTATTTCTCCAGTGGGGGAAATGATAGCTCTTTTACTGGGGATATAACAGGCTTGACACTTTCAGATAAAATCAAGGGCACTATATGTGTGGGGGAATATGTAGTGAGGCAAATTGGACTCCCAGAGTCCAATATCATCATATTTATCAATATACTTATCTTCTAACCAACATTACATTTCAAACAACTCAAATTCACACAGTGTCTCATTAATCTTGTAATCTCTATCAGCTGGGGGGACATGATCTAAATCTAGGGGAGGGTTGACCAAGGGATTGAATGGTTCCTCCTGGTTTTTATTTTTAGGAGGCATATTCAATCGCTTTTACAAGAATTCAAGTGAAACTCGGGTGAACAAGTTTACCAGGAATGCGCAATAGCTTTGTACTTGGTTGAAAGATGCAAGGTAGGCTTTGTCGCAAATCAATGGATAAAAGTGGCACATTGTAAACCTGTAAAGAAACTGAATTTGTATAGGTCGAAAGGGTTAAATTGCATGCATTTATAAGAAAATATGGTTTTCCATTGAACATGGTGTGAATCCGTTAATTTAATGGTAATTATTTTGAATTAAATGCGTTAACGGATTAATGACCGTTGGAATGTATTTTATTTGTAACGAATAAATGATGTGGCACAACGAGACTTTTAGAGGTAACAAATAGGGAGGTTGTATTTAATAAGTGGGGAACGGTGGTTTTCGGGGGGGTTACCAAGTGGTAAATGGTTTAGGGTGAGGGGGGTGCGACTAGAGGAGAGGAGGCCACATGTTCTTGGGTCCAGGAGAGAAATTGCTTTTATCATAACCCTCCCCCCCGGTGATAAAGCTAGGATGGAGAGGGGGGGGGCGAAGCCTGATGTGTTTCTTCGATCGAAGAGCGGGTAGATCAGATGGAGGATAGGCGGAAGTGGCTTAACGTCTGTTGACTTGACCTTTTGTCGGGCAATGGTCCTTTTAGTTGGAGTGGAAAAATTAGGATATGTTGATCAAAATCAGCTTCAATATTGATCATAATCCGCTTCCCATAAAACTTTCACAGGCAATCTGGCTTAAACATATCAAACCCCCTCTTTCGGCCTTTGAAAATCATTTTTGTGTCTATCGTTGCCATTTCCGGCCTCCAAAACTCATTATAAATGGCTGAAAACCCATAATTGAAATATTTGAGGCATAGCTCCTGCGACCCTAGCCCCTCCGTTTTTTCCTCCATGTAACCTGAGCACTAGGCCGAGTGCTAAAACCGGAGGCGCTTATCACGTATGTATATCGGTTGTGCCCTCGACCGTTGATCTGTACAGATCGAATGGCATTCGCGATCCTCCATTCATCGCCCAAAATCGCATCTCAGCCATCCAATCTAACTGTGAAAATCAACGGTTCACGATGCGCCTGTCCTGGTGGTCCCCGCGCCCAAAACATTGTTCAAAACTGGGTGGTTTATATCGCACCACTTTTCAGCAGTAGGCGGTATTCTTCAAAACGGAGCGATTCCACTCATTCCCTACCGCGTGTCTCCTCATACGGCCCTGAAACCACTCTCCATCGCACGTTATTGTTCGGACAAAGACGTGCAGCGATATTCATTACAGCTGTTCGATCTGAGGGCCTTCATCTGACACTCATTGCGCTCCGAAGCTGCACGAGCTTTAATCCAAGCCCATTGCGCCCCTGGCCCACCATCTCATTGCCTTCCGATGTGTTTTTAACCGTCGATCTCGCCTGGAGATTGAACGGTCCAAATCATCTGCATACTCCGCCATTGATTCCGTTCCTCCACGTCACCATCCCACGTGTTCATCGCACTTTTCCTTCGCCACTTATGTATTCAATTCGTACGTTATATTTCAATGTTTTGCATTTTAGCTCTAGCCAGCTCGTCTGCCATTCCTCCGCTGCATTTTTCTGCCACCCTACGTTGTTTCACCATATCATAGTTTACACGACCGTTTCCATTAACCTTGCCATTATCCCCACTGTGTTCACCTTCCCGTGCATGGTTTTCTTTAACGAGTTTGTGGATTTTGCAGGTGTGCAGCGACGGAGAACTATTATGACTCACAGTATTAATTGTTGTGATAGAACACACATCAAAGGACCAATTTCAGAGCAGAATTATGAAGAAATTCCTCATAAGCCAAATCGACAACTTCAATTAAAGGAGGCAGGGTTCAAATTTTTCAAACCCTGCAGGGACATTCAAGGCGCCGATTTCACAGATGAAGATATCAATGGGGCAGATAAATAATATCAGTGATCAGAAGAGAATTATAGGTAGGTAGCTGAAGATTTTGAGGGCCTTGTCGTAGCCTTTTGAAGCAGAGTACCAAATTGAAGATCCTGCAAATCATTCGGAAGATCTATACACAGAAAACAATGTCCTCAAGGCTTTATTTCAACAGAGTTTTCTTTCCAGGCAAGGACGGATATTTGTGTGATTTTACTGCTTTATCGTGTTCCTGAAGATATTTTTACCCAATGCATTTACTTCAGAAAGTAGGCAGCAGAGTACAGACAACACAACGCCATCAAGCAGTATGGGCGGGCACTTCTCCACCATTTTGTTTTAATGCAAATTAAATATGCATCACCTACCTCTTTTACTCGGTTTTTAGGTTTTCTCCTATAAAAACCATGAAGAAATACATTGTTTTCTCCTATAAAAACCATGAATAAGTACATTGTAAGGGTTCCAGATTTTATCAGAAAATTATGCAGTGAAAGGCATTTTGTATACATTTTGTAGAAATTTTGTATGAAGGCTCAGAGCCCATAGGGTCTTAGTGACGAGGATTTCCATCTGTTAAAGAGGATTCTAGTCTTTGGTATTTCACAGTCTGTAACTTGCTCTTATGTATTATTTTAATATATCATTTCATTTCATCCATGTTTCCTGTATCATGTTTTGGAATGCTAGTGGCTCACTGATTTTTAGTATGGATTCATCCTAGTTGATGCCCATGCTCGGATCAGTCAAGCACTTTAAATATAGCTCATGCATCATATTTTGTTCCATTATTCAGCTAACCATACTTCTGTTATATTAGTTTCTTTGGGAGGGTGCTTTTAAAATGCTATTATCATGTATGGATTCTTAGATTGGTAAGCCCATGCATGGTGGTATTGTATATTTGGGTACCAGCTCAATGTTAACTAGTATCTTCTCAATATTTCTTTCACTACATACACCTCCTGATAATTTATGTCTGTGAAGTATTTCTGAATTGGCCCGCTTTGTAGTAAACTGTCTCTAAATTGTCTGTTGCTTTCGCATTAGAAGTTCTGCATCTTGCCTCTGCAGTATCTCTTTTCCTGTGTCAGTTTCTGAGAGTTTGGTCCCATTCTATTTTATTTCCCTGTTTACAGGAGATAGCATGTGAGCTGAAGTTGACAACTTCATACATTATATCATATGATCCGTGCTATGCTAAGATGGCCTAGGCACTGGTCTATCACAACTCTAGGCTGTCTCTAGGAGTGACAACATGATAAAAATAGATCAATCATATATTTTATGTGCCTGACATTTGAAACTTAGGATAAAGTGATTTTTTCACATTTCCCTTTATGTGCCAAATATGTTTTGAAACAAAACTTAGGATAAAGAATTTTAACCATTTTTCAAAGCCTAAAACATTTTCTAGCTACCCTTCAAATTTTTCTTTATTTTGCTAGACTAACATCTTTTATTTCTTTCTTCTAGGGATGCATTTAGACTAGAAAACCCATATCCCTTTTTTTATGAAAAATATAATCTACTCTATCACTTATTTCTCCTATTGATTCAGATTAAGCAGTTGAATCAATTTCATTTTCTATCTAACTATTGATTTACCAAGATTAAATTGTTTGGAAAATCTTTATTCTCTAACCTAATTTACCAAAAAATAACAATTGTTCAACCATGATTAAGTTGTATGTTTTGAACAAATATCTAGTCATTGTGGCATTTTTAGACAAGCTGCACACAACCTTATTTGATTTTGACATAAAGAAAACTATCTATCAGTAGTGGCATTTGAATTTGCTGCACTTTAAATATTATTTTTCTCTATTTTTTATTTTGTGGGGTTCTAATTTTATTTTTATTCTTTTTAAATTTTTCTTTCTTTTTGTCTTTTTCTCTTTATTCATATTTTTTTTTTAGGTATACCCTATTTTCATTTTCTTTTATATATATTTTTTGGAAATCATTTGCATATTGAAAATTATTTACAATGTAAGGTTACTGAGACAAAATACTCAATCACCTTGAGATCCTATAAATTATAGGACCCTAACAGTGTCTTACATTGGCTTCAACTCTTTGGATATAGTTGATCGTAGCTCTGTTGCCCTGATACTAACAGAAGACAGCTGTTGATTCTCTGTCTTAATATGATCAACATGTTGCTTTGCGGAAACTAGCTCTTTGCGTAAAAGTGCAACCTCACTCATAAGATATTATGTATTATCTCGAGTTGTTGTCACAAAAGCCACATTTTTTGTCATAACTACTCTGGGATTTCTCTTGGTGTTTGATGCTATCATCTTCTTTGTGGATATGGAAACTGGATGGGCAATATCATTGGGAAAGCACCTTCACCTTTCTTATACAATCCTCTTTTTCATCTGGTTGAAGGTGACGCATGATACATCCATGACCCTGTCCTATGGTGGAGGAACAATTCCCATCTCACTAAATGGGAGATGGCCATTGGTAAGAGCAGGCTTGGACTGAGTGTTTGGTTCATCTGCAAGTGGTTCAATGGCATCCTCCTCCTCCAACCCTGCTTCTAATTCACGATCCATCTGCTCCTCCTCCATTACTTATGTGGCATATTTCTCATGTACTTTGTTCATTTGTTCTTCCTATCACTGTTTTTGTAGTTCTTATTCTACCACTCTTCTCCTCTCCTCCTCTTATCTCATCTTAAACGAGTCATATTACTTCTTCTTTTATTTTTCTTCCTTCTGTAAGCTTTCCTCCTTTCGCTTGTGCTCTTATTCTAACCTTCTCTTCTCCTCCTCCTTCTATTTCCTTTGTTGCTTTTCCTCAATCGCACCTTTTCTCATAGGATTAGCCTTAAATTTTCTACTACTCTCTTCCACTGCATCATGTTTCAGCTTCTTCTTGGGTGTTATAGTGTCCACTTGAGTAATTGCTTCATGTTGAATCTCCTTCATCTGAACATCAAGTACTTGTGGAACCTGGGAGGGACCTGCCTCATCTCCTGGCCGATTCTTTCTCGAATCATTGTACCAGTTATTAACCTTTTCATATTTTGGTATGGTCATAGGTCTGTATGGCCAGGTATATTGTATCTTGTCACAGTGTTCCCTGCACACATTCCTAGTATTTTATCTATGGAATTTCATCGGTCCAAAGTGAAGGCGATTGAGTTCTTCAATTTCAGCATTGGTTTCCTTAAGTCTCTTTAGCTCATAAAGTCCAATTTGTAAAGGGAGAGTGGGCCAAGGAGCCTTTTTCCTCCTATGGAGTTGTGCAGAAAATCCATTATTAAACTGATAGGCTACCTCCTAGAGTGACCACCTTATCGATCACATACTTTGGCATAAGATGAGAGGTTATCTAACACCTGAAACATCTAATGTATGTGCCATGCAGTGAAGCAAACCAATCAATAATATCATAGAGTGCCTCCTTCACCTGATTTGTCATGTAGGGAGGTTTTGTCTCAAAGATCATCGTGTATAACACTACAAATAAGTGTTCCTCCAACTTGTCATAAACTCCTCGAAAAATAACTTCTAATAACATTTTGCAATGAAAGTAGAGAGGTAAATATTCTTGTGGGGTCCAGTTCCATTTCATCCTGGTGAACTCATAACAGGAACATATACCATCCAACAGATAAGAAAACATGTAAAACTCTGGTGCTTGCTAAGCTTATAGGGTTTTCTTAGCCTACTGTATCTAAAGCTTCATTTCATGAGAAATGATCTTTTCCCAATTGAAAACTTTACCTCTTGAGACAACCATGTTAAGCAAGAAAATCCAATTCTTCTCAAAGTATTATGCATTCTTTCGTCAATACAACCTGCAGCACATCGTTATGAGATATTGATAGACCTTTCTCAAGGATTTAGTTTGATAAATTTCACTTGGTCTCTTACAAAATCTTACATGATTTTGGCATGAGGATTTGATGAATTCATTAGTATTGATATTTTCCCAATTTGCATAAAATTGAGTATTCACATACTGTCTAGGCCTTACCATCTTGTAATAAGAATGTATATCATGCGGATGGTAAGTGGAAATATCATTCCAGATTTCACTGTGAAGGACAAAAAATTTATTATCGATGTGTGACAGGATCCATTATGTTGTTATATCATTCACCACCGCCCTAAGAAACTTATAAAAAGGGAGATCACCCGAAGCATAAAAGGGAGAAATACTTAAAGGAGCGAATGGGTTCATGTGAATGATAATCCATATAAAAAAGGGGACAAGGCATAATATATATTATTTCCTTGCGGTAAACTTTACACAAAACAAAGGAAGATAAAGGTGCAAGAAAGCTGGACAGAGCGGGACCCGCCCATGCTCCGAACAGTTGAAGGAAGAAAGGTGAGTAAAGAGTTTATGGGGGGGATCAAGGATGATAGGGGGAAGGCGGAATCTCACCCCCCCATAATGGTGGTGACATGGCATATGGTGGGACCCGAGACAGGTACTCCATGGGGTGATGGTCGCAGGCTTAGAGCCGCTCTAAGACCCCGTCGGACTTTCTAGTGGGCTCGACCACGAAGGACACCTAGCACTATAAATGAAACCGTAATGTAAGTCCCAGGACACCTGGTACACGACCAGTACCGGAATTTAACCCGGAGAGTGGTATACACCTAACCAAACCCTGATAACCAATAACCAAATTCCACGCATCCCAGTGTCGACGTCCTTATGACGTCAGCCCTACAAGTGTCGTCCTAGCCTCTTTTTTCAGGAAATCAAAATCTGTTTAACCCTGCTCTATGTTTAGTGTGGTAAAATACTTTATTTTACGACATAAGTGTATTTCCAAAGCGCGAGTGCCCAGTACCAGGTCTACCAAGTCGCTTTCAACTTCCCAGCGTCATTTTCTCCTGAACAGTTTCCTTACTGCGCAGATATTTTGTCCCTCTTTCACTGTCTATTTTCCTTCCACTTTTCATTTTCATAATGGTCATGGGTCAAATCAAGGTTAAATAGTCTGAACCCGAAACCCCTCAAGTTCGCGAGTCTAGGGCTGCTCCCGGACCTGAGCCATTCACAGACATGCAAGCCCATATTCGAGACCCACAATACCCTTTCTTCATCAGTAGCATCAAACCCAACCTATTTAGGAAACATATAGAAAACAGGGATAGGTTCAGATTTTTTTTTTCGGGGTTATACCACCAAATTACTCCGCCCGTATGCCCAGTTGTGGAATTGATATGCTGGCTCAGGGAAGCGTATGATGAGCACCGAGACATGTTCTTATCGACTCAAGGGAACAAGATATTTAGTATATCTCCCAAGATCATCAGGAAAGCCCTTTGTTATCCTCCCAGTTCTAACTATATTAGCTTCACTGAAATTTCTTTATCTCGTCAGTTTTCCAAGCTACCCTGGAGGAAGCAGAGCGATTTCATCACTGCTATTTCCGACTCTCACCTTACATCTTTCCCGTCTTCAGTCTCGGTGCCTCTGAATACATTCAAGGAAGTCCTTCAGCCAACACTTGCTCTCATTGCAGGGTTGCTAGGTATAGAAGGAGTGGAGCGAGTCATGAAAGAATGTGTAGCCCTTTTATGGTTAATGTCACAATCAGGTGTTGTTTTGGACATCCCTAGTTTCTTGGCCTCTGCCATCCAAAACCAGTTTCTAGACCTCTTGGCCACCGGCCATTTTCGTTTATGCTCCATGATTTTCTTCCTCTTCCTTTTCCAGCAGGCTGATAAGTTCGAGGGTTTGGGTCCGGAAAATTTTTCTAGGATAACTTCCCAACCAAAAACTGTCTTCGACTGGAACCCTGCAGTACATCAGTTGGCCAATGGGGTGGATTATTCAAATTAACTGAACGAATTCATGACAATAGCTTATACTATTATTCACGATAACCCTCCACCCAGGATTTTTCCTGAACAGAGGAAATGGCTATAGTACAGTGAGGAAGAAAGCACCGGAGATTGGTACCTATTTGATGACTACACTGAGATCAGGGTTTACAGTGCAGAGGTTTTCCCTTAAATATTGCCAGTTTTTCCCGCCATGCGGATTTTCGCCTTAGATTACATCCAGCAGACCTTGAAGGCTGACCAACTCCACTTCCTCCCTGTGAAAAAGGGGTCATTCTTAAGCTTCCTACAACCATCGACCCCTTCATTGTTAACTCAAGACATGCCCTCCCCATAGTGGAAAATCTGCTCAAAGGTATGGATTTAAGACAAGGGAAAGCTTGGCCTTATGATCCGAAAGGCATCATCTCAAACAAGAGGAAGAAGATTAAATCAACTGCATATGCTCACTAAACTAGACCCTTCATCGAGTTGAGAGCTAATCTTGATACCTGGCCTTTACTTTCACAGATGGAGACTGATTCATCTGCGACAGGGGAAAAAGGAGACACCGCTTCAACACAAGAAGCAAGCAAGAAACAGGTTGAAGAAGCTGCAGCAGGAGAAGACTATCAGGGACCTTATGAGCCAGATGAAAGGAAATATCACCCTTTTGGATGCCCGATGCTTAATTTGGACAGGCATCATCACGAAAGTAAAGAAGTGTTGGGCCTTCCTGACTTTAATTGAAGAAAATAAGGCCACAGTTTGTAAATTCAAAATAACTCTACATGAAGGGCTCACGAATGATAAAACTAAGGCTGAAAGTGCCAGAAGGTATATTTCCTTCTTAAATAATGCAAGCCCGGAAGAATTGGCCAACCGAGGAATCAATGACAGGTTTAAGGAGGTAGCAGAATACAGGGGAGTGATGGAAAAGAAAGCCATGTGCAACCTTGCACTGGGTATTTTAGAACAGATGGTGACGATTTTGGAGCAGCTTGATGCAGAATGGACAGAACTGACACATGCTAGCCTCCCATCATGTTGGGAGCCTGCGAATTATGTACTCCAATCGTTACCAGTTTATGAATGCAAACTAGAAAAGGTGATGAGTAAAACAGATATAACATCTGAGAATACCACTCGGCTTAAGGCCAAAACAATAATTGTTGCACTAGGTAACGAATTCTCTCTCCTCTATCAGGTTAAATAATAGTTTCCTACTCAGGCGAATTATGCTGAACTGACAGAAGTGCACCCTCTGGTCAACGCTTTCGTGGCAATGCCTGGTCCTGCAACTGACACCTAGCAGAGGTGTAGAGATCATCCAAGTTCATCCGGCATTACTCTGGCATCCCTGTCAACTCCATCTGCCAAACAGAAAGCCAACTCGTCTACAACTGCAGTACCGCCTCCCTCAGCACCAGTTCCCACTCAGCCACACCAAAAACAATGACACTCATGATTGGACCTACATGGCCCCTTACTTTATTTTCTTTTACTTTTACTTTCAAGTGAAATTCATATTTCACTCTTGCATTCTTACTTTCTGTTAGCACGTTGTTTTGTATTTCCATTAGAAATGGCTTTAAGCCCACTTTGTAAGATGATGGGAGGCATTCTACCCCATCATCAAGTTTGATTTTTGATTAAGACTTGAAACTGCATACAGGCATGCGGAAAAGATATTTTTGCAAAATATCTTTCCGCATATAGAACGTCATAATGTTATAAAAGCAGTGGAGAAAGGCATATGAGAGGTTCTAGATTTTCCAAAGGACTCACTATTTCAAGTCTTCTTTATCTATTTTGTATGAACTTTGATAGTGTATGTTTGAAGATCCCATAGGGACTCAGTAATAAGAAGCTTTGTTGGAATTGGGGATTCCACTCTGGATGATTCACAGTTTGTAACTCTTCTCCATGTTTTTAATACAAATGTCCATTTCGTATCTCTCTACATTTCTTGTATCTAATGTTTTGGAATGTGCGTGCTCCCATGTTTAAATGTGAATTTATTATAGTAGATACTCATGTCTAGTCATTTACAGCGCTTTAAATATGGCTCAAGCATGATACTTTGTTTCATCTTCTAACTCTTCCGCCATTCTTCCAAAATTAACTACAATGGATTCTTATCTTTGAACGAGTCTAGATATGTGGATTCTTATCTTTGCATGAGCCCAGTATATATGGATTCTTATCTTTGAATAAGCCCAGTTATAGTTGATATCTTACTCCATCTTCTTCCATATTCATCGCTCATATGTAACTTGATATCTGTGTATTCATTTTAGAAGTCGGCCCCCTTTTACAGCATTCTGTTTTAAAGTTGTCTGATGCATTTACTTATTGCAGTTTGTACTCGGTTTCTGCAGTTTTCCTAGTTGTTGTGTTTAACTTTGGGGTCTTGGTTCCACCCTTATTAAAACCATTCATCTAAGTGATAGTAGCATGGGAGCCTAAAATTGTCAACTGCAATCAGTTGAGTCATATGCTCCTTGCATTTAAGATGTCCTAGGCACTGGTCTTTATACAACTCAAGGCTGTCTCTAGGAGCTACAACACATTCTATGGCTTCTGCACAAGGCATCACTTGGAATCTACATGCAACTCTGTGTATCCTGGACTTGTTGATGTTTATGTAAACTTCCTTGTCTTCCAAGTCTTCTGGGAATTGCTTTTGCATGAAAGCATATTTTATGTCCTTCCATGAGACTTTCGAGGATTTCTCTATCAACCATTGTGAATCTGAAAGAATAGGGATTGTTGGCTTGATTATTTCCATTGCCTCCTCTATACTAGCTTCTCAAATTTCCTTTGATGTGGCTTGATGGGTGGTAGGAGGCATTGTCTTGGCAAATGATGAGAGAGTGATGTGTTTTTATTTTTAGCACCTGCAAGTGGAAATTCACTCATGGAAAATAACAATTAGTTTCAATAAATTCCCTAACTATCACATGAAAACTATTCAAAAGACAATGAAAAAGGAAGATATAGGCAAGCTGGGAGAAAAATCCTATCACGGATGAAACCATCTAACTTAACTAGTCACTAGAAGTGAGAATTGCGCCATGTCAAAGAAGAGGGTGCATGTCGGGACAAAATTGGATAGAAAGGGCCTAATTGAGGATTAAGGATGTGTTATGCACTCATGAAGAGAGGGAGAGGCTACTTGGACGTAGGGCGTAGTCACAAGGGACAAGGAGGGAGCAATTTGTTGTTAAAGTGTGGTGTGCACTATGGAAGGGTCGTTTAGGGCACAGGACGCAGTAATAGTGGACAAGGATGCCCATTGTTTCTTGTCGGTGCATTATGTGATCAAGAGAGGGGATTTTTTCTTGTTGGGTGTATTTTCCAAATATAAAGGGTCCTTGTTTCTCAAAATTGCGCTCTAGAAGGATATTCTTCAGTTGGGCACAGTTTTGGTGGACACAGGGTCCTTGTTTTCCAGGAGTGCGCTTTGCTCAAATATGGGCTCAAAACAGCTAAGTGAAGGCTATCAAGAAGTGTTAAACACAGTAACAATGAAATAAAAGGGTTGCAAGTGTTTATAATTTATGTCGCAACCATAACTGGAAGGTGAAAGGTCATGGAATGTGAAGAACCATAAGAAACGCCACTTACGATAGCAAGACGACACTTGTATGAGAAAGTACGAATGAAAACTCCACTTAATAAATGAAAATAAATTGAAACACCACTAAGTAAAATAGAAGCTCCACTAAAAATGACAAAATAAATCAAGAACTACATTGTGAAAAACGTATCGAGAATCCACACACTTAAGATCAATATTGAAGCAAAACTCCTTGTGGTGAGGGAATGCGCTCAGCCTAGAATGAACAATGATTGTGAGAATGAGTGATGTGTTGGGATTGTTTATAAATCAATTTCCAATGCATAATCACCACAAGTCGATTGATAAGTGAGCTAGTTACAAGAAGTGGAATGGCCTCCTATTTTCTAGGAGTGCGCTCAACATGCAAACAAGAAGGGCGCTTGTAAGAGAAACAAGAGGGTGTAGTATCTAATGTCAGGGATGCACTGGAGTTAAGGATCAAAAGGGAAAAATCACTAATAACAAGGATTGTGTTCTCTTTGTGGATAGAGATTGCGCTCAACTAAGAGAAAGAAGGGCACTCTACTGAAAGTTTGAAGTGCACTCATGCTTAGGAGGGTGCAGTTTCTTTCAACAGTGACTTTATTGTGACTGCTAACTTTAGGAAGTGTGATTTTTTCAAGAGGAAAGGTTTCACTTTTGTGATTTTGCATGATATGCATGTGAAGTCAAGAAAAATTAACACTAAGTCAAAGAAAGCTAGTGTTTTTCCTGTCTTTAGAAAGATGACATAAGCGCTTCCAAATATAAGAAGATGACACTTAGGAAACTTTGACCTAGGAGGAAAAGTGACACTTAGGATCATTGCAAGGATAGTTGACACATATGAAGACATGAATAAACAACAAGACGACACAAGATAACTTGAGACGATAGCTCATGTAGGATCCAAATTTGACTAAGGAAAAAAATTTGCAGGTTCGTTGTCGCAGCAACAACATACCCTAATTGGGAAGTGGTGGAAGAACTTAATCATATTGTTATTCAAGAACATTGTCATTAAAAGGAGAATACAACTCAAAATGAAAATCATATGAAGATCCAAAATGCTAATGGGAATGATCATCAAATCAAACACTCATGTTGATGATAACTCATGTCAAGGGAAATGAAAGTTTCCAAAATAATCTCTTCTTTAATAAGAAATTTGAATCTTGTGGTCAAATTTAAGAGATAATGTGACATACTTTCATTATCTCCTCTACATAAACAAATTAATTTTCAATATTAATTTCATTGTATCTCCAAATCCACATGTTTATCATAATTGAACCTATTTATCACTTAATACAACTATAAAATTCCCTCTGGTTATCAAATAACAAATGGCATGGCTCGTAGGTGCATGGGGAATTTAATCCAATTTGAGTGATTGTGTATGCTTATTATCAAATGCCATGGATCATTGGCACATCAAGAGTTCGATCCAATTCAAGTGACCATGGGCACATCAAGAGTTTGATCCAATTCAAAGTTATCTCATTGATTTCCTATCAACAATTATCAACAAATTAAATTGTCAATGTACTAGTCTCTATCATTTAACATCTTTCAATGAGTCAAAAAATATGAAATGCTTAATTTGTATAACTATTTCCTTCTAATTTTCTTTGGAGATGCATGACTAATCATTGCACCCAATCTTACTCCACGGTCACCCCCGAACAATGTTGTGAGGTGTGAAAATTAAACATAGTATGTTGTGATGTGTGAAAATTTAAACATAGTTGACACAATTGATGGCTTCAACCAAAAATCATGGGGTAAGACCTCTAGAATGGACCATGCAATTTGACATCTTCAAAGTATGAATCTTCCTTCTGACAGCACTATTTTGTTATGGACAATAAGACACATGTTGCATGTTCCAACAAAAAACCTTCAAATGCATCATAGTCTTCAAATTTTTGTTCAATGTATTCACCACCATTTATCTATCCACAAACATTTGATTGACTTTCAATATTTATTATCAACTAAGGTTTTGAAAACAAGTTAACTGTTAAAAACTATGTTGAAAAAGGCAGCAAAAAATTTTCAAGTTGAATTTGCCTTGATTAAACTGAGAAAAATGAATTTCCACATCAACAAAAAACTTGGATGATGTTAACCTGAGTGGCATGGCTTGTGTCATCCAATTTACTTAGTAAATTCGAGTTGGAGTTCATTTTATCATGTGTGATTGCTAATTTGTAGCAATCAAAGTCAGTTATCTAAGGTTGTTTTCAGTTAAACTAGTTCCAACTATTGGAAGAACTAGTGGAGGGTCAAGTTGTGTAGTGGGACTTCAGTCAAACTCAATGATCATCCCGTTAACTAATCAATCAAAACAAAATAGCTAGTGCATGCAGAGAATTAAATTTACCCAGTTGGGATTGAGATTCCAAGGAAGTGTAAGATCAGTTGTACACTATTTTTGAGTGTACAAATGTTGCACGCCATCAAAGAAAAGGCCTAAAGGAATTATGCAATCCAATTGAGGGAATTTCCTAAAAAATAGGTGCTAATACCTCTGAGAACAAAGCAAGGAAATAGGAGCTCAAGCAAAGGTAGGAATTAACTAAGTTTGGGTCATAGGCCTTCAGTGAGCAGTGATATAGGTTGAGCACTTGCAGGGTGAGCTCAGTTGATCAAAGCAATTGTAATCCATCTCTATTATTCTGATTAATGCAAGATTCATTGGGGTTTTTAGAAGATTTATTTTGTTGACCAGTGGTTGTCATTAGTGTCAACCCAAGCAGCACCAGGGGCTACCTCGATCTTGCATGGGAATTTTTCCTTGACAACTTACTCTATTCTGAGTCAAGGATATTTTTGGATGGTTTCTACTTGTCGAGATGTTTCCCTTGATATATGGCACGCCACGTAATTCTTCATGGTTTCAGAGATATTTTTGTTTGAAGTTAATAACCCTAGTCAGTGGGATAAAACCCTATGGGGTTGTGGCATGACACTAATAATTGGTTGTGGTCATTGAATCTCCATAATTAATAATTTTTTAAACTCCTAAAATCCCTCCAACATTCACTTGTTGAAGAGCCTCTCAACCTAAGCATTTATATAAATTATGACCCTCATATCCTCTTGATGCAAGGATTTTCGCTACTTAAAATAGGTCATTGTGGAATTATTGCTATAAAAAAAATTTAAAAAAAAAAAAAATTGTGAAGCTTCAAATGTTGAGAAAAAAACCCCATTTGAGCCGAAATCCTAATGAAGCGTGTGACCGAATTTTAGATATTGGTTCGTTATATTTTCGGAGTTATGATTTGAGGACATTGTGGTTTTTGTTGGCTCCCGAATTTCATGTCAAACAGGTTACCTTGGGAAAATTTTCATAACTTTCTCTCTAAGCATTGGATTCAAATTGGCATAAAAAGTGACAGAAAGAGGATGAACTATAGTTTGTTAGATATCGTTTTCAGGACCGAAGGTTGAAACAGTGACACGTGGCACATTGTACAAGTTCGCTCTACTGAACCAGTTTATAATCGAGGCATTGTAGGAGATTGGGCATAATTGTTTCTTGAAGAATACAATATTGATCAGACCTGCGGGGTTGGAAAGAGGACTCAGAGGGCTACCACAGGGCGCAATTTCAGACCTTGGAGATCCGAAATTACATAGATACAATAGATTCAATGTCGAGCTTCTAGAAGGCAAGAAAAAATATGCATTCAAGGATCATTGCACTAAGGACAACACATCAACAGTCAAGGGTAAGTCTGCTACAACAAGGTATGTATGATTAGTGTTTAAATTTTAATTTATATATCATCTCTGACATGTATTTTTGCATGACAGTGTAAGCACTTTTTATGTACTTTTTATTGGGTTTTTTTCATAAATGTTGAACTTATTTACATTTGAATTTTGAATATTTCTCTGACATATGGTTTGCACGACAGTGTAAGTATTTTGTTTGTATATTGGTTTGGGTCTTGTTCATTAATGCATGTACAGGAAGGAGGACACAATAGGACAACTCAGACACATACTAGAAGGACAATGCAACTCCAAAGTACCATTACTTGAAGCTAGAAAAACAATACCTCAGCAGCTACTAGTGTTCAAAGAAGCAGTGTCAAGTCAAGTATCAGGTCGTGTCAAAAGTAAGTATTGTAAAAATAATCATTGTAACATTGTAAAATAATCATTATTGTAAAAGATTCAATCTGCCTATAGTTAGAGAGGCATTGTTGGGAGGGATAAATGTCATTGTTGGATAATGTTATGGTTGGGTTGCAGGTCATAGTCTGATTGGGTGATTGGTGTAGTTCAAGAAAATAATTGTGAATCTTATTGTATCATGGATCATTGTCCCTAGTATGGGATTCCACATCCTTGTCTTATTTCTAATCATTATATGGTGGCAGGGAGGTTCTAAGTTGGTGCATGAAGTCACCTACAGGTTGGAGCATGTGAACACTTCAGGGTGGTAGGTTTTTCTAGGATGTCGAGGTATCCATTCAGTTGACTATTGAAGAAACCAAGGCATTCAAGGGGCATCCTTCCAGTCGGAACTGGAGAATAATTATTTTCTAGAATTCTAGGAAGTTGTACCTTTTGTTTCAGTTAGGGCTGAAGATTAAAGAATTTCTTAGAAAAGTGTTCAGTGGTTTTTTACCCAGAGGGGGTTTTCCACCTAAAATTCATGTGCCTATTGTGTTCTATTGTTTACTATTGTTACTAGATAAATATCAAGAATAATTAGATATTGACTAATGCCCTGAAAAGATTTAAAAGTTCTAATTGATAAGAAATATTGATTCACCCCCCCTCTCAGTATTTCCAACAATTGGTATCAGAGCGTGGTTCCTTCAATAGCATTCTAACAACTGGAAGGAGATCATGCAGAATAATAAGAATAGATTTCCTCTATTCTTTGGAGTGGAAGAATGCAGGTTCATTTGCTGGCGCAAGGATATGAAGTATGGGAAATAGTTCAAAAAGGCTTTACAGCATCCCAAGATGAACAAGGTAAGAAAAATATGGTATATGATGCAAAGGCTAAAGATCTTATTATCAGTGGGCTTATCGAATCTATCTATCTTAAGGTACGAAGTTGAAAAATTGTTAAAGAAGTATGGAGAAAGCTTGAGAATATATTTGCAGGTGACTCAAACGTAAAAGAAGCAAAGCTTCAAATTTACAAGGAAAAATTTGAGCAACTCAAAATTAAATAAGATGAAAATATTGATGCATACTTATAGCTTGTTGATGAAATAACAAATAAATTGGAAGTTTTGGGAGAACTTATCGACATGAAATTTTTTTTCTGAAAGATCCTTAGAACCTTGTCGGCAAGATTCAACCCAAAGGTATTTGTCTTGGAATATAGTTCGAATCTAACCAATCTCAACAAAGATGAATTTCATGGAGTGCTTATGGCATATGAAATGAGGATTAAAGAAGAGGACAACACATATCACCTAGAAACAGCATTCGTCGCATCCAAGAAGACTAGTAAGGACAAGCATACTCCGAAATTGAAAACTTGTAGGTGTAAGGAAGAAGAAAAGGAAGAAAATGAAGAAGAATTTTTAGATAAATAATATGCCTACTTCACGCAAAAAATGAGAACATGTACAGTGAAATTCAAAGGTAAACTTCCATTGATATGCTTCAATTGTGGTGAGGTTGGGCATTTTGCAGCCAAGTGTCCTCACAAAAATGAGGCCATTACGAAAGGAAAGAAAGGTCAAAGGGAGTTCAACAAGCAAGGCAAGAACAAATGGTTTAAGAAGATTTTCTTCTCCAAAGAAGGTAGCTCCTCATCTGATGAAGACAGTGACAACAAAGAAGAAATCAACGAACAAGTATTTTTTATGGCCAAGCATAATAAGAAAGAAGCATCTGACGAAGAAGGAGACAAAGAAGAAGAGATGATTGAGTTTGAATTTCAAAACAACGTGATTAGGGTTATCAAAGAGCTCAGGGTCGAGAAGAAGCATGTCAATACTCTTGAAGATGAATTAAAGATAGAAAGGGAACATATCCAAGATCTTAAAATCAAGGTTGAAGAATACAAACGAGTTGAAGAATCTCTCAGGGAAGAATTAAAGGAAAGCAACAAGGAAAGAGAAGCATTGGAAGCTAAAATAGTCTCTCTATGAAAGCAAGTAAAAAATGGAAAAACTTTTCAAAACTACACCAACAACTCCAAGGCATTGGAATAAATCATCAACAATCAGCGATCAAACAGTGACAAGACTGGTCTTGGTTACAAAGAAAAATATGAAAAGGAGCCAAGTCCTTCTATGACAGCAAAAGAAGATGGATATGAAAAATATAACAAGCAAGTAGACCTCCCAGTGAACTCAAGAGATCATGGCTCATAGGAAGAACCATGGAAGACAATTCCTCAAAGAATATTTCCTCCCAGGTATCAACCTATCTTCTATGGTCATTGTTATTCATGTGGAAGGTTTGTACATAGAGATATAGAATTCCGCACGTATGTTTAGAATAAATACAGTTTCGGGAGATCTTTCAGAAATGGATATTCCAGAACTGAGCAGAATATTAATATATTTGATCATTTGAGAGATGATGTCAAATGTTCCAAATGTAAAAATTTTGGACACCTCGCTAAATATTGCAGACTTGGAAGTTCTTCAAAGTAATTCTCGCAATATCATAATGAACAAATATGGAAAAAGAAGACTAAAAAATGTGTTATCGCTCTCAAGGCTCAAAGCAACAGAAACATTTGGTATGTTGATAGTGGTTGCTCAACTCATATGACTGGAGATAGGAATAAGTCCATATCCTTGAAGGAAAAGAAGGATGGAACAGTGTCTTTTGGAAATGACAGGTCTTCAAATGTCATAGGAGTAGGTACAGTCACACTTGGAAGCAAGAATACATTAGTGAAAGATGTGTTGTTGGTTGAAAATATGAATCACAATCTTCTCAGTGTTGGATAAATGTGTGATCAAGGACACACGATGCTATTTAACTCTAAGAAATGTGAAATTAGGAAAGGCAAGTTCGGTAAAATTGTGGCTACAGCAAGAAGAGCTCCAAATGACATATATATTTTGGATGAGACACCTAAAGGGTGTTTTTTTGCGGAAGAAGACGAAATTTGGTTATGGCACAAACGAATGGAACATATAAATTTTGACAATTTGGTTAGGATCGGAAAGAAGGAAGCAGTAAGAGAAATGCCTAAAATTTCAAAACCTACCAATACAATATGTGAAACTTGTTGACACGGAAAGCAGACAAAATTTGAGTTCAAGACAAAAAAACACTTTGCATCGTATCCATTGGAATTAGAACATACTTATATATGTGGTCTTATGAGAACAAAAGGTTTAGATGGAGAATTATCTTTTTTGGTAATGATAGATGATTCCACCAAAATGACAGTCATTAGTTTCTTAAAGAAAAATACTGAGGCATTCGAGTGTGTTAGAATCTACAAGGAATTGGTCGAAAATGAAACTGATTTGAAGATCAAATGTCTGAGATCAGATAATGGCGGGGAATTCACTTCCAAGTTATTTCAACAATATTGTGATGATAATGGAATAAAAAGGAAATCCTCAATAGCCAGAACACCACAGCAAAATGGATTTGTTGAAAGAAAAAACAGAATCGTACAGGAAATGGCCAGAACAATGTTAAATGACTCAAAATTAGATGATAAATTTTGGATTCAAGCAATCGATACAGTTGTATTCATTATAAACAGAGGTTTGTTAAGGAACAATTGTAACATGACTCCATACGAATTATGGAAAGGAAGACCGACTAACATCAAATACTTCAAAATATTAGGAAGAAAATGCTACATCAAAAGAGAAGATAAAAATTTGGGCAAGTGTAAAAGTGAGCAAATTCAAATGCCACTAGAAAGAAAAACAGTTTTTTACATTGAAAATAAATTAGGGTTTGTGTGCAGCTTGTTTAAAATGCCACAATCATATATCCTTGTTTGAATCATATTATATAATCATGTTTAAACACGATTGAATTTATGCTTTTAGATTAGAGAATAATTTAACCAAACTATTTAAACTTGGTCAAAATTACTTAGGTAGGTGAATAAATTAATCCCATTGTTTAAGATGGATTAATTAGTTAAATTTGTAGGTTAGAACCCATATTAGAACAATCTCACCTTCAAAGAAAAAATAAGAAGGGTATGCACATTTAAATGCACCCTTAATTGATGAAAATAAGCCTTGGTTTTGAAATATTAGGAGATAAATGGTGAAAATGCAATAGTTTCACGTTTGAAAGCAATATAAAGTTTATCCAAAGTTTGGCGCTGCATTATAAAGTCAAGAAAAGACAAAGCCTCTTGTCGTGTAGCGGTTAATCGTCGAGCATGATCCAACCCATGATGAATTTCTCACCTGAATTGACGGCTTGGAATCTTTTTCAGCCACCCTACCCTTCCTACCCTTATCGGCAAAGGGGGGGTCCAAAAATTTGTTTCGCTCACTCTGACCCTACACTGCGTGTTAACTCCATATTATTTCCCACCTCCCCTCCCCACCCCTGCCTCCCCCCCGCTCAATACTATATACCATCCACCCCCCCCCCCCCTCCGAAAACTTCCTAACCACTTTCCTCTCCCGCCTACGATTCCCCGTGCCCACACCACCAATGCCTCTGCGACATATGTACGGTTAATACTCCTATTTGTTACACATTTAATCCTATCCTAAATTACCGTTAAAACCTCCCAACGGTCCCACACCTCCAACAGATTCATCCATAACCATAAAATCTTGTCACCCTCACCCGTTACATTGTTTTATTGTATCTAATCCCACTAAATATTCTCTGCAATTTCTCAATATCACCTCGAAAAGTAAAATTGTCCTGATGTTGAACAGAAATCCAGTGCGTCGTTGTGTGAGCATCGCCATCATCACCAACCTCAACAATCAACCAAATTTCCCGGGTAAAATACACCATTGTTCAACCTTTTCCCATTGTTTAAATTTCCCAAAAATGGCTCCAAAGAGTAGGAACAATAACAATTTTTGCAATCCTATGATTCCCCCACCAGTTGATCTTGATCACATCCCTCTAGCTAATAGAGATTACAAAATATCAGAGCCAAAGTGTGAATTCGATTTATTGGAACTACAAAATTGGCTCAAAGACAATTTCCTTGACTAGAGGATGAATTGGGCTCTAGGAATCCAATCTACCCCTTTACATGTTTCCCCAAACACATTATTTCCCCGAATTTGTCTTCAAATGCCAAGCTGGATATTTACCAAGTCAAAGAGCCATTGTAGCCCATAGTGTTGAAATTATGTTTACAATTACCCCTCAGACAATTGACCAAATGTTGCACATCCCTCAAAATGACTCCACCACTCCTTTCTCGGTGGAAGCCTTAAATTAATTATATCAGAAGCTAACATTTTCCCAAAGATCCTGGATTTTTGAAATCTTCCTACCTGAAGATGCCCAACTACCAAAGAAGAATCCACCATATCTCTCCTCCATTTTTCCACAAAAAGCTAAGCAAATCATTTTCCTACTCTCATGTTTACTAGGACATTATTCAAATGAATGGGTAGATGAACCCATTCTAGGTTTTCTGTCCATTTTCTCCACCAAATAAAAGCCCTCAGTGATTTTCAAATTCAACCAGTTCCTTGCTAATAGCATTCATGAACAATTCCTTAAGTTTCAAATTGAAGATATGTTCAAATATGCCTCCATTTCATTTTATATGTTTCTATTTTACTAAGCAAACAGGTTTCCATTTGCAGTACAAAAGTTGAATGAACAGGGAAATCCACACTCAATTATTTTTTGGACTTCCTTAGTGAGAAGGAATTCAAAGGAATATAGCTTCAAAGACTTCATTGATCAGGTTATCCATCCAGCTGAATGTTTGTTGAGCATTGATATAGAAGCCAGGGTCAGTGCTGAAATTAAAACTTTCATCTTACAGAATTCCCAGATATCTCCCAATGAGGATTTTCACATTGGAGTACATCAGGAAAATGATAAACTCGGATGAACTCCATTTTGTCTCGTCCAATAAGAAATCACAATTTAGGATAAAGACTCAGATAAGACCTTTTATTTGCAACAGTAGGACAGCAAGTGAGGATGCATATACCCTTCTAAAGTAGATGAAGTTCTCATTGAGTTTCACTTGGTAATATGACCCATTTGGTATGATTTCCAAACTAAGAGTGGAACAGAAAAACACTCCATATGTTCACACTCAAAGGACTAAAATTGAAAGGTACATGAACCAAGCTGAATGGGAAGAAAATACTTTACAAGAAGCAAAAGAGCAGCTTTTGTCTATAGCTACTTCACAAAATCCCACACCTCAGGAAAACACTGAGAAAAGGCCTAGGGAAGAAGACTCCCCTTCAGTCACAGAGGTTTCAACGAAATAATTCAAGATATATAGGAAGAAAACAAAGACAAACCTTAAAAAGGACTTTTTAAAAGAGGGGAAAGAGCAATCTACTATAGTATTGAAGGATCCACACTCTTCAGCAGAGTTAGATAGCATCTTTATAGGATCTCCTGCAAAGTCAGATAGAATCTTTATAAGATCTCAAGCATCTTCAGTTTCACAAGGTAATCCAGACACAGCTCAAACATCATAATTGATTCAAGGACAAACAGAGACAAGTATCTTTGATAAATATAAGGAGATAAAGCAGAAAAATGAGCTTCTCAAAGTTAGCACTTATGCTCAGTTTTGGAAACAAACTACCATAGCTAGCATAGGCTCTTGTTAGCCTTCGCCACCGAGAAAGAAAAAATGCAGATAGCATTCTTTGCAAGCACATGTCCCATATACTAAATCAACAGTGGATTACAAGAAGACTACATTTGAGTTTGATGCAAAAGATATCCATCCTATTGATCAGATGAATATGCATGGGCAGACAGGGGAAATGATATGTTCTACATTGACAAACATTGCAATGACTGCTTCCAAAATGCATGTATCCCTCACCAATATGCAGTCCCAATTGAAGATTGAAAAGATTTATTCTTTAGGAAAGGATAATAAGATAAAATCCTTGGAATGCTTGGTCATAAAAATTGGATATGACCCAAGTAATGTTAAGGCAGCAGAAGAAATAATTAAAAAGAAGAAAGTTGACATAACAACACTCATAAAACAATTCAAATCGTTAGCAACTGAGGATCCACAAACTAAAGAAATGGGGGAGACATACATCAAAAAAAAAGATATGTTCAGGTTAATTATGGAACAAAATGCACAGATAAGGGACATAGAATCAGAAATGGACAAGCTAGTCAAGAAAAAAGAACAGAATGCACAACTAGCTATAGTCCCACTTGATGTAGTACCCCTTACAGTGATAGCACAAACAGAAATGGCTACATCAACAACAGCAGGGGTTTCTACATCAACAACACCCCCAGCACAAACTTCATATGCCTCTAGTAAACTGGTAAAATCTATGGAAGACATGCCTATACAAGAAGAGGAAATCAAGGTTACAAGGACAGGTAAAGGCCCTACAAGAACAGAAAGCAAGGATTGAGAACTCTCATCTAGCCAAAGTATATAAATCCCACAGATTCACTCAAAGGATACAACAGTTGGGGAAGGAAACTGCTATGGCACAAACCTTAGCCCGGGCTAGGGAAAATATATGGATAGATATCAACAAATCCATAACTGAGATCTAGCCATCAATACAAATTATCTTTGAACCTAATGAGCTAATTCAGAAATCCAGAGAAGCCACTGAACAAATCAGAGAAAAGTTGGGAGAAAAACCAACTGAAGCCACAGATCTCATCAAATTTCTCAACTCCAAAAACAGGCACGAGTTATAAGAATTGGAGATTGAAGACAGAACTGAGACTATATTAGAAGTTAAGAAAGTATCAACTAAGAAAAATCTCATCTTGCAGTTGGAGAAAATTTTTCAAGTCTTGGAGATTGGTATCTAGATATTCTTTAACAAATTTGAGGTGCTCAATTAAAAAGGACTTTCACGTTTATTAGTGTTGAATGATAAATTAATTACTTTTCACGATTACAGCGAGAAATTAATGCTCGTTTCCAAAGATATTTCCAAATTTGCAGGGATAAAGGAAAGTATTAGAGGGAAAGCCTTCCTGGAGACACTGGAGTTTGATTTAAACATCCAGCATGAGATAAAACACATCTTGATCACTAAGCCCACTTTTGCCAAATATACAAAGGTAGATGAAATTTACAAAAGGTTACTCAAGTTGTCCATCCCAAGTGAAGACAGGTGGGACAAATTGTGCGAGTTACTTGATTGAAATATCGGTTATATTTTCAACTGCAAGACAAAAATCGCAACTAGATTCAAGGGGTAGAACAGTAACAGTTTCCACGAAATTATTGCCAGCAATCCAAGTAGTTCAATTTGTCCTATATTTTTGTAATAAGAGATGTAATTAGTTTTAGATATTCCTACATTACATCCTGATTTGTTATATCAGTATATTTTGTAAATAAACTTATAAATACTTCTCCTTTCGAAGTATAAAGGGTTTATTTTTGCATCTAAGAAGCCTATTATACATTTTCAAGTTCCAGTGGACTTATCAACAATACAGAAAGCTCTTTTACAGGATTCTTGTGTCAAAATTTTTGTGAAGTGCATCTATTGTTTTTTATGTGTTTAATTTCTTTTTTTACCATGCTTATGTATTTTCATAGTCTAAATTATTCAATAGAAAATTGAACAAAATTTGTTTTAATGCACACTTTGATTCTGGCTTTGAATAAATTCAATGTTTTCAATTGAAATTAAGTAAATAAATTCTTAATTTCTCTTTACTTAATGGAAATTGTTTCACCTCTTCTAATTCACTTCATTTAAATTTACAGAATTCAATTATTTTTCCTGCCTTTCCCTGTGAAATTTATCTACGAAAGTTGAAACAAATCCATGTTTTAAGTCATAAACTCCATATCCCAATGGTAATTTAGACATTAATCAACCAAACAATTTAATCAATCAAACGAACACTAAAATTTCATAACTAGCCTAATATCTTAATACAAACAAATCTAATTCTGATAGAGAGATCCCTCTTTGAAGCTAGCAGGGCTAGATCCCAGCTTCCAACGTGGTTTTATGGTTACCTATGTAATTTCTTTTGCAACCTCAAAAATTATAGAGTGATAACATAGTGGCAACCATACTAGGGATCGAACGATTTCATCTTCCCCAGGAAATATTATCAAATTTAAGATATGATTACTAGTGGTGGACAATAGTCGGACATATGAAGGTTGAAACATTCACCTGGCGACTCCATGTTCAAGAATCTGGAGCTCAAATATTTCATGGCGACTCCATTAACCGAAGAATCCAGAGCTTAAATTGCATAGCCAGTTGTCGCATTAGTCACGATGCCAGAATATTTAAAAGTTTATTTTTCCATTGAAGCTTTAAAAGAATTATGGGATGAGTTTGCAGATTATCAAATTGATGAAGTTTTTTTCAACGTTCGTGTTTTATTGTTTGAAATCATGCAAATTTTCGTCTGAAATTAAAGTTTGTTTTCTTGAGTTATTTTTTAAAATACTTGAGAAGGATATTTAACTCTTAGATACTCAGATTCAATCCTACAGTTTCCAAGATCCAAAACAGTGCTTTAAAGATCTTTCTTAGCCAAAACGAAGGGAGATTGTACAACCCGTTGATTTTCAGATTCATGATTGTTATGTTTTTAAACACAAGACTAAAATTGTACAGTTTAAATCATGCTTTAACGTTGAGGATACAACTGGGAAACTCATTCATGTCAAACTGGGCATTGAATACTTGGAGGATCAACTAATAGATCATGTTTTTATTGATCTTGTAGCAAACTACATGGAGGGGGTTTTTGTTTTTTTTTTTTTTTCGTTTGAGTTTTCAACCATATTTTCATTGTAAGAACCATATCCATCATTAGTTTCCATTGTTACTACATTTTCTAGCTTTGATTTTGTTGACGCGCAGTCAAGTAGTCCACTTATTTCAGCAGCTACTTGACTGGCTTCATTGGCATGTTTGTGTCATTTAATTCAGTAGCTTCTCAGCAATGTAGGGTAGGTTGTTGTGTGCCAATAAGCTTAGTACTCTGAGCATCTTTTCAACATCTTCAGTTTCAGTTTCTAACATAGTTTTCAGTTTTCAAGCATACAACTCATATGAATTTGCTTCAATTTGAGGATTAGAACAGATAATCAATTGGTTTTCAGTTGCAGTGGTGTCATTGCAGAGCATGTTGCAGGCTTGGGATCAACCCAATGGATCAGGCTACTAGTCTACGGTGTTTTTGGCACCTCACAGGGAAGATGCCATCCCCATTGGAGCTTATGTTAGGGTCCTATGATTCATTGATCAATTGATGATTGTATGTTGATTTTCATATGATGATATTGTAAATAATGTGTTTTCCTACAAATTATTTCCAAGAAAGAAAGAAAAAAAATGCTTGCAAATCAAAATGCAGCACTAGAGGATAATTAAGTGGTTTTATAGGGTAATTAAGTGTTTTAGATTAGTTTAAATCGCAACCTTTAGAGTGTGATTATGCTTGCAAATCAAAATGCAGCACTAGAGGATAATTAAGTGGTTTTATAGGGTAATTAAGTGTGTTATAGATTAGTTTAAATCACAATCTTTAGAGTGTGATTATCATAATTGTAATAAATTTTGGACATAAGGTTTTATGCCATATACTGACATTGAAACGGTTTCAACGTCCACGATACACCCCACTCGGATCAACTGCGGAGGATCATTTTCACCCTCGTCCCCCACCCCCCCAAGCTCCTTCATGCTTCATTTGTGGGGGAGGGGTTCTAAAACGGCATGACCCACCGCACTACGTGTCACCTCCACATAAATTCGCACCCCCTCGCCCTCCCCCCACCTCCAAAAAATCATACTTCCCATTGATTGCATACTCTCGCACCAACGCCCATTCGCCACGTTCACTCTCACATCACCCATCCCATTCAATATTCCCCCTCAACGTACTTTCATCCCGTCCACTCACTGAATGCCACATACCCTCCCCACTCTCGCCTCTGTGTCACCTCCTACCTCCACGTCATATATCCATTTCATCCCACTCCCGCCAAATCAATAGTGAAAGTTGGCAATTAAAGTCAGCACCGAATTTGAAAAATGGTCAGTTAAAACTATGTTTTTTCCTATACAACACAGTAATTTCAATCATGGACTACAAACAAATGAGAATGCATTTCTCCAAACCAAAAAAAAAAAAAGTTGTCCGAAACAGACCCATTTCAAAAACATCTCTCAGTTTTCTAACAGCTATTATGGTTTGGGAGATTCGAATGCATCTTTGAAGGCATAGTTTCTAGAAAATTTCCTTTTTTTAGCCATTGTTTTCAAATGCGGTTTTTGAACATGTGGAAATGAATTTTCAAAAACTGAAAGTAGTTTTTGTTGGTAACATATTTTTCTACAAAAACCTCTCTTGGTTTTCTAACATTTATTATGGCTTGGGATATTTGAAAGAATCTTTGAAGGCACATATTCCAGAAATTTCTTGTTTTAGTCACAATTTTCAAATGGCGTTTTTGAACCAGTGGAAATGAATTTTAAAAAACTGAAAAAGGTTTTTGTTGGTATCATGCTTTTCTACAAAAACCTCTCAGTTTTTACACGGTTATCTCAGATTGAGGTATTCAAAGGGATCACTGGACCCTTTTTTCAAATTTTCATGAAGAAAAAGCTCATAGACAATTAATGACTTGGATGCCACCTAATCAAATTAGACTTGATATCAAATTTGAAGCTATTCCTTACCACCAGCAATCCTCAAAGATAGTGCCAAGCAACTTCAACAGTTGTAGTTGTTCTATATTTTAGTTATATTTATGTAACACATTTTGGAGATATTTGTGATAAATCTTGTTATTTCCAATCAATATATTTGGTGAAGAATTTGTATAAATACTTCATAATTTGAAGTAATAGATGTTGGGACTTGTACAGAGAAAGACTATTATTTATTGTAAAGTTGTTCACTGAGTTCAAGTGACCTTTTGCTTTAATACAAGAAAATTTGTTTCAGGATTCCTGTGTCATATCTATGTGGTGAAGTGCTTCTTACTACAATATGTTTTCTTTGTTTTCAAATGTGTTTCTTTTCTCTATTGTTTTAAAAAAAATTAAGTTCGGGATTTGTTTTAAAACACATTGTTCTAGCTTAAATCAATATCATTGTTTTCTTCTAAAGTTTAAATATAGAATTCATGTAAAAATGCTTTATTTAAAGTGAATCATAATATGTTCTTCCTTCTTCGTCTCATAAACTACAAGGATCCAGTAGTATGCCTACCTTGCCCTGTTGCACTTAAGCTTGATTATTTCTGCATATTATCATCTTAAACACTTCTGACTGTAGGTTTTAACCCTATACAAAAATTATCTACAAACAAATCTTAAAACCATAAAATAAACAATAGCAAGAGCATAAAACATAAAACAGATATACACAGAGATTTTCCCCTAGATCCCAAATCGGGACGACCAGCTTAATTTTTCATTATATTATTTTTAGTGTTACAACACATATATATACATGTCGAAGCATACATAAACCCCAATCCATTAACCCTGGATTAGAACATAACCGTAGTTCCCTTCACTGGATCTACAAAATACCAGGGGCCGAAAACCATCATGCCCCAAAACCATGTGCAAACTCATGCACAAAACCATGGGCAAGTTCGTCCACCAAAAAATAGGGTCCAAAAAAAATTCCCACGGTGCTGCACCAAACCCCAAACAAGGGGGGCTGTCGACCCCCCTGTTGTGTCCAAAGCAACGTGCAAGGGGGACTGTCAACCCCCCCCACCTCCCCACGGGTGCGACTAATCATGGAAAGAATATAACATTGACTCCGTTGCCCAAAGGTCTTCCATTGTTGTTCCAACCAAACCAATTCGAAAACCAAACTCTGAGCTTTCATAACTAGCATAATATCTCAATATAAAAAAATTTAAATCTAACATAGAGATCCCTCTCTGAAACTGGGAGGTTTAGATCCCAGCTTCCAAAGTGGTTTTGTGGTTACCTTTGGGTTTCTTTCACGGCCTTGGGAAATTACGGAGTGATAACATTTTGCCCTCTAGGGATTGCAGACAAATCATACTCAACAAAACATTCAAGAAAATCCAGAACAGCAAGTCTTCATCGAATTTTAGGCATGATTACATCGAAGAAGGCTTTCTCAGGGAGGAAGTCGGATGTGTCACAATTCAAGATCTTTGTAGCCTCTATCTACTGCCAAGTCTCCAAAGATGTCAAGAAGAAGTTAGAGTCGACGAAGAAGTTTGAGTCGACCACAGAGTTAAGAGATATTTGTGGGATACACAGAAACTCCCCACAACTAACGTGTTCCTGCCATCCCTCAGAATGAAAATGGTGCGAAGGGATGTAAAATTTTATTTTGATGAAGTGAAGGCCAAGTTGTGCTCTCTTGAGAGGGAGCTTTAGACACCACCAGACGAGGAGCTTTTAGCTCCAAAGGAGGAACCTTAGGAAGTTGTTTAGCAACCAAAAATTGAAGAGCAAAGTGGAGACTACCACACAAGCAGAACCATCCGGAGAATGCAGGAAAAGGACCAGGGAAGCTGAGAGACTTGTGCAGGATGTGAGGGAGAATGTGGATGCTCCTTCAAATCAGCGCAGGCAAAGAAGGTCACAAAATCAGTACACTGGCAACATGGCTCTTATGATAGAGCTTGTAGACACTGAGCCATCCTCATTCGAGGAAGTAGTAGAGAAACCTGTATGGTTGATGAAATGATGGAGGAGTACAAATCCATTTTCAGAAACAGTTTTTGGGAAGTTTTCCCAAGACCAGCAGATAAATCAGTTGTTGGTTCACGATGGATCTTCAAGGTAAAGCATGCAACAAACGAAATCATAGAAAAGTACAAGGCCATATTTGTGGCCAAGGGGTACTCTTAGGTTGAAGGGATTGACTATGTGGAGACCTTTGCTCATGTAGCAATGTACTCATCCATCAAATCAAGTATTGCTCTGGTTGCACAAATGGGGTGGAAGATCCACTAGATGGATGTGAAAACATCATTCCTCAATGGATTTATTGAAGAGATGTACATCAAGCAACCAGAAGGATTCGAGACTTTTAATCGAGAGTCTCATGTGTTCAAACACAAGCTAGCATTGTATGGTCTCAAGTAAGCACTTTGTGCTTGGTACACCAGGATCGATAGCTATCTCACTGGTTTGGGCTTCACCAAAAGTGAAGCGGATGCAAACCTCTACCACATTTTGGTAGAAGGTAATTTGTTGATTATTTTATTCTAACTCGTGATGAACAACTAATCAAGTCTTACAAGGAGGACCTTGCAAGAGAGTTTGAAATGAAGGGCATGGGTCCCATGCACTACTTCGAATTGTGGTGAGATGAGGAATTGTTTGTCTTTCAAGGCAAGTATGCCAACGAGATACTTCAGAAGTCCTGCATGGATAGATGAAAACCCATGGAGCCTCCTCTAACGACCAACTAGAGGAAAGAGGATGTCACTTCAGGAGAAGAAGTGGATGCTATTGTTTACCGACAATTGGTGGATTCACTGATGTATCTTGTTAACACACGGCCAAACATGTGCTATCCAGTAAATCAGTTGAGCCAAGGTTATGTTTTGACCGACCAAATTATTTTAGAGGGCAGATAAGCATGTTCTACAGTACCTTAAAGGCACTACCCAGTTTGGACTATGGTACGAACGGACAGAGGGAGTGAAACTACATGGCTTCACTGATGCAGAATGGGCGAGGAGTCCATCAAACCGAAAGAGTACATCAAATGGAATTTTCAATGTTAGGTCCGCAGTGATTTCTTAGTACAGCAAGACACGAAGATCTGTGGCACTCAGCTCAGCAGAAGCAGAATACATGGTTGTTTGTCAAGTAGCTTGTGAGGCTATTTGGATGAGAAATATACTTGTTGGATTGTTTGGTCAAATGATGGATCTCATATGTGATCTATTGTGATAATCTAAGTTGCATCAAGCTCTCTGGAAAACTTGTTTTTCACGATCGATCCAAACATACATATATTTGGTATCACCATCTATGGGATTGTGTGCAAAGGCGAATCATGTTGTTGCAGTACATTTCGATAGAGGAACAAGATGAAGACATTTTGACAAAGATCTTGTCAAGAGGAAAGTTCAAGTTCCACAGGTGCAAAATAGGGGTGGTTGATAATCCCTTTCTTGTTGAGAGGGAGTGTTGAAAAATGCAGCAACAAATTCTCAATTTGATTTTGCCTTGTTAAACACCATGTTAAGCACACACATGGTGTATGAGAATAATAAACACACACACAAGAGACTCAACATACAATGAAGGATAAGCGTGAGGCTTTCTTATTTTCCATTATACAAAGATGTACATTTATAGTACAATGGTGTGACTCTTGGTTTTACATTCCAAGGTCACTTGGACTCCATTGTGACTTTTTGCATTCCACACCTACCCATGTAGGATTAGGTGTTCCAACATCCCCCCTTAATCCGAAGGGGTATGTGTGAGTCCAAGAAAAGAGTTGTAATACAAATCTGCAAAGTATACATGGCAGCACTTGGGCTGAATCAACTCTCTGAAATGTTGGAAAAAGAGGTGGTTTAAGGATGACCACCAACACTGGAACACAATACTTGTTGCAGTTCCCGGAACTCTTCCAAAACTGGCAAGAAGCTGAAAGCTTCTGCTAGAGGAATTGTCCCTCATAAAAAAGGGAGACCTTCAACCTAAAAGAAGGGAGGTCTACTACCAATGATGGTTTTAGGATTACCAACAACTCTGGAATGCTTGAAGCATTTCCTGGAACTCAACCAAAGCTGGCAAGAAGCTGAAGGCTTCTGCTAGAGGAAGTGTTCCTCATATATGAAAGGGAGACCTTCGACCTAAAAGAAGGGAGGTCTACTACCTGTGGTGGTTTTAGGTTGTCCACCAACCAAAGATGATGGTTTAAGGTTTTCCACCAACCGAAGGCATGCTCATGGGCATCCGTGTCTCTGGCTACATCTCTGAATCCGGAATGACGAATTGTGGCTCAGGCTCGCTTGAACTGCTGGCTACAACTCTGAAAATGGAATGAGAGATTGTGGCTCAGGCTCGCTTGATCTGTCGTCGAAGCTTATACATGACCACCATTTTCCCCCCTGTCAGGGACAAGGTGAGATGATGGCGAAAACTCAACTGCAAGTTTGCTCAATATCCATGAACAAGTTCTAACATGTGTTGTAAACATCTTCTTGGCTGCTGATGCCCATTGCCAAGAAGCGATCCATCCAAGATGAATCTTGGTTCTTGCAGGAGGCTTGTGTCTGAAGCATCTGTCTGAAGAATGAGTGTGCCGACCATAGTGCTTGCATGGATGAAGATCAAAACAATGATCTTTCATATGGCCAACTCGATCACAGTGTTGGCATTTTACGATCTGTTGTGGAAGCGGAATAGGATCTGGAACAGTTGCAGGTGAACTGTCATACAATAATCCGGCACTCTGAAATATGATGGGCTTGGTGTAGTCTGGAATATGAAAGGACACATCCTTGTCATATCCAAGACCAGTTCTGTGCTTGTTGTGGACAAGCTCTTCCCAAGGTCTGATGATGGGCTTGAGAAGTGCAGGTTGAACTGTTGCATATGCATGTAAATCTGCTCTTATGCAAGGAATTGAATGGGAATCGACTTCAACTTTACCTTCTTTCTTCTGATGGGAGTCTTTCTCAATCTTCTGAACAGAAACAGGTTCAGAATGGTGACTCTTTTGCTGAAGTTCGTCTTGCTGAAACTGAGATTCCAACTGCAAAAACTCAATCTTCTCTTGTGCATCTTGCAAACAACTCTGAATGTTACAAAGAGCATTCTTGCTCATTTTTATCATGTCATCAACATTTGAATGAATGAGGTTATTCAAGAACACTAATGCCTCATTGATTTTAGCTATTTTCAACAATTTAGGCTCAAAAATAAATGAAAGGGTGTCGGCTTCAACCGAAAATGCACCCGTTTACAATGTGATTCAACAACAAATACAAATGACTCCAAAGAATTCTCAAAGTACAAAATCTGCTCCTCAAATGATGGAGGGCAATCAACAATCCAACAACTCAAATTTACACTTCAAGTCTTAATTGCAACTATGAATGAAGAAGCAATACAATACAATATCAATACAGAACAATATCTCTGCAGGATGTTTTGTAAATGTGCAGCTGAAAACACTATGCAAGAAGCCTTTAAGGCGGTTGAATTTTCCTTCAAAGAGTTGTTTTGCACCAATAACAACTCGTCTTCAAATGTCAATTTCTTCATAAAATCACCCTCTTATATATGCCACAAATCATAAAATGTCAAATCTGCGATTTTCTTCTATGTATTCAGTCCATATGCTCACATGTCATTTTCTTCATTTCTGCTGTTCATATTCTCTCTTTCCTCTCTCTCTCTCTGCTGCTCTTTTTTTTTTCTTTTTCTTTTTTTAATTAATTAAAAATTAATTAAAAAATAAATTATTTGGAATTTATTAAAAATTTGGGGAGATAAAGAGCTGATTGTAATAATGGGAAGGAATTGTAATAATGGGGAGGAATTTATGGGGGTTAAAAATTAAAAAATGAGGCCACAAGGGAAAAGGATTATAAAAAAATGAGATTAAAAGAATGGGAAGAAGGAAATTTTAATTGAGGGGGAGGTATTATATGGGGGGGGTGAATAATTTTTTTTTAAAAAGACTCATATTAAAAATTTGTGGGAGGGAGTTCTGTAATGAAAATCAAAATATGGGATAAACGTGGAAGGAGGGAGGCCGAGCGACCGTGTGGAACGCTGAGCATATGTGTGAAGGCCGTAAGGGAGGGCCGAGAGGCCAGGGTTGAGGGGCGGGTGGGTAAATGGGAAGCGCAAAGCTGTTTGCAAGGCGAATGGGGGAGCGTGGTAGGATGAGGGGAGGGAGCAGAGAGGTGGGCGGTGTTGGACCGTAGCGTAGGCTCCGTAAGGGGGAGTCAAGAAGTAATGTGGGAGCAGGGTCGAGGGACGGCGTTCGAGAGCCGAGAGGGAGAGCGTTGCAATGGGATGAGCGTGGTCTAGGGGGGATGCCGTAGGGGAGGGCGGAGAGGGAGGAGCGAGTTGCAGTGAGGAGCAGGGGGTTGGGGTTTGCAGAGTGCAGGGCGAGGGGGATGGGTAGGGCGTAAGGGAGTGTAGGAGCGTAAGAGCGTTGGGAGAGGGGGCGTGTTTGGGTAAGAGGGGAGGGCAGGGGAGCGTTAAGCCATGAGGGGGGTGTGGAGAGAGTATGTATTGCTGTGAGTGCGTATTGCAAAGGTGAGGGGGCAGCGAATGCAAGGGGAAAGGTGTTGTAGGGAGAGGGCGTAGAGTTTTGAATTCGATTTTTTATTTTTAATGTTAAAACTGTAGAGAGGTAGGTGTTGTGCGTAAGGGAGTGAGGAGAGGGAGGTCGAGAGGAGAGGCCTGGTTGCTGGGTAAAAAAAAAATTAAATTAAATTTAAAAACAACAGAATGAGATTCCACTTAAAACAGCTTGGTAAAAATTGCAGAAATGAGGGCAATAGTACAAATTTCAAGCACTGAAATGCAACAGCGGATTGCCAATAAAACCCAAAAAAATTTCCAATAGCCCAGCAGCAAAAGAACCCAAAATTGCAGAAATTTTTCAATGGAAAAACTCAGAAATTTTACTTGAAAACTCATAAACTTCTTCAGAAACCAACTTTAAACAATTTTTTCAACAGCGCTCCAAAATGCAGAATTTAATGGGCAGAAATTGCAGGAAAAATGAGCAGTGAGAAAACCTTCAGATGCACAATGTTGCTTCTCTTCAAAACCACTGCTGCTCTTCTTCAAAACAAATTCTGAACGCTGTCAATTTCTGAATGTTGCTCTTTCTTCAAAACAAATTTCTGAATGTGGCAAAAAGACTGCTGCAGAAATCTCCGAGTGCTGCAAAAATTATCAAAAATTTTGCAGATATGCACAGGCCATAAACACAAGTGGCTCACTCAAGGTTGAGCTAGTTATGGATGTATCAGCTCTGATACCATGTTAAACACCATGTTAAGCACACACATGGTGTATGAGAAGAATAAACACACACACAAGAGACTCAACACACAATGAAGGATAAGCCTGAGGCTTTCTTATTTTTCATTATACAAAGATGTACATTTATAGTACAATGGTGTGACTCTTGGTTTTACATTCGAAGGTCACTTGGACTCCATTGTGACTTTTCGCATTCCACGCCTACCCATGTAGGATTAGGTGTTCCAACATGCCTTAATTAAATTGAGAAAATTCAAATTTCCACACCATCAGATAACTTGGATGATGTTAACTTGAGTGAGATGGTTTATGTCACCCAATTTACTCAGTAAGGAGTTAAAGTTCAATTTAGCATGTGTGATTTCTAATTTGTAGCAATTAAAGTTAGTTATCGAAAGTTGTTTTCAATTAAACTAGTTCTAATTGTTGGGAGAACTAGTGGAGGATTAAATTGTGTAGTGGGACTTCAATCAAACTCAGTGATCATCCAGTGAACTGATCAACCAACCCAAAATAGCTAGTGCATGCAGAGAATTCAAGTTACCCAGTTGAGATGGAGATTCCAAGGCAGTGTAACATTACTTGTAGACTAATTCTGAGTGTACAAATGTCGCATAGAGTCAGAGGAAGGACCTAAAGGAATTGCGGAATCCAATTGAGAGAATTTCCTAATTTCTCCAAGAACAACGCAAGGAAATAGGAGCTCAAGCCAAGGCAAAAATTGACTTAAGTCTGTGTCAGAGGCCTTCAGTGAGCAGTGAGATAGGTTGAGCACTTACAGGGTGAGCAAAGTTGAGCAAAGCAATTATAATCCATCTTTATTCTTCTGAATAATGCAAGAGGCATTGGGGTTTTTAGCATTTTTGTTAAATTTAGATAACCATGGCGTTATATGCTTTATGCACTTTTACTTCAATATTTTTTAGGTCCGAAAATTACATAAACATGAAAGTAAAATGTTGATAGAACACAATAATAAATCAATAGAAGACGAACCAAATATAGATCATATTTACAATTCCTTTTTGTCCAACAAAGATATGAGATATTGTTGCGTTATAGCAATCAGCAGGATGCTTCAACCACAAAGTCTTTATCGGTCAGCCACTCCTTCATGTGTCACACCCACATCCCTCAAAGACAACTCATCACAAATCAACACTAGTCAACCCAAAGACAGCGCAAAGAAAGTCAATGCGAGCAACAACAAAAAAGTAAAAGCAGCAAATTAGAGCTTCGGTCAAACAGCCCGAAATTTCTCGAATTTAGTGCCTAGCTGTATGGCCTCGTAAAATCGGAAATTTCGCTGAAGATTGAGGTCAAACGACCAAGGGTTGACCATGGTCAACATTAGCCAACGCTGCTACAAAAGAGCCCTAAACGGACCCGCAAATTTCAGACTTCAGCTCCACGTGTGAGGGGAAAAAGGCCTCCAAAGGCTATTGAACTAATGAGATCACAATGAAAGAATGTGTGATGAAATGATGATGAAATGACCTCCAAGTCTCCAATTTATATCCATCAATGAGGATGTGTGACACATCTATTAGGCATGTGAGTCTACATTAAAAATATGGTTGACCTTGCACATGTGGAAAATAAATTCAAAATAAATGTTCTGCTCATCCAATCAAGATGATCTTTAAATCAATCTTGCACCACTCCGAAAGAGGAATCCAAAAAAAATATGACCATCATCATATGAGCAGTGCAACATGGAGTTTGGACCTAGTTGCCCAAAATTAACAATATTGCTTTCACCAGTATAACATGTGTCTGATTTCTTATTACATCTCTGAAATTGTTGTTCTAAATTGTGAAATAATGCTTGTATAATAATAGAGTAGGTTTGTGTCTTGTGATTTCGATTAAAACTTCATGAGCAGTTTTGCATATCTACAACATAATTTCTACAAGCTAAACTAAGTGTCAATGTAGTCATCAATGAATGCAAGCAAACATACTATTTGAAAAAAACAAGATAGATAGATAGGTTTGTGTCTTGTGATTTCAATTAAAACTTCATGAGTAGTTGCATATCTACAGCATAATTTCTACAAGCTAAACTAAGTGTCAATGTAGTCATCAATGAATGCAAGCAAACATCCTATTTGAAAAAACAAGATAGATAAACTAAGTGTCAATGAAGTCATCAATGAATGCAAACAAGCAACATCTTGTTTGAAAAAACGTGATAAAAGAGCCCACAATATCACTATGAACAAGTTGAAGATCCTCGAAAACTCTCCAAGATTTCCTTTATCAAAAGTATCTTTAAAATGTTTGTCAAAACACATTGAATACAAACACCATCAGAAATAGAGATAGGTGGAAGATCAATGAACATATTTTGCTTAGTTGTTGAGCATAACAATTTCAAGTGGCCAAGCCTTTTACTTAATTATTGAGGATAGCAATAGTTTAAGTGGCCAAGTCATTCACACCATAACTCATTTATGCGAGGAAGTAACACAAACTCCAACACAAAATGACAGTACATGTATGCATGGCAATCCTCTTCTCAAAAACTCTCCAAGAATTTTCTTTATCAAAAGTAGCTTAAAGATGTTTGCCAAAACACACTCAATAGAAACACCGTTGAAAATAGAGATAAGTGGAAGATCAATGACCATATTTTGCTTAGTTGTTGAAGATTTAAGTGTCCAAGTCACTCATAACTTAACTCATTTATACCTTAACTCATTTGAGTGAGCAAATAACACAAACTCCAACACAATGAGATGATGAGTACAAGCATGCATGACAATCATCTTTCAAAAACTCTCCAAGTTTTTCCTTTATCAAAAGTATCTTAAAGATGTTTGCCAAAATACAAGCACCATTACAAGTACAGATGGGTGGAAGATCAATAACTAGATTTTCCTTTATCAAAAGTATCTTAAAGATGTTTGCCAAAATACAAGCACCATTGCAAATAGAGATGGTCGGAAGATCAATGACAATATTTTGCTTAATTATTGCGAGTAACAATAGTGGCCAAGTAGGATGATGAGCCTCGACTCTGAAGCATGAGCTAGGGTTTGGTGTGTGCATGTCTCAACCTGCGTCAATGGTGTCCACCTAAGACAATATCGGCCTCCACAGTTTGCACGCAAGCCTCTCTGATAAACCGAGACACGTTGATCATGGAGGAAGATACTCAGTAATGGCGCAGACCACTCTAAAAGTTCGTCTGGTATGGGGCAAGTCGACTCCATGTGTTACGACAAGTGGACATTGCTATCAGCCACTTTGGGATTGCGACGAAGGGACTTAGTCGACTGGCGGCCCCCTACTCGCTCTTTTTTCGTTTCTTATTAGCCTTAACCTCGTTCTGGGATCGAGGCTGTTGGTTGTCGCCATTCATAGGAGGCCTGGTAAAAACGGTGTTTAACCATTTCTCCTTTGAAGGGCTTGAACTTGACAAGGTAGGGTTGGTGTTTGCGATTGTTGATGTCATTCGCTGAAGGAAGGAGCCATGGTCAACGGCTAGGAAAGAGTGGAGGTGGATCCCGAGCCTGGGGATATGTTGGACATGTGGGGGATGGAGGTAACCGACCAGAACATTCTGGATTTCATTGGCCCAACTGGGAAGACCTCCTACTTGCCTAAAGGCTCGGAGATGGATTGGGGGTAGAGGAATCGTCAGTTAGATGCGAAGGGCTTCCCTGTGAGACGGTGAAGGTTGGGAAGCGAATGTCAGTGGACTCAGCGCAATTTTTGGGTGCTCCTTTAGGGATAAAGGATCAGCCCCCGGAAAACAGGGGCCTTCTGAGGAAACAAGATCTACGATGCTCTTTCTATAGAATAGGAGGTTTGGAAGATATAGTTTATAGCTGCTCCAACAGGAACGTACTTGGGCATTCTTCTGAGGGTTTTCATTTGGGTTTGGAGATCAAAGGACAAGTGCCACTCAGTTTGGGAGAGAATTACAATCGAGGCACAAACCCTACTCCGTCTCCTTTGAGCATGGGGGAGAGTCACCTCCAACATTTCCTCCAGGGGACAGGTCGAGTTAGTATCGTCGAGGCCATCTCTAAAGGCAGGAGCTCGAAGCCATCAAATCTCCTACAGGACAACCGACAGATCGTTGATAGATCTAAAATTCCTTGGGTTGGAGGTGACTCTCCCCCTCTGTTATTCGCTGGCGGGCAGTACGATCAACAGGAAGGCTCTCTAGGTCTCACTTCTCCTTCGCTAGTTGGTGGGCCAAGGGGACCTGTGACAAGAGAAGAACCTCTGATGAACCTTTGAGATCCCGAGGAACTCCTTCCTCCCTATTCAGCGCCCCTATCATCAGACAGTTTCAGGGATTTGGATGCCTCTCGTGGTCTAAGGAAAAAGACTAAAGGAGTTAGGCGGTAGGATAAAATTGCAAATCTGAGATTGGGGGTTGAAGTTTCGGTCGACGAAGTCATGAAGACAGCATAATTAACTCTCGTGGGCAGAGCAAATGATAAAAATCTCGCAACTAGCTATATCACGGAATGGGCTACTAAAGCCTGGAAAGTGGCACATGATCCTCGTTTCGAGGTCCTCAATCTCATAAATGGGTGGTTTATGGTGAAGTTCAAGGCGGTGGAAATGGCAAACAGGGTTCTAGAACATAATTGGTGCTTCGGGCGTACCCCAATAGTCTTCAAAACCTGGACCCTTCTTTTCGATGCACAAAGGGAGAAGGTGGTGGATCTCCCCATCTGGATCAGACTCGCTGGTCTTCCCCATCAACTGTGGACACAAAACATTTTCAGAGACATTGGGAATGAGATGGGGGTTTTCCTGGAGGTAGACATGTCTTTTAAACAGACAGGGAAATATGGTGTGGCTAGAATTCTAGTACGGGTCAACCCACGCGAAGGACTATTTGAAGCCATACAGCTCCATTACAGGAGTTGGTCCTTCATTCAAGCCTTGGATTATTAACAACTACCTTTTCGGTGCCACAAATGCCATATGTTTGGGCTTATGGCAAAGGACTGCCCCCTTCACATCTGTAAAAGGCCTATCAAAAACAAGAATAAGGATAAATGCTCCACAGAAGAAGAGGAGAATCACAAAAAGGAAAACACGGCTTTGGCTTCAGAGGGCAGGACTATGGAGAAGGCTCTAGACCATCTTCTTAAGGAGGACCTATAGCATTCTCAACAAGAGACAAGGGTCATCATGGAGGAAAAGATGGAGACAGACCCTGGACAAGCTTAGCCCCGACTGGCCCCAAAGACAATACCCACTGAAGGACCCGAGGGTACCCTTTCTCAACCCCCTCTTTCATTTTTAGTTTTTGTCTCTGAAATTTTATCATTTGACTCAAGGCCTGGTCCCCCTCTAGGCCTCCTCTTATGGCTCTTTCCCAATCGATTGAGTCTCGCCCCTGTCTTCCTTTAGACAGCGCCATCATCTCCAATCCTGGGTCGAGTCCTTCCCTTTCCTCGAGCCCTTCTCCGTTTCCTCCCCTCCCTCCCTCTATAAGTGAATGAAGCCCCTATAACCTCAGGCCCCGAGAACGCAAGGATAACCTTCTGGCGGTGTTTGGGGGTCTAGGCATTTCAGGTGATCCCCCTCTTGGGCCAAAACAAAGGGGGAGGAAATCAAATCTTTCAAAAGCTCAATTGAGAGCCAAGTTGGATATAGCAGATGGCAAACAACACATTCTGACAGGGGTGCTTAGAGCAGTGCAAACCCCAAGCCCGGTTAACAAATGATAATTTTGTCCCACAATTGTCGTGGGTTGGCTAGTAAACCCAAAAAACTAGCACTTCGTGCCTTGTTCGATTCCTACAAGCCTGATGTCATCATATTACAGGAAACTCTAAGGCCTGGAGAAGATGTCCAAAATTCTTTGGTTAAACTATGCCCAAGTTGGACTTTTCTATGCCTCGATGCCAAAGGGAGATCCGAGGGTTTAGCCATTGGCTTCAAAACTGGGAAACTAAAACTTTTAAATTCGTGGGGCCTTGATCTTGTACTAGCCATTGAGTTTTTTCCTCCAGACCTGGGGCAAAATTTCCCCCTTCTAAACATCTATGGACCTTGCTAGGATAGGGAGGCTTTTTGGTCTGCCCTTCGAACCAAACCCTTCATGTTGGCCCAAACCTCATTCTAAGAGGGGATCTGAATTTTTCCATTGCACTGACTGAATCCTAGGGTCCTAACGCCCGCCCTAACCCTTTGTCGGACTTTTTCTCCTCCTGGATCTAAATTTGTTAACACTGAAACCTTCCTGGAGGAACAAGAGAACAAGGGATGACAGGGTCGCAAAGACACTGGATTGCTTTCTGCTCAAAGATGATCTAATGGATAGTGTTCTAATGCTCTGGCAATGGATAGGGGAAGGGGGGGACTCGAATCATCATCCCATTCTCCTTGAGCTCATAGGAAGAATCACAAAACCGAGCTCCCCTTTTAAATTCAATTCTGGATGGCTGCAGGAGGAGTCTTACAATTCCCTATTAAAAGATTCATGGATCCCTCAAACCTCTGAAGACCCTCTCAATGTTACTGAATCTTTTTTGAACCTCCTCAAAAGAATGGAGAAGGTCAACTTAGATTGGGCAAAGAAAAAAAATCTAATGAGGAAGCTCGACTATCCTGGATTAGGAAGGAATTGGAAAGATTTGAAGGACCAGAAGAAGATGGCTACAAGACCTCGAAGAAAAGAGAAGTTATCAAAGGGCTAGAAGTCGATCGAAGGAAAATTCTGCTAGTAAGGGAGGAAGAATGGAGACTAAAGAGCAGGGCAATCTGGCTATTATTTGGGGACGAAAACACCAAGTCCTTCCATAACTATGCCAAGGGGACGAAAATCTCAAACACCATCTGGGAAATGAGAGCAGAAGATGGCAGCATAGTAAACTCGTTCAATGGCCTTGCCAGAATGGGGAAGAATCATTTTAGAAACCTATATAAGGCCCCTAGAGATATTTCTATCGCTGAAGTTGTTAAGGTAGCACAGCTCTTCCCGGGTTACCTGGATGAAGAACGACAAGAAATGCTAGCCAATCGAGTCACCAAAGAAGTGGAGGGAATCTTAAAGGCCATGCAGAGGGACAAAAATCCAAGCTCGGACGGGTGGATTGTGGAATTTTTCCAACACTTCTTTGAAACTCTGGGAGACGCCCTGACTGCTGTGGTTGAAGCATCCAGAATCAATGGTGTCATCCAGGAGTCCTTGAATTCCACTTTCATCGCCCTCATCCCTAAGCTGGACTCTCCGGACTCTTTTAACAATTTTCGGCCCATTGCTCTTTGTAAATGCCTACATAAAATCATCGCAAAAGTTGTAGCTGAAAGACTTAAGCCCATCCTTTCTAAGCATATCTCTAAGGAACAATTCGGATTTCTGGAAGGAAGACAGATTCATGAAGCCATTGGGGTGGCACAAGAAGTCCTCCACAGCATGAAAAGATTCAGACGAAAAGTGTTGATCATCAAAATCGATCTTTCAAAGGCATATGACAAAATTAGCTAGTTGTACATTAGACTCCTGCTCACCCACTTCGGTTTTCATTGACTTTCATTCGTTGGGTGATGGGATGTATTACTGACATAAGTTTTGTCGTCTTGATAAATGGAGATGCTTCCCCATTCTTTAAAAATGAGACTTCGCCAAGGATGTCCCCTCTCCCCCCTACTCTTTTTGCTGGTAGCTGAAGGTTTAAGTCAACTAATTTTAGAGGCAAAAAGGGAAGGGGACATACAGGGTGTGGAGGTCGTAACAAACCTCGATATCACCCACCAGTTGTTCGTCAGTTATATTCTTCTCTTCAGTAATGGTAATGGCAAGGATATCTCCCATCTCAAAGCCTCTTTGGACCTATTTCTAAAAGCCATGGGAATGAGCATAAATTTCCACAAATCTTCCATCATGGTTGCAAGGCTCACGGAGGAAGACTCCAGAAACGCCATCGATATCCTCCCCTTTGAGGTCAGACAACTCTCTGACAATCTCTGATACCTTGGGTTCCACCTTAACCCTAATTCTTACCGCATAGCTGATTGGATGTGGATGGTGACCAAAATAGAAAGAAAAAAAAAATCAAGTGCTCGTGTTTCAAGTGGTTGTCCAAAGAAGGACCTTACCCTCATCAAACCTATCCTAATGGCCATTCTAGTGTTTTGGGCATTGCTCTCTTGGATGTCGCGGGGGATGTTGGAGCGCATCCGCAAAATCTGTCATAAATTTTTGTGTGCAGGATCCAAGGAGGACCACACCTTGTCCTGGGTGGCTTGGGAGAAAATAGCCAGACCTAAAGAATGGAGAGGGTGGGGCATCAAGGAGCTACCTTCCTTTGTCAAATCCCCTGCGGCAAAATTGTAATGGTCTTCGCTGACCAAGGACTCTCTAGAGTCCTCGATAATGAGAAGGAGGTACATTGATCCTAGAGCTATTATAGTCCTATTAAGTCTCCTAAGGGTGGGTCAGTGGTTTGTAGGGCCACTCTTGGAGCCATGGATCTGATCGAGGAAAGTCTTGTCTAGAAGATAGGAAACAAGCAACAAATCAGATTGGGACTGGACCCGTGGGTCGGATGCAACAGAGCCTACTCTATTCCAGAGGCATGCAGAGCCCAACTCGCTGACAAAGGACTCATGTTCCTTAACCAAGTCGTCAATCCTGAAACCATTTCCATTTGGGCACAAGGTTGGAAATATGGGGCAGATCTTCGGCTAGACCCAGTCTGGGTTAATTCATGTAACCGATATAGAAATGAACTTCTCAAAACGAATGTGCGTATTCGGGATGAGCCAAACACTCTCAGAATGGTGGCATAAACCCCTTTGGAAGCTAAAGAGCCCTGGAAAAGGTGGACTCTTTTTTTGGTGCTTGTTGGAAAACAAGATCCCTTCTTGGGACAATTTACAAAAAAGGAAGGAGGAGGACCCAGGTTGGTATCCCTTCTGTAAACAGGGCTCTGAATTGGTGGCCCATCTATTTTTATACCATTCCTACAATTTAAAGGCATGGGAAGAGTTCCAATCTCTGGCAGGTTGCACTCAACAATGGGCAGGTCACTCGATCATGGAAACCTAGCAGATTTGGTGAAATGGTTGCTCGACCAAGAAACAAAAATCTATGCCCTTGTTAATGGCCTAGGGAATCTAGCTTCCCAAAAATCATGCTATATTTAGGAACGAAGATATCCTTTTCCACATTGTTGCTCATAATGGGGCAACAACAATTTATGCCCTTTTACTCGAGCAAGGTACTTCTTCATAGAAAAGGGTCATTATACCCGAGACAATCATGGATGATATCCCTTGGGCATATTTTGACGGAGCGTCGGACCCAGTGTATATATGTGGTGCTGGAATTGTTATTCATTTAAACCAGGTTCAAAGACTGAAAGCCTCTATCGGACTTGGTCAGAGCTCTAACAACTATACAAAGATCAAAGCATTACACCTCCTCCTTTGTTGGCTCTCCCACCTGGGAAATACCTTTATTCAAATTTTTGGGGACTCACTCAATATCATCAAATGGTTCAATAAGGAATTTATTTGCTCAAATTACATTTTAATTCCTATCATTGAAGAATGCTGGTTACTAAAGGCCCATTTTACGTACATTGATTTATGTCATATTTACAAGGAAAGGAATGTCGTTGCAAACCTCCTTTCTAAGGAGGGTTTACAGCAAGCTTCGAGCAGCTGAGGGACACGAGAAATAGGGTTGGAAGGCTCTATGGCTTTGGATCATCCAACTTTTGCTTGAGTTTTTATTCTTATGTCTCCATCTTTTGTATATGTTCAATGTTTTCGAAAGCCTTTCTCTTTTATATGCTAAAAACTTATATATTGTATGTATCAGAAAAAAAAATTGGATGAGGATTAAATCCTCTCATGCTATTTTCTAAAACATTACACACAATGTTGCCTTCCTGTTTGGGTTGTTTTCCTCTTAAGAGAAGGCCCGAGAACACGCTGTTTGTTGTTTGTTAGATTCAGGATCAACGAACACCACTACACACAAGCCCGTCTTATTACTGTTTAGGTTGTTTACCTCCTAAGAGGAGGCTCGAGAACACTCTTTCTGTGTTTACTATTTGGGTTGTTTTCCTCCTAAGAGGAGGCTCGAGAACACTCTTTCTGTGTTTTTTTTTCACAAGGCCGACGACCAGTTGGTTGTTTTCCCTTGAACAAGAGAAGATTTGGAACAAACTCAACCTTCTTCTAGATGGGGTTTTGAGGATGCGCTAAACTATATTGGCCGCAATTTGGGAGAGCTCAGACCTCTCCCAAGAAATGCTTAAATGTATGTACACAGTGAACTTTTTATGAATATAAAGAGTTTGATTTTTTCCTCGCCAAAAAAAAAAAAAAACAATAGTGGCCAAGTCTTTTTCTTAGTTAATAGCAATAGTGTCAGTGGCCTAGTCTTTTTCTTAGCTAATAGCAATGAGTGAAAGTAACACAAACTCCAACAGAAATTGAGATAATAACTACAAGTAAGTATGACACATGACAGTACTCTTCCCCTTTGGCAAGAAGTTTTAAGGATCTTAAATTTCATGAAGAACAAAAATCAAGGGTAAACAATATTGTCTTTAATAAATTGAAGGAAAATTGGATGCAATATTAGAGACACATAAAACATTGATCATTCCCTTGGTCATGAATAAGTGATGATAGTTGAAGCCCACGTCCTTTATTTTCAAATCCCAATTTTAATTTTTATGAATTTCAAATGATATCTTATCATAAATCTTGCAAATAAATGTTATTTAAAAATAATATCATGTAACATATATAGATATGATATTATTATAATTTTGTAACATCTACCACAGTGAAACAGTTATTAACTGCTTTAAGCAGTTATTTCTGAAAACTAATTCAACGGTCAAAGAGAAGAGATAAAAGCCCAAAAGGCAGATGGCAGAGGGTTCGATGTTTTGGACCTCGGAAAGACTACAATTTTGTATTTATTTTTCTGATGAATTATTGAAAGAGACATCAAGTTTCCTGCAACAATTGATGGTGATTCGTGTTTCCTGTGTCATATTGTGTTCTTTCTTCTTTGAATGAAGTAAAGTAATGTAGCTTCCGATCTCCTAATTACATTTGTCAGTAAGAGTTAAACAACAAGGTGAAAAGTAATCCATAAAAAACACAAAACATTAATCATTCTATTTATCGTTCTCAATGGAACCTTGGCCGTGAACAGAGTTGAAAAGTAATCCACAAAAATATGCTTTGTATCGCATGAAATAATAGAAGTAAAAAAATACTTTTGGGATGGCATGTGATGGTTCTACTAACACAAATCCATCTTAGGCCCTCTTAAGACCTAAATCTGCTCTAAAACCAGCATATATACTTTTAAACCTTCTTAAACCTAAATCTATTAAGAATGAAGAGAGAAATTTTTGAAGTGGAATTTTTTTATTATTTAATTTCATATCATTTATTAATTCTATAGTATTAATAAAAAATACACCATACAAATAAATTGGAAGTTATGTATCTACATCAATTTATACCAATTTATAATTTTAGATGTGATGTACATATGTACATTAATTATCATTTATTTTGGTGTTATGAACATATGTATTTCAAAGTTAAGCTTAATGTGAGTCATTATCATTTATTTTGGTGTTATGAACATATGCATTTCAAAATTAAGCTTAATGTTGATGTTATGAACATATGCATTTCAAAATTAAGCTTAATGTAATCAATTTTGATCTAATATTTCTAGGTCAATCTCATTAAAATTTTGATGGGATGGATCCAAAAATATCAAAACATATGTTGTTTTTTTTTTATTATTATCATGGACAAATGTATATACATATTTATGTTTTTGTTACAATATAATGTTACATGTTACATGTTAGCTTCAACCCATAAAAATAAAATCGAACAACTATAAATAGAATCCAAACATTATTTTGGTTACAATATTTATGTTTTTGTTAAAATATAATGTTACATGATACCTTAGACCCATAAGAGTAAAATAAAAGTATAAATAAAATCCAAACATTTTTTTTTGTAACATTTTTTTTTGTTATTTTCTAATTGTGTACTAAAATAAGTTTTCATAACATTTTTAAAATTTCCATACAATTCATAATCAAAAGTGAATATTTGTTATTATTATTGTTTCATACAAGGAAATTAACAAAAACTCCAAAACATAAATATAAAATTATTAAGAGAATGGACACTTCCACAATCATAAACATAATGTTGAGAGCTATTTCCAATAGGCTAGAGGAAGTTCTCATGAAGCTCTCAACATTATAGACTAAATTTTAAGGTCACTTATATTGACATTAACAAACACCAACATGACAATATCACAACAAAATCAATAATGAGTTGCTCCAATATTAAATATCCAAATTAAACAATCACAAGGGACATGCAAGCCTGCTTGATCTTCGCACAATCCTAGTGATAACATCTCATTGATTAAATTATCACAAGGGACATCCAAGCTTGTTTGAGCTTCCCACAATCCTAGTGATAGTATCTCATTGGTGGGCAAATCATTCTTTGAGCTTCGCACAATCCTAGTGATAGCATCTCATTGGTGGGCAATACATTATTCCATCCAACATTGAAAGCTAAGATAGCATCTTATTGGTAGGCAAATCATTCTTCAATCCAAGATTAAAGGCTACGCAAATCATTCTTCCATCCAAGATTAAAGGCTACGCAAATCATTCTTCCATCCAACATTTGAGCTAACCTCGACTTCACTAAAAATCACCTAACTTACCTAAGTTAAAAGGGCACTACTAAACAAGCTCTTAATAAAGAAAATTAAATTTTAAAATGCAATCTTAAATTCCCCAATGGAGCTGCAGACTTCCCGAGTTCATGCGCTTCAAGGGGCATTTCAAAGCCCATATGAGCATACGTTGAATCCATGAAGTTGGTGTGGAGATATCCACCCATGCAGGGGTCATTCACGAGGGGCGGCATTTATTAGGCATAATGGGGATGGTCTCCGCTCTCTTATGTAATGGTGTCTGGTGTATTTGGCAAGGAGCAAGTCTGGAATGGGAGCCCCCTGCTCAGGGAACACCACGGGTCGTCATCCTATTTGGAGAGTGAGGTTTGGGAGTCTTTGGATATCATCCTCGTGACTTTGTTCAGCTCGAAGGATGGAGGGACTTGCTACAAAATTACCATAGTGCTTGTGGGTCAAACCACATATTTTATGCAGATTCTACCAAGTTCATTTGGGCCTTTCGTGGCTTCTTTGGGTAGTTCATGTGAAATTTCACATCTCGGGTGCTCTGGTCCAATGTCAATTTATTTTACTTGTTTTGTTCTGATTTTGTGAAACTCCAAACCCGGGGTGGCTTTCAGCTCGTAAGTGTCTGGATGTTTGCGGTGGTGCAATTGGGTTTCGAGGAATACTGGCTTGTTTAGTTTAATAAACTGGGCCGCGGTTTGTTCTATCGGTGACCTTGGCCTCTGTTCCTTTCGGATCCAGCTCTCTTGCCCTTTCGATTTTGATGGGAAGTTGAGCTCCCTCGGCTCAAAATTCTGGTCTAGGCTAGGCTCGTGTGTTTCCTCGAGTCTTGTATATGTTGTGGAGGGTAGTTGCTGTGTTATGGCTGGCAATTTAAGGAGTGGAAGGGAGGTTGTGTCGTGCCCTAGGTTTCTATTAGAAGCAAGTCTCTAGGTGCTGGCGTATTTAAGTTTGGTGTTATGGACCTTTAATAGAAGCAAGTCTCTAGGTGATGTTGTGTGTTTTAGTGTGGTGTCAGAGACCTTTCATAGTTGTGTTCTTCAGTGTCGGTATGTCCCTTTTGTGGCAGGGAGGTAGTCACAGTGCTGGCATCCAAGGAATAGGCAAGTCTCCTCTCATTGAGGCTCTATAAAGCAACAAGATTCTTCAGCGCCTCCTCCTTCCCATACACGAGGGCATTCACCCTAAAGGGACTCCTCCCCGAGCTTCTTCCCATACACGAGGGCATTCACCCTAAGAGCACTCTAGATTCGTTGATTCAATCTCTTCTTTCAAATGTGCATCAACTTAACAGAACCTATCAAGTACACTGAGTTGGCTCTAGTAAATTTAACTGAGTAAGAATGATTGTTGGTGTTTTCTATGCTATGCATGTATTTTGGCGTTTTTGATATGCATGTTATCTAAATTTAGCTGAGTAGGAATGATTGTTAGTGTTTTCTACGCTATGCATGTATTTTGGAGTTTTTGATATGCATGTTATCTCAATTTCTTTGGTTGATAATCTAGGAGTGACACCATCAAGATTTTTGGTTGATAATCTAGGAGTGAGGCCAAGATTAAGGATGTACATGGAAAATTGCAACTTTCGGAGCTAATAAAAGACAATGATTTTAAATAAAAATGTGATCTTCAATAATATCAGAAAAAAATATACCAGCAAATCGTAAAATTAAAGTCACAAAAACCAATTGAGCGAACAATAAAATCACCTCTATTAGATCTGATATTTTTTGAAATACAATGGAAGGATCACCTCTATTAGATCTGATATTTTTTGAAATACAATGGAAGGCTTTCTTCTATGTTATAGCAAATTGGGAGTGAACGAACTCCCAAGCATTTATGGAGAGTAGTTGACATGTATACCGCCGAGCATCTAATGAGTTAGGCAATTAAAAACTGTGGATGCAAACTGACACCAACTGGTTACCGACCCAGAATGAGGAATGATGAATTCAATGAATATGTGATTGCAACACCAATAAGACTTTGTGAGCTAGTAAATGTTGTAATATGAGATTTCACACTGCAAAGTAAATTTGCAATTGTGATTTCTATTGAACTGGCAAAGAAAACTCTCCTACGAGATTTTGTATGTGAGATTAGAGATGACCTAACCTATGAAATAACATTGAAGAAGTTGAAGATGTTAAGAATTCCAATATACAGTATTTTTCTTTAGGAAAAAATACGAATCAGTGCCACTTATGCAGAGCTTTCCATGTATAGCCTGCAAATCAATCCCACTTCAACCAGTATGTGGATAAGCTCATTATCAATGCTTTGATAAACCCTATTAAAATCCAAAGAGAAAACTATCAAGCAACAAGCACCCGTGATGATTCTCATGTTTTGCAAGTGAGGAAATGCACAAATAACTCACTTTTGGATTTTCATGGCATGTAATCGTTAAAAATGAGGAAAAGTTAAAATGTGGGCATAGAAATAGTAGACAGAGGCAGAAAACATGACCTCCATCAGTGGATCCAGCCCTGCGGTTGTCTGACCGCTGTCATTCCATCCAAGCATTAAAGATTGAATAAAACGGCCTTCACTGTGGGCACGAGATGTATGATCTTCCCTATGAGCAGAGAGAAGTTCAGGCCTCCCATGCCAACCCTAACACCAAATAGAATACTCATACCCACGCGGATGGAAAAAAAAACCCCAAACCCTCATCCAAAAATTGACTCAAATTATTGGTCCATAACCCAATTACTTAATAACAAAATCCTTACAAACAGATTATGAATAGGCTAGAAATGACTAATTTAAACTCGACTAAAAATTTCAACATGGAAACTTATGAAGCCACTAATAGTCATGATTATTCTCATTTTTCTTAGGCGGGTGACGAAATGACTCTTGCAGATGCCGCAGCTTTCTTGAACAAATAACTAACTTTTGAGTATTCATGGCATGGAATCGTTAAGGGCAAAAATTTTAAATGTGAGCATGGAAATAGTAGACAGAGGCAGAAAACATGACCTCCATCTGTGGATCCAGCCCTGCGGTTGTCTGACCGCTGTCATTCCATCAAAGCTTTAAAGAATAAATAGAATGGCATTCAATGTGGGCACGAGATGTATGATCTTCCCTATGAGCAGAGAGAAGTTCAGGCCTCCCGTGCCAAACCTAACACCAAAAAGAATACCCTTACCCACGCGTCTGGTACGAAGCACCCGAAACCCTCATCCAAACATGGCCATTGCGCACCCAAAACCATTTCACTTCTCGGCTTCATTTTAACTTTGCCCTCCCTTGCCCTTATACTGTTTTGTCTCGAAACCCTAAGATTCGAATCCGAGTCTCCCCTTTACTTTCAGAACCCTGGGCTATTCAAACCCTAAGTTACTCTTTTAGAAACCCTAAAATATTCGATTCTTAGGCTCCGTAGTTCTCTTACGACTCATCGTCAAAGTCCCACATAGTTCAAGATTTTCATTTTAATTTTAAGTACACCGATGGTGTTTTTTTCGCTAGTTTGGTTGAGAAAAGATTAGTCCTTCCTTCCCACTAGAATTTGACACGTACACTGCTCACCATCGGTTTACTGCTCACCATTGTCAACTTTTTTGTCTTCCATCGTTGATTCACTTTTATTTTCCGAATTGTCTTTTTACCATTAATTCGGCTTTCGCTACAGCACCCTTTGTCTTAACGGGAGCTTGACTCTTTCGCCAAGCGAACCCATCTCAGGTTAACCTCCATGCTCTACACTCTTTATGCAAATTGCTTTAAGGTGCAAATATTTGGTATCTTGGGGTTGATTGATTCACGTTTTGGTTCCTCAGCTGGTTATACAGTTATGGCTTTGAATGTGACTTTGGTGATTTCTAATTTTTTTCTATGGCTTCGTTCTGCTCTTGTATATGTTTAAGCCCACTGCTACTTCAGGGAAAGTATTCATTTCAGCTGGAGGAGAGTTCCAGGATTTAGCATTCAAATTCGGCAGCTTCAGGTAACTATCCGAGTATAGTTTCTAACGTTTAGCTCGAAATCTCCATTTATAATGTTAATTTCCTTTCTGAGGGTTCTCGTCTGGGAAATCCCCAATGTTAATTACCCTTTGGTTAAACTGGGTTTCATGCAGGCTTTTATTCCCGACCTGGCCAGTGATTTCGTTGATTTCCTTCACCGTTACTCAAAATTGCAGAATGGGTTTTCCTCCTTTCGAGCACGAGGATTCCATCATTACCAGGTTCTAATTATGCTTAAATTTATATGAATGTCAGGGTCATTTAACGTCCTCCTCCTTCGGGGACTAAATGTTGTACTTCTGTTGTTGTTTAAGGGTTTTGACCCTAGGTTTAACTTGGGATTTTTAACTATAATTTAAATGAGGCACTGGTTGTTTGATTTGGCCATATCGGCTCATGAATGCTCAAATGGTTTCACCGTGTGTGGGTTGCTACGCCATATGGTCGGTTGGCTAAGCTATATCATTTTTTTGTTTGTTTATCGTGCGGTATAAAGATCTTGAATGATTGTTTGCTTTGGGTGTATATTTATTTACCAGTCAATGTTAATGATGTCTGAGTTTTGGTTACAATTCAACCAGTTCTTTCTATTCATTGTTATATTTTCCTCTTTGATAAGGGATTACTTGCAATTCACCATTGCTTCGTGCTCGAATGGGTTTTACCATTAAGGGTTTTGTTGTTTCCTTTCGAGGGTTTCCGCACCTACTTCATTTGATTATCATGCTTATGTGACGTTGTACAGTAGTTGGCTCTATATTCATTATTGGCTTATGTTGTATCTATTTCAGTGCTCCTTGCTCGGATACTCTTCAGACATTATGAATTCCTCGAGTTTTATTAAATTCCTTATAGAAATATTGTATACAAGGGACCAAACCTCTGCTGCTAGTGATTCTGGCTTGGCTCAGGAACAAACCCTATGAAAGAAAAATATTTCTACAGTGTCGGTAATGAAATATGAAATTTTAGTATTATTTCTTTGTCACTATGAATATTGGATTCTAGTACTACTTTGTTGCTATGAATACTGACTTAGCCTCAAAACTGTGTTCGACAACACCAAGGTTTTTATAAATAATGGCATAGCATGTATATGTATCTAAATATTGTTAATATTTTTGTATATCCTTCGATTTCCATAATATTATATGTTAAGATCCCAAACTCGATGCCTTTAACACTGATCTAGATCTTAGTGAGTCCACACAATATTGTAGTATGCTCCTCCCGTCCAAGAGACCAACCCTTCCATGCATCTCATCCCCGAGCCAGTCACCTTTACCAGGTTAGATTCTAACTATGTCGTTACCACCAGACATAGTTTTGCTTTAGCAGAAGGAATCCTACTGGCTAACTAGCTCCAGGATTTCCTATCCTTTTCCTCATACAACAAGGTCTCTCTCTCCCTAGTTTGGTTTGGATTCATATAATTACTAAAATCTACAGTGTTGGTTTATTTCCCAAGGAGTTCGAAATCGTTTTCCATTTCGTTGACTCAATAATGACCATTTCTTATCAAGCCTTTTTGTACGACTATTTGGCGATCTCTCTAAGATGAGCCTGGCATCGCGCTGGTTGAATGACTGCTTTTGCGTAACGTGCTTGGATTATTATCATGACCTCTATCGTTGCTTGAATTTTACTGTATTGTCTGGTACCTTCATTGCCCACAATCACATTCAGCATTACATTCAATTTTTGAAGAAACCTTCGACTATCGGCAGACAACCATTTGGGAAACCGTCATCCAAAGATTGCAACTCATCCTCAAGATCAAACAACATGCATCACGTAGAAAAACGAAGGATCTTGATTTAACTGACCACAACATAAATGCCCTTAACAATGGTGAGAGCATTACTTGCAATCTCTGTCAAATTGTTCAACATGATTTTGATCTGAGCTTTCACTTGATCGTTTGGCGCCATGGTTGGAAGTCTGTCATACCTTCAGTGTATCTTTGCACCTTTAGGGGCAATTGCTACTTTTAATTTTAATTGAATGTTGAACGTGTATCGTGCTTGATTGTATTAATAAATGTATGAGTGGGTCTAATGGTTAAGAGCATGTGCTTTCTCCTAAAATCTTACATGTTCAAAACCATAGGGGTAGAGTATGTATGCTTTTGTAGACTTAGCAATCATGGAATATGTTTAATTATTTGATTTTTATTTTTTTTTAATTATTTTTAAGTTGAAATTTGTGAAATTAAACATTTGTATAGAGTTTGTTTAATTATTTATATGTAAGTGTGTGTCGTTTGTATATATAAAATGAAAATTTATAAATCTTACCAATTAAATTATTGAAAAAATAAAATATTAAATAATTAAATTACACTCATTTTTATTATTAAGAATATATTTTTTAATTATAAATCTTACCAAAAAATTTATAACGTAACTTTAGTTAAAAAAATAAAATATTAAATAAGTAAATACACTTATTTTTATTCTTAAGAATATAATTTTTATTAGGGGAGTAGGGATATTACTCAATCTCGATGGAATAATTCAAATCAAATATGCATGGGGCCTAGTAAGGAAAACCAATAATCAAGATGAAATGTATGGTCTCCTTTAAGGACTTTGAATTGCTAAAGACAAAGTCATCAAAAATAATATTATTCTTTGACACTCACTAAGAACAATCAACTATCTCGTTAAGGAAGGCATCCCAAACGAAAATTCCCTTGCCTTGGTGCTTCAAAGGGTCATAAGTTGGACGCATCCTTCCATTCCAAAGGATTCTTCCATGTACTCAGAATCAACAACATGGATATTGATTCGCAAGTAAATAAAGTTGGCTCTATGGAAGAGACAGGGCTAGAAATCAATGACTCCAGTTATTCCTGCCCAATCCCCTAAGACTATATGCCCCTTATCTTTTGGTTTCACCCTTGGACCCTCACTATGAATAATTGTCCCATTGACTTTATCATATGTCCCTGTTACCCTCCCTTCTCCCCTTCTATTCCTCGTCCCCTTCTATGTGATGTCATTTATTATGGTTAATATATCAAACATGCATTTCCATTGACGTGGAAACATACAAGAACCATTGTCATGCATATGCAGCTCTCGCCTCCTCGCATGCTTGCCATTATGGTTTTCATCTGCGAAGATCTTGGAATCCACCTCTGCTCAGAACCATGATTAATTTCTTTGGTGACGGCACTAGTGAAGTTAATGGCAAAATGATGAGAATTGTGTGGATGGACAAGATAATCAACAATAAATTTGTCTCCAATCTAGCTCTTGCCCCATTCACAATTGGGTATGTTTTGTGCATCGATCAACCACCTTTTTGGCCCGCTAATTTGGTTATAGCTTTGTCTTTAAATTTCATTGTGGCGTCTAGGTGTTCATCTTCCAGATAGCTCTATGAAGAGATTTGACTCCGGTTTCGGGCTCTTATCCTTTGGATAGCACAATTGTGGGCTCAACACTTCAACTCATGGAAAATTTGGTGAAAGGGACTCTCTGGTCCTTAAACCACCTTGGTAGCACCTGGTCTCTCCTCCACAGTCAGTCTCAGATTGACCTGGGCTCTTTTGTGTAAAGGTAATTCTTGGTTCCTTGTTTTTTATTTGGAAACTTGCAATAAACACGGCTTGGATGGAAATCCCACTAAAGTAGGCTCGCATCTCAATGCTTTGGGCTCCAATTCAGGTTTTTTAGAGTTGTTAGAGGCTTTGTCATCAACTATCTATAGTTCTTTCCATTCGAAAGTTTTGAGAATGCCTTTGGTTCAGAGGAAGTCCATCATTTCTAGGCCTTTAGGTTATCAGTTGATTTTTCTCTACCTTGGTGACCTGGAAGGATGCTCATTTAACCAGCACAATGCATCATATAATTGGGGTATCACCAAAAGGAGATTTGTCGCGACAATTCAGTTTCCCCTTTCAATTTTGGTGAATTTTATTCTCTATGGAGGTCGGGCTCATTTCATGAAGCATGTTGCACTTTAAGCCTCTGTCAATGTAACATCATGAACACTGACTCCAATTCTGAGACATCTTTAGAAGCAAGGCCTTGTTCCCACTGCCTATCTATTCATGAAGCCCTGCAGAGGGTTGATTATGACTTGCATATGTATCATTCACAAGTAGAACATGCTGATAAAATTATGGCTCTCCAGCATCAAACCTCACAATTGGAAAATTAAGTGGATGCACTCAGGGTTATTATAATGGACCTCAAGCTCAACAGATATGCACCTACTGTAACAGCCCCTAGTTGATTCTCCATGTAAATAAATAAGACCAAGGTCATGGGACACGTACTCTAAGTTGAATGGATGGAAAAACATTATAATGGGAATCACTTGTGCTTTATTAATGGCTATGGAAATTGGCACTGCCATTGTAAAAGGAAAAAAGGCAATAAATGGAATTTAAGATGATAAATCAAGGGAAATAGGAGAAAAGGAAGGTGAAGAGACACAAATATGCATGCAAGGGAAATTATAAGAAAATGAAAGATAAGGAAAATGAAGGGAAGATACTAGACGTCAATGATAAAACGACATTTGAGAAATAGTTGACAACTTTTTCCCAGCTTTTGATTAGGTGTAGGAAAGGAGAGAGAAAAAGCACTTCAACAAGCAAGCAAGCGCAAGAGGAAGGTTGGACAACTACAAGTAAGGACATAAATTAGCTATGGATTGCAGGTAACAATGTGCATGTGAGATTTAGCATGTTGGTATTTGAATGCATGGTGCATGCATTGGTTATTTGTTTATGTTTGTTTTCATTGGCATGGGATTTGTTTGGATTAACAGTGGCTTCAGCCTTGCCTTGTCATTTTATGGATAGCCATGGTGTTGAGGGTTCCTTGTTTGGTTTAAGCTTTGGATGGTCAGTAGACTTGGATCCCGGTTGAGGTGGTATCAAGAAAATACCCAGGGGTCAAGGGTGGAGATGGGCTTTCTATTAGAACTCTTGACGGATGGGTGGAGATAGGAAAATTCCTTTCGAGTTGGAACGAATTTGAAGGCATCCATACTTGTTTTGGTGTTAGTGATTTATTAATCGATTAGGTGAAATCACAGTGGTTGAAGGTTGAGGTGGTTTGGCCTTTGGAAGACCTAGTTGGTTCTATCCTGGTTTAACCCATATGATCCCACATTCATGCTTGGAATATCGCATGAGGGTGATTGGATGAAAGAGAGATTTGGTTGAACCCAATCCATGGACTTCCGGGTGGTACATGGAAGTCCCTGACATGGTTGGATTTTTCATATGTTAATATAAGCTATTTTCTTATTGTGATTGATGAGCACTTATACTGGTTATTATGTTGATATTATGGTTGGTTTGTCATGGATTTTGTTATCACCAGGCTGGAACCAGTTGGGCTGTGTCAACCATCAACCTAGCATAACTATTTCAAACCAGTTTTGACTGGAAGTTAGCCCTTCCAATATGAGAGGGCTCTCTCAAAGAAAGCAATAAAATACTCAAGACACAATCTATATTTCATATGGCTAAATTTTTTTATGTTTTATGTGATTTTTTGCAGGTGGAAGAGTGTATGATAGCTACCATTAGGCATAGAGTCAGCTAAAGAAATTCAATTACTAGCAAATTGCATCCATGGAAGCTAAGGCAAATTGGCTGAAAACATAACTTTTACAACAAAACATAGCATATGAAGGAAATAGGAGCATAAAGTTATGAATTCCAAGTAATCATAATACCATGAAGTTGATGACAATATACAAACAGAAAAGAAAAAAATACATAAGCCAAGAAGAACCTCAGGTTTTGAAGACAACTGTTGTAAATAGTGTATTAGCGTGATAAAGAAAAATTACATGATAGCCTCCTCACAACATTCATCTACTCCACAAAGTGAAAAACTCCACCATATATAGAGTGAGGCCTTCATACAATGGTCTGCCACCTAGGCCAGCCTCGAATTCCTACCTAAGAGACCTATTTCTAATAGAATTACATCACATGGAAACTTTCTAGGGATATTTTCTGTTTGGCGGAGTTTGTACACAAAAAGGACTCTTCTATCATTAAATAGCTCAACAAATTATTTTAATAACCCTTATCAAATGCAACCAACTTATTTTTTGAATGTGTTGGACTACTGATGTGTCATCATGCCACGTGGATGTTGACCTTGTTGATTCTCAAATGAAGTTCAGAAATCATGATCAAATATGCATTCATGACATGTAGCTTTTAGGTTTATCATATGTTTGATGAAATGTCTATCATACATTAAGAATGTCTTGGCTACGATATTGCTCGAGTATTGATCATTTAGCATTGTCATTATCTTAGTTATGTTTCTAGAAAGTTATAAGTAGTTATGGGTAGTGGTATGGAGGCTAGCCTAAAAACGTAGCATATATCTCGCAATCGCTGACACATAATAGAGGAATTTGGGTCATAACTGCATGGAGACAGACTTATGTGTGCCATTGGAGCCTCATAATTGCATGCATGATGTGTTGTGGGTGTGGTTGGAGTGTTAGGATTGTGAAGAAGAAGTTCCAGCTCAGGATCTGATCATCAAAGGTTGTGCACTAACTTCTAGGTGATCTAGTGTTTCTGAGAGGTATCCGTAAGCTTCTAATTCGTAGACCCCACTTCCATAACTGGAACTTGGAGGGCAGGTCATATCATAGTGACACTAAGCTCATGTTTACACTGGAGAGCTTGTAAAAGTGGGTAAATGTGGGAGGAGGTGTTACATAATGGTATCAGAGCAAGGTTGTAGCATTGGACCTCGGGGAAAAATCAAATTGTCATATAGGTTTATATATTTGGCATGTAGTGACCATGGTTAATGGTTGTTATATGCATCGCGGTTATATGCATGTTTGTCATTCTATTGTTACTATGGTGACATGCATGATAGATGCTAGTTGTTTAGTGTGGTCACATGCGCGTGCATCAGTAAGTCACACACAATAGTTAACTTGTTTTTATATGAATTGCAATCATATGCATGATGATTATTGTCATCGTGGTTAAGTTCTTAATATTATTATCTATCGTGCTAATCTAGACTGAGTTGTGCAGGTGTGATAGCCTCCCCTAAGATACATTGAGGTATGGTTTTGATTATGTCTTCTATTTGGCTTATCTAACATGGCATGTTGTGGGACAATAGAAGATGAGGGATGAAGAGAAGAATAGTTGAGTACAATACATATGACTCCATGTACATGCCTGAAGAGACATTGGTAGGTTGGGAGAGATTAGTTGAGCAACAAGGAGAAGATCATTCCCTTGGTTTGGTAGACACATTGAGAAGCTTGAAGGAAGAAATTGTGAGTTGCAAGGTAGACAATGAGAGGTTAATTGAGGCACGGGAAAGGCCCGTCAAACCTCAGGAAAAACAATTCGAGGTTAATGCAGTGATTCTTCAAATCCTTACAGATTTGCAGAAGCAGGGACAACTAGGGATTAGTCATATAGAGAAAGAAAAGATTAATGGGGCATATGATAGTAGGTATCAGAGAAGACACATGATGGAAGATGATATAGTAAGAGGTGGCAGATCCTTGGATACACCTAACAGGAGGGATAGCGCTCATGGACTTTATTCTAGCTTCAATTCTAAGAGACATCATTGCCATTTTCGCTAACATCCTTATAGGATGAGTTCAGGAAAGCCAAGCCTCCTACTTTTGATGGAAATTTGAGTAAGTCAAAAGATGTAGAAGGATGGTTTCATGAGATGAGTTTGAAAGAATATTCAAGAAGAAGTACATGTTTGAGAAGTATCATGATGGAAAAGTTAAGAGCTCCAGATGAGAAAACAAGATCCAAAGGTTCATCAACAGACTTCCATTATCATTCAAAGATGGGATCGATTTTGATGAGCCTAAGTCATTGGAGAAATCCATTAGAATTTTGAAGCATTGTTATGAGCATTCAAAGTGCAAGCCTGAGTTCAAGTGTGACTAGAAGGGTGCAGATGACAAGGAAAATATGGCACCTCATAATAAGTTCAATGCAGTTGAGAGAAGACATGGGTCTCAACCTGTGGAGCAGTAGAATAAAGGCAGTGGTAGAGGACCATTGCAGTGTTGAACATGTGGTAGAGATCATCACAAGAAGGATTTCCCTTTGTATTAGAGTGGCGTGGTGGATGTGTGGCAGACCTCAAATCTACAGAACGCATGAGGCGCGGACAGTTGGGGATGTAGGTCAAAGCATTTCCCATATCTATGCAGTAGTGGATAAAAGGTAGGCAGGTCACTAGGTATCCATCATTGAGGTGGAACTGGAACCAAGGGGAGAGTTTTAGGAAGATCCTCAATGCATCCTATAGTGGAATAATCTCATGCTCTAGGACTGAGCAATAGATCAAGTTAAAGTGTAGTGGAGGCACTCTGGGCCAAGGGAGCTACATGGGAGATGATTGATCAGATGTTGACATAACAACTGGTTACCAATTATAGTTGGATTCATTAAGGGAATTATAATCCCTTGAGAGATTATATGTGCAGGTGTTCAATTGTAGGGCCACGTGTTGAGAACAATAGGGCAAGGTAACTATTATATCACTATGTTTATGTATGCACTAACATTTGTGTGTTTATGGTGGTATGATGCAGGGAATTACATGGCAAAAGGGACTTCCACAAATCTTGAGTAAGGCTCGAGTTGAGCCTTCCCTTAGAAGCACTAGGAACCATGGGGATTGTGTCATGGTTTCTGTTGAAATTGTTGTGATTTCATTATTTTGTGATTTTTTTATGCTTTATTTTCATTTTTAATCATGTTTGGTGCATGGCCATGCTACTTTATTCATGGTGTTGTATTGTTGTTGGTTTTCCTTGTCTTATTTATCTTTCCTTTTGTCCTTGCCTTTTATGTTTTTAGGGTCTTGGGAATTTTTTAGGAAAGAGGAAAGTTAATGGAACTCAGGAAGAGTTGAGTGTAACCCAACAGGTAATGTAAGACTCATCTAAAGCTCGGTGCATGAATGAAGGGAAACTTAAGGCAAGAATATGACAATCAATTGGGTTGGTTGGATCCAATGGAGTAAATGGACAATGGTGGGATAGTCATGAGAAAGGTAACAGGAAAGGTAAATTAAATGAGTTTGAGGTATCAGATGCATTGGCTAGGTTGGGAACTGTTGTTCTCAATGTTGTGCATGCTTTGCATGGATAAAGTAAGTTCTCTTAACCCTGACCTTATGAATACTTGTAATGCCATATATATGTGCCATTGTCTGATAGGGTCTTCAGGGATCATTATTGTGGAAGAATGATGGTTTTATGCAGGTGAACGACATGAAAATGTTCCTGGTTTTATAAGGAATCAAGTGGGTAAGGTAACCATGAAAGTTCTATGAGGTTAGTATCACTTGGATATGATTTTGATATTATGTGCTTATAACTATAACTATGTTTATGCTATGGCAAGAAATGTTGAAGGATACATTAATGGAATGAAAGCAGTGTGATCTGCGACATACTGGGACAAGAATGGATAGCGGAAAGAACCACAAACCCAATATTTGGGTTGTGGATGCACGCAACTGTGGCGTGGGAAAGACACTAGAGGCAAGAATATCTGGTAGATATAGTCTCTAGATGTGCATTGTTGTTGTTGTGTACATGTCGTACATGTTGCGTTGTGTACATGTGGTATCGTTTCATGTGTATTATGTAGTCGTTGTATTGTGACATGTGTATTCGTTGTTTTATACTATGTGTACGTACATGTGTTGTGTGGTATACCATGTGTAGGTGTATGTATTATGTTGAGCACCATGTCTAGGTGTATGTATTATGTTGAACACCATGTGTAGGTATATGCGTTGTGTTATACATAGTGTGTGGGTGTATGTGTTGTGTTGTACACTATGTATGTGTATGTGTGTTGTTACGAGGATTAATCCCTCTTGTGGATAAGAGCGATCTCCCTAGCACTCCATCGAGTAACTAAAAACAAAGATCCATTTGAATACCTCTTTCTCTATATTATTTGTATTTTAAGATCATTATAATAGTAAAGTAGAGAGGACATGCTCCTACCTTGAAATCCAAACATCTGATGTAGCCCTTTGTCTCATCGCTCCAAAGTAGTTCTCCAATGATGAGTAGAACCTGCAATCAAAGACAAGACATAATCAAAGCATCTGCAATATATAATAATCAAAAAGTACTAATCCAACTTAGTGATCAAGGAGTCTAAGTATTTACATTATTCCCGTAAATACATAAACAAGAAAATGAGAAAAAGAGATCCATATGTATTATCATAAATTAGAAAGAGCAATCTTACAACCGGATGCCTTGATGTTGTACAGATTTCTCCCAGGGTCATGAGCAATCGCTCTCCTTCAGTCTAATAAGCCTTCCTCTCTAGAATAATCAACATGAAGTCATGGGCACAAAGTTGTGATCTTCAGTGTGTCAACAACAACTCACTAGTATAGAAAGTATGCACTCTATGAACTCTCTCCAACTTAGAAACTATATAGATTAGTGTCTATTCACATTAGTATCTACCTTTCAACCTGAAACTTGAGCTCAATTTATAGGGAGATTGAGGTAGTTTCAGGTCCATGAAGAGGGGGATGGATTCCTCTCATGAAGGGATTTGAGTTCCTTCGACCAAGGGATAAGCTCCCTGAGTGGAGGGATAAAGCTCGAATTGGCGCAAATCTAGAGGCTTCCAATTGGGAGAATATTCAACCAACTAGGCTTCTAGAAGTTACTTTTTCTTTTTACTTGCTTTTCATGGGGGTGCGCAGGTTTTAGTGGCAAACAGTGTGGTAGTCACCGCAGCTAATGGAAGGATCATCAACGCATGTGCAGGGAAAGGCTAGTACAACCGCGCAGGTAGACTTTTAAAGGTTTTACAAAGCTTTTCTCCAATTTCCAAGACTTGATTCAGGAACATTAGTGTTTTTGATCTCTAAGAGAACATGATATGGATGGTAATGGACCCATATGAATAGTCAAATGTCATGGTGACAAAATGACGTGTAACAGATTGCCCCCTAAAGTGCGAATTTTGAGAGTTTTTCTAAAGAGTGAAGCGCTTGATCATTTCAAGAATTGGATTGGAGACGTCGATCAAAAAACAATAAAAACATTCAATGCAAATATATATCATCACTAAGGTAGGCATTCCCATACTTAGATCAAAACTAACTAAATGTTCTCGTACAGATATGGTTTCAATATTACATCAAAAGTAGACACAGTATGGACGCAGCCATCTGTCATAAGTAGTCTACTGTATCATGAATAATAAAACTCTTCACAGCCTGGATGGTGGAAACTAGATCCAGGGTCTTGATTTCTGCTTCTCGAACTAGTATGAATCTATCCATGCGATTGATTGTGTCGAAGTCAAACATGGTAGAAACCACTTGATTATCGGTCAATGATGAGAACCGTTAACAAGTGTGAGAGAAACCACCAATAATGACAATGCCTCTCAAAGTACTTCAATACAATCTATAAAGTGTGAATGAATGATTTGTACTCGAACACTCATAGAATAGTTCAATTGAAGGTCAGTGATGAAAACCTATCATTGAAGGTGAGAAACCTGCCATTAGTGCATGCAGATTCCAAGGTACAGATAGGATTCTAGATCAACTTTCTAGATAATGAGCTGATGTCGATAGAAAGTGATATGTCGCAAGAAAGCCTACGACACGAAACCATTAGATCAAGTTTTGAAGAAGTGTTTTGCAAGGATTGACTTAGGGATGGTCAACGCGAATGGACACAAATGTTTGCAATGAATGGTTTATTGAACTTTTTCTTGAACACATAACAACATTGTAGATGGCTTGGCAGCATTTGAGCTAAATCTAATACCTAGAAATCGTGTGAATACTTTCAATGTGGTTCGATTAACTGTTAGACAAAGGATTTCCCAACCCAAGTACAAGTGTGACAAAGTGTCATGTTCAAGAGCGGCATGTTGCTTTCTAAAATAAGGACGACAACTGGATTATTTTTCTTTCTTTTCCCCCCACCATTACTGGTAAGTACCTCTTTATTTTTGTCAAGCTTGAGGAGGATAACATTTTCTTCTTAGTGTAAGCTCATCCTTCGGATGAGTCCATCTTAGTATTAAAATCAAACCCTAAGAAGTAGTGGTTCGGTCTTATTGTGATCGATAGGCCCTGTACTATTAAATTTTAACGAGTCCAGTATAGGAATAACTCGACGTTTTTCAGTTTTAAGGAGTCAGAATAAAAAAATAAGTAAAATTCATGGTTGTTCTTTTTCGTAAATTTAGTCCCTCAAGCCCGAAAAAGGATAAAATAATGTAGGAGAGAACTCTATTGACCATAATCAGTCAACGTATACATTTTTTGTAATTATTCCAATTCATTCTGGAAAAGGGGTAAACTTATACTGAATGGAATACTGTTCATTTACTTTAACGAGTTCTAATAGTCAAGTACTCGATGATCTTTTCATGTTTCGAGAGTCTGAAAAGGGCTTAAAAGAGGACTCCAAGGTTTCACTTTTTCATATTTTTACAGAGCTCGAAAAAGTGATAAAAGTATACTCGATGTGAAAATAATTATTTTCACCAAAATCCTGTATCCTGCACAAAACTCAAACGATTACAAATATCTGTTCTCAAAAAGTAAAAATATTTAAATTTGACCTTTTAAAAGTAAAAATGAATAAAATGTAATATTCTGAATAGAAATAGACAGTAATATAAAGCCACATAAACAAGAATTTACATCAAATAGAGAGACATCACATAAAAAATGCAAATATGGAGAAATGTTGAGCCATTTTATTATGTAATTGAAAGATACAATGAGTACAAAGGTGATCAAAATGATGGCACCTTGGCTTGCACAAGGCAAGCTGGAAATACTCTCAGAAATGCTCAAAGAATGGCTGCTCTGTCAAGGACTGCGTAATCTCCAAAGTTGCTATTGCTACTGCCAGACTACTACTACTGCTGGAATGGGATGGCTCTTTGGGGTTGTTTCCCTACTGTTGAGGAGGTAAATCCCCTCTGCGGACAGAGGCGATCCCTACTAGTCCAGATCGGGTCTAGCAACAATCAAACACGCTACAGTGTAGGTTCCTAATTGTAAATAAACCGACTTGCGAGGAAGGCTTACCTGGAATCTAACGTTGTTGTTTGTAGAAGAGGTGGTGCTCCCGTTCCTTTGCCCTGGCAGATCACAATCCTCACGATCTTCGTGGTCGGACATATGCACATGCAAGAAACAACACAAACGCAAGCATAAAATCCAGTGTATACAACTATATGTCAGTCGAAGAGGACATAACTCATGAACATAATCAAGAACGAGAGTGGAACCATAACCGATAGTCGCTTATCATTAAAGAGTTAAAAGAAGAATACAACCAAAGCTTCGACGCAGCACTCTCCTTTGGCGGGTCGTCAGCAAAACATGTCTCGATAAAGCCTGTCAAGGATGGGACAAACCTCTCTCTCCGGATACTTGGCAATAGTCTCCTTGCTTGGATTTGGCCTTAAGGGAATCAAGAAGGCTCTTGCAGCATAAGGATGTGAAAGCTCTTGGGAACTTGGAGATTAGCTTGCCATGGAGAAGAGCAAGCTTTTATAGAAGGAGGAAGGGGAGTTGGGATCCCTATAATTATGGGATTTGCCCTATCATCAAGGAAGCTTCCATGAGAGGTGGCAAACCACTTCCTCTCTATGGAAATCCGTAGCCAAACCACCCAACTCAAGATAGATATCAGTCCAGGAATTTGTTAGGATGAAACTTCTGCCTTTTATTTTTAAAAAACACCTCTTAATATGGTTGGCGTGGGTGCGGCTCTATGACAGAGCGCCAATTGGCGCGCCCTCTTTGGAGGATTTGCCCCCTTGGCGCGAGGGCTGAACTATGGAACCGCGCCAATGGAAAAAGAGCTATTTTTAGGGTTTTTTACAGGGAGATGTCTTCAGGGCAATGAAATCTCATCTTCAGAGGGATGCAATGAAAGTATTTTCAAGTCTTGTCTCTACTCACAGGTCACGGAATGAGCCCTCCAATGTGCGGGATGGGGATTGCAGGGACGGTGACAAATTGCTGTGTAACAGATGCCCCCTAAAGCATGAGGCCCGAGAGAGAGAGAGGGGTGAAATGCTTTACGAGAACATGCCGACTGAAAACACCGCCATCGGAAAACCCGCGAAGCGAAGTACAACTAATGTCTCAGATACAAGAAATATATGCGTGATATGGGCGCAGCCATCCATAACAGAGTATACCATAATAGAGATCCAAGGCATGGACGCAGCCATCCAGAGGGGATCGATAAATAGACTCAGGTATGGTTGCAGCCATCCAATCAGTGAGTCATGTAAATAATCATAATAATCCAAAAAATCACAGCCTGGATTACAACAGACACAATCCAGGGTCTTGCGCTCCATCTTGACCCGAACAAAGTACAAGTTCAAGCATGTGAATATGTGAGCTGAAGTCGAACATGCAAGAACATCGTCTGATTACCAGCCAATGATGAAAGCTGTTAATAAGCGCCAAAGTACCAATAATGACAATGGCTCTCAAGGTACTATGTTTAATCTGACGTCTTGAATCGATAGTTTGTGCGTCACCTAATAGAATCGCACCGCTGCTATGGCGGTAGAAACCTCACGCGTCGAATCGAGCCGAACACATATACATTGAGGCATCACGAGGCCCCAAAGATTACCATAAGGGAGTCTCTAGATCAGCTTCTTGGATAATGAGCTGAAGTCGACAAGAAGTGACCTTGATCGAAGGTGGGCCATAATGTTTCCCACATCATCGACACGAGACAAAGGAACATGATGTTTTGTGTGAATCAGGATCATATGAGAATCAGAGGAAGGTTGATACCTTGCAGAGGTCAACTTCTCTTGAACATATAATGGCACAATAGTGGATTTGGCAGTATTTGACATCAACGGATCAGAGGTTATGGTGACGAGGCAACGAGCAGATGAGAGGTCAAAAGGGATTATCCAAACCCACGGAGGCAAGTGAAGAACGATATGAGATGTCCCCAACCCGACACGAATGCAGACAAGTGCCATGTTCAAGAGCGACATACTGCCGACACGACAATGATGCTGGTTCCATTTTTCCCCACCATTTCTGGCGAGTACCCCAATTATTTTGTATAACAAGGTTGAAGGGGATAGCATATGCTTGTAATATAAGTCCACCCTTCGGGAAAATCCATCCTAGTACATTTAACGAGCCCTAGGAAGGAGAAACTTGGAGAACGTCATTTCGACTGAATCCAATGTCATCAGGGTTTAACGAGTTTGACAAAGGGAGAACTCGGCGTCTTTTCATATTTAGAGAGTTTGAAAAGACAACAGAAAAGTAAAATCCAGCGGTCCCTTTTCGTAAATAGTTCCTCGGACCCGAAAAGGTAGAAACCGATATCCGAGAAAACCTCCTAGTCGTGATAGGATAGGGTATTCTTTTTTCATAAATAATCCATCCCAGCCCGAAAAAGGGGTAAACGTATATTGGGTGGATGTCGATTTGTGTCCACTTTAATGAGATCGAAACGACAAGGGCCTCAGAAATCTTTTCATGTTTAGAGAGTCAGAAAAAAGCTGAAAGATGACTCCAGAGTGACTTTTTCATGTATTTACCGAGTCCGAAAAAGTATAAAATACAACTCGTTTCACCGTCTAAGTTGCGTAAAAGACCTGTCGCTGCACAAAAAGCAAGTGTAAAACCCATTTTTGACACAAATATATTAAAATATTCAGAAAAATAACTATTTTGAGTTCAAAATTTATAAATATGTCAAATGGTAAAAATAAAATTACTTTTTACTATTTACCTCACCAAAGAGCAGCGGTGGTCCATTTTGTGTGCGAACTTCTGACAACGATTGCGATCGATCCGGGCTACCATTCAGATTCTCGTTAGTTCCAAGTAAGAGGCGCTTCTTTGTGCTCCATTTCAATCCATTTTTCATAGATTTTTATTGTATATTAGACTTCTTATGAGGAATTTTTGAAGTTTTAGGGCTCCGCCCATTGGCGCGGGTATCCAGCACGGACCTGCGCCAATGGAGTTTTATTTCCAAAGGGCCCGCGCCAGCGGCGCAATACAATTTTCCGCTTGAAATTTCCACATAATGAATGAATTATATGAATTTTTAAGGATAGCAGAGGTCTAATTGAAGTTTTTTGACCATGTCAATGCAGGCAACCGATCAAAAATGGTCATTGAGTGGAAAGAGAGGGAGCACGGTGAAGAGGATGAACAAGCCATGGAGAATGAAACTTGCATGAATGCCCTCAAGAACTGTGGGCTAAAAAAGTTCTTCATGACACCTTGTTTATGAGCTTAGCCTGAGCTCCTACAGTACCTGATCAGCATATGGGACGAACATGAACAAGTGTTCAAGTTGCAGGACCAGGTATTAGAACTGGAGGTTTCTGACATATACTTCATAACTGGATTATCGCGCAGAGGTCCGGTACCCATATTAACAGGGAGCAGACCATCTGGTGAGAAGATGGAGCAAGTGATGGCACGAGTGTGCCCAGGGGCACGACTGGGATCGGGAAGTGGAAAGGTGGACATCCATACTGTTCCCGATCTAGCACTCAGAGTAGTGCTTCATACCATCACGTGGGCTGCGGGATCACAGGCACCGCACGAGGCAAAAAAGGCCCAAATCCTACTGGCCTCAGAGTGCATGGGTCCCTTATTGTTCGACTGGGCTACAGCCGTGATAATAAATATCAAGAGACATCTCACGAAGTGCAAGTAGGCCAAACTGAAGCAGTTTGGCTATGGTTCCATCCTGGTATCGTTCATTCTAGAACGATTACCAATCTTCCAGGGCCAAGGGGCCATAGTAGCTGAGCCGGTTCCACGAGAGCCAAGAATGGATCCGTGGGCAACACTGATGCCCAGAGCTGGAGGAGGCCAACAGATGTCCTGGAGGTCAGGGTTTTTTGGGTGGTTGCGGCGTCAGTTGATCGTAGTGGAAGACTGGCCATATGCAGGAACCGATTTCACCGGAGACCTAGATCTCCCATTGCCGAAGGGAGATGATTGGGACGAGGAGTTGGGTATGACCTCTTCTCTTTTTTATTTTTATGATTTATGATTTTTTGGTGATACATGTTCTTCCTGACACATTTTATATGTATGCAGACGTGGGCCCAGAGAGACCAGCCGGTATGTCTCCTATCGCGCGGAGGACTCTTCCTGCACCTAATCCCCAAGCAGAGGGTGTAGAGGGGGGGGGAGTTAATCCAGAATCTCGAGGGCATTTCCCGAGGGATCCCAGACTATGCCCGGCTGGCGGATGTACCGATGGCGTACCAGAGACATACGGTGGGAGTGCCTAGTCGCCTCCACCGAATTTTGAGACGCTTAGTGCATGCAGTCACTTGTTATCATGAGCACCATGCGGATTAGACTCTTAGGGCTTTTTTCATGCATATTTTTTGAGAGACATGTCGTCTCCGGATGTATTAAGACGAACATATATATTTTTTGATTCTAATGTGATGCACACTATGCAAACATTCGATATCTATATATATACATATCTATTTCTGGATGGATTTTCCTTTTCCATGTGATGATGATTTACAAATTGCGCAAATGTCTATCTAGAACCAAATTAGCTACTACATCAGTTAACGTATTCATATGCTTGGGTATATGTTGATATGTAATATAGTCAAAATTTCTCTCCAGTAAATGAACACGCAGATACAGACGTAAAATGGATGGGTTTCTTACTTAATAGTGTCCGTTCAGTTGTGATACTACAAGTTGCGAGTCTAGATACACAAGCAATTCACGGATACCAAGGTTTACAGCCTCGGTTAATAATTCTAACACAACACTATATTCCACGATGTTATTTGTAGTACGTCCTAGACACACACCTTGCAGGTCGACCAACTCACCAGCAGGATCATAGATTACCCAGGCCGCCGAAGATAGATTCCTGGTACTGCGGAAGGCACCATCCGCGAAACCAACAAACAGATTGATGGACATCTGCACAATCAGGAAGACCCGATCAGCAGAAAGATGTTTACATCGCAAACCACACCACACATGCACACAAATGAAAAAACACACACTTATGTACACACACCACACCAAAAATGACTTTAAGCGTAGTATTTTTTGAGGTACAACCCATTTATGGGCTGCGCCAGCGGAACTCCTTCATAATCTATAAGCTCATAAGCCCCATTCTTCAAAACGCGTTTTACTATATAGGGCCCATGCCACATAGGTTGGAACGAGGAGAAACCGATTGATCGAAGTGAGCTTTGACCCGCTTATTTTGTGCTTCAATGACTAAAGCAGCCAAGTGGCGGTTTTCATCTAACCGTTCCAGATACAAAAGACGCTCTTCCTCAGCAGAAGTATGGGGTAGAAGTTCTACAGCTAATTTCAACGAAGGAATCTCGCATTCAACCAGAAGAGTTGCTTTCAGACCATACACCAATTGAAATGGTGTGAATCCAGTTGCACTCTTTACAGACGTCCGGTATGCCCATAGAGCTGAGAACAGTTGGAGGTGCCAATTAGATTTGTGAATACCAACTGTTCGTTGAAGCATAGTGACCAGGACCTTGTTCACTGCTTCAACCTGGCCATTTTCCTGAGGGTAATATGGCGTTGAGTTGTCGTGGCGCAAGCCCAATCTTGAAGTCAGCTCAGCCATCATATAATCTCGGAAATGAGTACCATGGTCGGTAACGATGGCTTGCGGGACCTCGAAACGTGCAATGATGTGGTTGAATATGAATTGGGCAGTTGTCTTACCGTCGGCAGCTAGTGTAGGCATCGCTTCGGCCCACTTGGTGAAGTAGTCGACAACGACAATTATATATGCATGCCCCCCGGCCAAGTGAGTGTTACACGTCATAAAGTCCACGCCCCATTTCGAAAAAGGGCCGACGGTAATAACATGATGCAAAGGGAGAGGCGGCGCGTGCATCTTGCGCTGAAACACCTAGCACGCATGGCATTTATGGATTGCAATGATACAGTCTTTGAATATTGACGGCCAGAAGTAACTTGCTCGCAGAATTTTCTGGGCAGTGGCATATCCAGACATATGTCCACCACAGGCGCCACTGTGGCAGTCATTCAGGACCCTTTCAACCTCTTCCAAGGTTAGGCACCGACGGAGTACTGAATCTACTCCAACGCGGTATAAGGTATCACCTACGATGTGGTAGGGTTGAGACTGATGCCGAATCTGACATCGGGCATATTTAGTCAACTCAGACTGAAATGTGGAGGTCTGAAGATACATAATTATGTCGACATACCAAGGGTCACGAGTACTAATGAGGAAAAGAGTTTCGTCCGGGATATGATCCTCAGAATGTGAAGGAATGGAGTCTATCGGGAGTGAGCATATAAGATCCGCGAAAACAAGTGAATTGGTTGACTTAGCAGTAGTGAATTCTAAGTCAAACTCCTGCAGGATTACGATCCATTTGGAGTATTTTCCCCCCAGTAATTGTCGAGAGAGAATATATGTCATGGGGTTTCAATCCGAAACCACCGTTATCGTACGCAACAGGATGTAGTGGCGAAAGCGCTGCACAGCGTGTACTGCAGCTAACGCCAACTTCTCGACGTGAGCATAACGCGTTTCTGTATCGAGAAGGTTTCGTGATAGATAATAAACAAAATGTTCATTACCATCATCATCATCCTGCACCAGAACCATAGCTATGGTGCTAAATGCGGCGACGAGATATAAAGTGAAATCACGACGATAGTCCAAAGGACGAAGCAAAGGAGCATTAACGAGTAACGTCCTTAGCTTCTCAAAGGATTCTTGAGCAATTTCATCCCAATGGAAGGGAACGTTCTGCTTTAATAGGCGTGTGAATCCTTTAGCCACCTCCGCGTAGTTCGGGATAAAGCGTCGAAGGAAGTTTGCTTTTTCCTGTAGACTCTGTAACTGGTATAACGAGGAGGGTGATGGGAGGTTGATGATAGCCTCGACTTTTAAAGGGTCAAGGCGAATTCCGTCTTTGGAGACAATGAATCCCAAAAGACGGCCAAAATCCACGCAAAAGACGCATTTACGAGGATTAAGCCTAATATTGTAGCACCTACAACGAAGGAAAATCTGGCGGAGGTGTTCAGGGTGGTCCTCTCGCCTAGCGGAATGAGCTGGCAAGTTGTCTAGATAAGGCTGAACGATATGGCGAATGTCATGAAAAGCGTAAGACATCACACGCTGGAAAGTGGCTCCAGCGTTCTTCAAGCCGAACGGGAGCTTTTTATACGTGAACGTACCCCACGGACAGATGAATGTAGTCTTGTGTTGATCCTCAGGTGCAATATTGATCTGATTGTACCCTAAGAAACCGTCCATCAAGGAATAAATCTCACTTCCGGCACATTTTTCAATGATCTGGTCTATGAACGGAGTGGGATAGTTATCTTTTGGACAAGCGCAATTGATGTCGCGGTAATCAACACAGACCCTAATAGTTCCCTGCTTTTTATCGACAGAGACAATGTTGGAAACCCATTCTGTGAGGGGGATGGGATAAATAAAGCCTGTGTTCAGAAGTTTTTCAACTTCTGCCTTAATTGCAGCGGCTTTCCGAGGATGCATGGGGCATAAGTGTTGGCGCACAGGTTTCGCACCAGGGTAGGTTGGAATCTCATGCACTACGATACTGGGATCAATCCTCGACATTTCCTCGTAGGACCAGGCGAACACATCTCTGAATTCTTTAAAAAGATCAGTATAGACTTGAATCTCATCAGGAGAACAAGTCACTCCCACGTGTATATTCTCAACGATCCCCGGTTTAACAGAGATGTTGATCGAGATGGTTTGAGTGATATTACTTAGGTTTCCCTCCGAAAGAACCTCGTGCGTCAAGATGGGCATTTGGAGAGGAGGAGTAGGAACCTGAGATGCATAACGCTCTAGACAATCTGACATTGCCCCTAAGCTAGGCATGAAAGAGGAGCGATGATGTCCATCGCTCCAAGGCAGCTCCTCAAGAGACATTGTTTCAACAATGGCTTCATTGGAAGGAAAAGTCTCTTTGAGAGGATCAAGCGAATCGACCTGACCAAGCCAGGGGGATTGAGAGTAGACATCTAGAGCCATGCTGAAAGGAGCATGCTGAGGAGGTGGAGGATCAGATGCAGCAAAAATTTCATAGTAGCTGATCTCTACTGGAGTCAAGGGCATTGATTCTCCAAACTCAAACACCTGCTCAGGCGTAGGGATGAGCCAGGGGTCATCAGACCTGGAAATCATGTTAACTTGAGCGGTGTGTGGTGGTGGTGCGGGAAAGATACCCATGAGGACGGGGTCTTTGAAGAGACCAGGTCCTACACTGTCAGGGGGATTTGGGATTTGATCCACGTATGGTACGTTGTTCTCGGAGGTGGAGGTGAAGAAGGACAACTGATCCACCGTAACGATTTTTCCCTCGTGAGGGAACTTAAGAAGTCGAAAGACGGTGGACGGCATGCATAACATGGCATGGGTCCAGCTGCGGCCGAGAAGTATATTGTAGTTGAGCCTAGCGTCAACCACTTCTACTTCTACGTTGAAAGTCTTCCCCTGTAAAGTGATCGCTAAAATCTCGAGAACACCCAGGGGTTTGGATTCCCGACCATCAAATGCCTCGAGGGCATTGGGAGAGGACGAAAGGGTTGGAGAGCCAATGGCCTTCCAGCAAGCGGACGACATGACGCAGGTAGAAGCACCTTTATCCACAACGGGCCTATGGATGTTCAGACCGTCGATCCCGACTTGGATAACAAGAGCGATATGATGTGGAAGTCGGGGGGTGAAATTCTCTAAATCGAAGGTGAGAAGACTCGAATCGGCGGGATCAATGCCACTGATTGTAGACAGAAAGCCTTCCGTTGTGAAGGAAAAATTTGAAGAACCTCTAGTGCAGACATAGCAGAAGGTGCCTGTGCCAGATCCTCAACAATACTGTAGTGCTGAGCGGCACGGGCATTCAGATTATAAGAAGATCTTCGAAGAACACCTTTAGAAGGTGGCTTCACAACAGGTTCAGGGATAGGCTTCTCGATTTCCAACGAACCGGAGACAGGTGGGGGAGGTGGTCCATCCGCAACTGCCTTCTCGGGTGCCTGCCGCGATTCGTTGTAATCCTTCGAACGCGTAGCGATAGAGATAGGTGCAACACCATTCATCATAGAAACTTGGGACCCAAATGGTGCAGATGGTGATGGCTGTTCAACCATCTGGGTCTGCTGAGACGGAAATGGCTCTTTAAGAACTGCCGGAGTCCCTTTAGAGCCCTTGAGAAGTTGACTAACCTCGGACCGTCGTGGAAAATCCTTGGTATAATGGTCTCCTTCACAAATGAGGCAGGGGTACTTCGGTTTACGTTGTGAACCATCCTCGGTACGAGATTTGGATTCTGGCTTTGGGGCGTTGGATTTAGATTTACCTTTGCCCTTCTTTTTCCCCTTGGAGGTTTTCTCCGTAGGATTGGCCTGAACGGCGTTAACCTCCGCGGTTTTTCCAGAATCGGACGGGGCGGGATGAGCAGGAGTATTGTTGGAAGAATTAGACTTTTGCTTCCCATTCGAAGATTTCTTCGAATTTTGAGACACAGAACCAATGACACCATCCACTGCAGGGGTAGGTGGGGCCTTAGAGGTTCCGGACCGTGGGGCATCAGGAAAGATATCATAAAGCGTGCCGGACTGAGAATATACAAGATCCAGATATTGGGCACGCGCAATGGCTTGTTCTTCCATCACACACGCTCCCATCGCAATGTCTTGGGCGATTTTGTTCACGAAGGAGGTGGTGAACCAGTGAGTTAGTATCTAATCAGGTATATGAAACTTGATCAGTCTACGACGGCGCCGCCACTCATGAATGTGATCAGAAATGTGAGTGGCTTTATCCTGCTTTAGAGAAGTCAGGAGGTGCGTCCTGGCTTCATAACGAATCGGTAACTGAAAGTGCGTGAGAAAATCCATGGCTAAGGAATTGAAATCTTGGAAGATGCCACGGGATAACTCGATGTACCACTTAGCAGCAGCTCCAGTCAAAGTGCGCTGGAAGAGGCGCAGATGAATTGAATCATCGACCCAAGAGTTGGACGAACACCAAAGATGATACGTCATCACATGCGCTTGGGGGTCCTCCCCAGCTTTACCCTCAAACTTGGGGCAGTCACCTGGTATCTTGGTAGGAACCGGAGGCCAATAAGGATTATGCAAAATCAGATCATTGGTCAGTTTTGAAACATCCGACAACTCCAAGGTGGCCAGGAACGGCAATGGCAGATTGACCGGCATGCCAGGCCCAGGATGAGGACCGGTACCTGTACTCCACGCTGGTTGGGAATATCCTTGCCCCCATGGGTTCTGTCCCGTAGGATTTTGACTGTAGGGAGCGTAGGTCATATAACCAGAATGATTTGGCTGCTGGTAACCAGTGTGTGGGGCTTGATAACCAGGGTACGGACCCTGATTATATGTCGGCCCATTGTAAGCAGCATTTGGATTTGGCTGCTAAGTATAGGTGGAACTGGGTGGATGAGGATAATACTGAGAGCCTCGGGGCTGGTTATAATTCGGTTGAGATTGACCATGAGGATAATAACTTCCCTGAGGATGAGTCGGCTACTGATAGGTGGAACCCTACGGAGCCTGATAACTAGGGCGCAACTGTTGATTTGGCTGCGGCATTGAATAAATCGGCTGCTGGGCAAGGTTAATGGAATGAGCGAGCTGTCCTGAGTGAACCGGTTGACCCGGATGAACGGGCTGCCCTGAGTGAACAGGTTGACCCGGATAGACAGGCCGTGCCGGTTATGCAGGCTAACTTGGCTGTAAAGGAGCCCCAGGTTGTGCCGGATGGGTCGGTTGGCCTGGAGGCGGAACACCAGGTTGTACCGGATGGGCCGGTTGGCCTGGTGGGGGAATAGGGCCAGGTTGTTGCTGGTAACCGGTTTGACCTGAAGCAGGACCATAGGATGGTCCTGGCTGATATGCAACGTTAGAAACAACAGGATACTGCGGTTGCATAGGCTGAGAAGGCTGGATTTCCCCCCCAGGACCATAGACCGGTCCCGGTTGGTACCCTGGCTGAGGCTGCACAGGTTGACCGGAAGGGTTGTAATACTGTCCTTGCGGACCGTACGATGGCCCTTGCTAGCCTGCAAGATAGCCTTGCATGGGCTTCCCCTGTGGGTCATAAGGATAGCCAGGTTGGCCCGAAGGTTGGCCTTGGAAAGGTTGCCCTTGCGGGTTATAAGCCTGGTTATAAGGTAAACCTTGAGCATGGAGGTGAGCCTCAGGAGCGGGTAGACATAAAATGTCCCTGTGCTCATCGTATTGATCTAGAAAAGCATACACGGGTGTACCATCCTGTGCATAGTGCGAAAAATAAGAGCGGTTGGGATCTTGGGAGGATGGTCCAACCTCGGGGTTCGACTGTTGTAGGGACAACCGATACTCCTCCGGAGAAATGTTCTCCGGTATAACAGTCACTAAATAGACGTCTTCAGGAGGCGGCATAGCCCTCATGGAGGGTGCCGTAACAGCGGGTGCAGAGGCGGCCACACAGACAGTGGGTCGAGCAGGTACAGAAGCGACGGGTGTCTGAGGAGACATCCCTAATGAAGGAGCAACCAGCCTCATAGAAGGAGCTGAGACTCCCATAGAGGCGACAGCGGAAATGATTTGACCCAGGGATCTGTACCCTGCTGGAAATGAGAGACCGGATGATGACATGATCGCAGGTTCAGAGTCGTCTCCTGGAAATAATATTCATGGGAAGAGCTGATAGTTTTCACCAGACGTTGGGATTTCCTCACTAGAATCACTCATGTTTGAGCCTGCTGCTAGATCTTGCAATAGACTGCGAGGACTAGGAGGAAAGACAACAGCTATAAAAGGCGAACCCGATGTAAGAGAAAGGAAATCAGCTCCTAATCTCAATTCCGACACAGGGTCAGAAAAGGGCCAATTGAACTCAACTGGTCCCCCAAAGGGTTGCTCAGAAAGAACCGATCCCCCGTCAGGAAACTCGGAAACAATGGGCTGCTATGGTTCAACAGAGGATTGGGAAACCTCTGATGAATCGTCCGTATAAGGACTACTAGTAGACGAAACCGAGGGTTCCGCCACTGTGGTAGTAACGACTAGAGAAAAAGATCAAACACACACACGGGCTGAAAAGAGTCAAGACACACAATCAAACGGTCAAAAAACAGGAACTAACAAGGCGTGTGATCGTGGGTGATTAATTTTTACCACATTGAAAAATAAGAAACTTCACTGTTTCATGTTTTAAGAGTCGAGAAACGGTCGAAAAGGTGACTCTATCTCTTTCAGATTTGACACAAGCGTGAAAGGACAAGCGCTTGGTGATCCTTTCAATTTTAGGGAGTCAGATAGGATCAAAATGACTACTCAGGAATACTAGGCAAAAGGGTGTACCAAATAACCGTGAACTGCAATATACACCTTGGTTTCAAATAATGAAAAAGAAATCAACCAAGGACTTTCCGTACGTGCAGGCAATCTCCCCGAATGCTGTGTTCGGTGTATCACGGGTATAGGGCGGCAGATTCAGCTTCCTATGGATAAAGGATTGAAACCTAGTGGGGTCTCCCTTTATATACGCGACGGTACGGGGAGCACAAGTCCATACTAGTGCTGTCTAAAGCCAAGAGGCGAATGACAGCTACTAGGTTTTAAGACGTCGGAACACGTCTCTAGCCTAGACCTCTAAATGCGTTTCGTTAGATTTCAATGCTGCCTTAGTGTAAATTGAGTATATTTTAAAGTTTATCTTCAATTACGTTTTAGTTTTCAGGCCCTAACGAATGTGCTGTCTCAAAAATTTCCTAAATGCAAAACTATATGCCACAGTATACCATTTCGTTCAATGAAAGCTAGCTACAGAAGAGTTGAGAGCTTTTTCCACAAACAAAATGATCGGAAGACAATCAATGATATCTCTAATGCAACTAATGAAATCAAAAACTTTTCTTTCAAATTCACTAATCACTGAAAAGATTTTAATTTGCACTAATCAATCAAAAGCAAAAGAGATTTTTTTTTTTAAATTTTCAATGTTTGATAGCTAAATGCACTAAACAAACCGAAAACAAATGAAAAGCAATTCGAGAAATGATATTAAGAGAGCAAAACAAGCAGATTTCACTCAATGGCACAAACAATTAGATCTCAAATCGACCAAAAGTCTCTCAAAACCAAGAAAAGTCCCAAAGACACCAATGAGCCGTGTAATCTAGGCCCAAAATGAAGCAAAGCGAAATTTGAATGAAAACGAAATCAGTCACTCAAAAAACGCAATGAAATGATAGGAAGTTGTCAAGCGAATGCAAGGAAGCAATCCCAAAGCCGACTGAACGAATGAAAACCCAAAACTCCCAAGGGAGGCTCGACTCACAAAAGCACCTAGATGCCCTAGGTCTCAAATGAAAAATCGAAAGAAATAGGCAAACAACCAAAGGATGGAGGTTACAATCAGTCAAAATAGACTCCAGTGCACTCAAACAGCCGAAAAAACAAGATCAAAATCACAAGTCAGTCTCAGAAAGCATGAAAAATAGCAAACCCTAATAGCTCACAGGATTGGCGTGACTGTGAGCTTGAAATTAGCGCCAGAAAGGCAATGGCGCGGGTGATACATAGGCAGCCTGCGCCAATGGGCGCGACTGTAACGCTGAAAAGCGCGCCAGCCGAGTTCACTATGGAAAAATGAAAAACAAGCAATCTCAGACACAGACAAGTGATGACAAGGCTAAAACAAAGCCAAACAAACAGGAAAAACCAGTCCAAAGAGCTGACCAAGCAAGCAAGACCAAGAAGTTGGCCGAAAAGAGAAGACAATACTCCAAGCTGTTCAGTCCGTAAACCAAACCGGAGATTGACTGAAGCAGTGTTGATCTACTGCGCTAATGCAGAGCAAAAGCGTTTCGAAGGCTATCTGGCTGTGCTTCAGGCTCCGTCTATAGCTTACAAATCAAATAGCAAGCTGAACTCCCCAGTGGAGTCGCCAAATTGTTGAGGAGGTAAATCCCCTCTGCGGACAGAGGCGATCCCTACTAGCCCAGATCGGGTCTAGCAGCAATCAAACACGCTACAGTGTAGGTTCCTAATCGTAAATAAACCGACTTGCGAGGAAGGCTTACCTGGAATCTAACGCTGTTGTTTGTAGAAGAGGTGGTGCTCCCGTTCCTTTGCCTTGGCAGATCATAATCCTCACGATCTCTGTGGTCGGACACCTGCACATGTAAGAAATAACACAAACGCAAGCATAAAATCCAGTATATACAACTATATGTCAATCGAAGAGGACATAACTCATGAACATAATCAAGAACGAGAGTGGAACCATAACCGATAGTCGCTTATCATTAAAGAGTTAAAAGAAGAATACAACCAAAGCTTCGACACCGAATTCTCCTTTGGCGGGTCATCAGCAGAACATGTCTCGATAAAGCCTATCAAGGATGGGACAAGCCTCTCTCTCCGGATACTTGGCAATAGTCTCCTTGCTTGGGTTTGGCCTTAAGGGAATCAAGAAGGCTCTTGCAGCATAAAGATATGAAAGCTCTTGGGAACTTGGAGATTAACTTGCCATGGAGAAGAGCAAGCTTTTATAGAAGGAGGAAGGGGAGTTGGGATCCCTATAATTATGGGATTTGCCCTATCATCAAGGAAGCTTCCATGAGAGGTGGCAAACCACTTCCTCTCTATGGAAATCCGTAGCCAAACCTCCCAACTCAAGATAGAAATCAGTCCAGGAATTTGTTAGGACGAAAATTCCGCCTTTTATTTTTAAAAAACACCTCTTAATATGGTTGGCGCGGGTGCGGCTGTATGACAGAGCGCCAATTGGCGCGCCCTCTTTGGAGGATTTTCCCCCTTGGCACGAGGGCTGAACTATGGAACCGCGCCAATGGAAAAAGAGCTATTTTTAGGGTTTTTTGCAGGGAGATGTTTTCAGGGCAATGAAATCTCATCTTCAGAGGGATGCAATGAAAGTATTTTCAAGTCTTGTCTCTGCTCACAGGTCATGGAATGAGCCCTCCAATGTGCGGGATGGGGATTGCAGGGACGGTGACAAATTGCTGTGTAACACCTACTCAAAAAAAAAATCTGGGAATGAGCTCTCCTCCAAATACCCAGAAAAGCCCAGAAAGGAATTTTGGAATGGATGATCCTGGAATTTGACCTCCCTTAAGGAATAACGTTATCCCAGTGAAACACGCTGGCCCTGAATGATCCTCTGCAAATAATGCCCTCCACTTGTACCAAAAATATGAAATAGTGAAGGGTTTATCCCTTCACACTATCTTGGGTTGAATCCCCTGATAAATCCTCACTCCCAGAACTGCCTCTACCAAAAAATGCGCGATCTCCCCCAGAGAATGTGCTACCCAAGAAAATGTGTAATTCCTGGTTGAAGATGTTATGGCTCCCTCCTGCAAAACAATGGATAGAACTCCTCACCCGAGCAAGCACTCGAAGTCCCCTGGGGTTGAGTTTGGGTTCTCCGCTCGGTGACACACGGTGTGCTAAACAACACTTGTAGACTTCGCTCAACAACAAAAGCATGCTCAATGTCAAAAGACAGAAATCATAGATGCATAATAGAATGAGAGAATGAGGATCCTCTTCCCCTTTTTATGCTTTGAGAGCCTTACTCTCACCCAGACCCCACCAACTATGTTGTCCCTCTTGGCCCATGCTGTCCCTCTCTCATGGCACTGTCATGGGCCCACGCTGCCCACGCTGCCTCTTCCTTCACACTGCCACTTCGTCCTCTTGGGCCCCATGCTTCCAAATAATTATATTCTCAAGTGACTTTAGGGAAGTGATTTTATTCATGGGTCCCCTCACCCCTTTATTTCTGCCCAACATTAGGATTTGTCGAAATTAATCAAAATTAATATCCCAATTAGCTAACCTCTAATTTGGGGATATTACAACCCTCCCCGCCAAAAATTTATTGTTCTCAAGCAATGCCTGAAGAAGCCTCTTCTTTGGCTAACGCTCCCCACTGTCACTGCAAAATGTGCCTAGGTCCCAGATGCGGCACTGAATCTTCCCTCCCCTCTGCATCGTAGTGATATGAAGGGATCTCTCAATGCCAGGATCCTAAGCCGTCCTGTCCAACATGAATCTCCGCCTGCTCCACTCACCATCCTGTCAAGCTAACGAAGTCCCCCACTCCATGAGTGACTCATTAAAGCCTAATGGAAGATCTACATGATCTCCCCATGTCATATATATCTCACCCCTAGAGGTTATCAAGCTGTGTAGAGTTGTAATGTTCGGGTCCCCTGCTAATCTCGTAGAGGTGCCACCATGTTGTCGTTGCGCCACACTGACTACGAGATACCCCCTGTTAGTCATCCATAATTCTAATTTTATCCAAAGATGACTAAATTTGACAAACCCAGATTTCTAGAACAAAATTGCAAAAAACATTATGAGTTCTAGAAATCTCACGACCTTCATCTTTCTAAGTCTGTCATTTCACCAAAGTCTTCATCTATTTTTCCTGAAAAGGTTATCTTGTTGTTCCTTAGCAATGTTGTTCCCTAAACTACTGTTCCTTAGCAATGTTGTTCCCTAAACTGTTGTTCCTCAGCATTGTTGTTCCATATTGTTGTTCCTTAACATTGTTGTTCTCTATTGTTGTTCCTTAGCATTGTTGTTCCCTTCAAAATACTGCTATTTCCTTAAAAAGAAATCCATCAAGTAAGCCTGTTGTTCCCAAAGAAGTTGTTTTCTAAGGCCCCATTTTCCAAAGATCCCCTTTTTCCCTTCTCATTTCAACCTTCATTTACCCATGAAAAATCCTTTAAACCCATAAAAACCCCTTTTTTATGGTTTAAAAATGCCCCTCTTTACCTATCGTAACTTCTAAGAATTGGCCTAAAAACCCATTTTTAAGTCAAAAACAATCCTTTTTGCAACTAAGGTTTAAGCCCATGAGGGCTTAAGCCTTTCGCTCCTTTCCTCCATATGTCCAAGCGCTATAACCAAGTGCCCTAAACCCTATCACATCGACCTTCCTCTAAAAATCCACCTTTCTTCGAAAATTTCTCCCCGCTGATGCAATTAGCACCCTACCCTTAGCCCCTGGTCACATATTCCGCACAGGACCACTCCCCGACGCCCTTTCCTTAAGTCCCCCTCCCCTTTTTTTTTTCTTTCACCCTGCCTTGCTTTCTCTCGGTCCATTCTTGACCATAAATCAAAGGCCTTAGGCCTAGATCCGACGGCTACCATGCAACCCGATCATTTACACCCCGCTACCAAACAAAAACTGCTTACGTCACCACATGGCCCACCTTCCACCCATAGAGTTGCCCGTCTAATCTCTGGCTACCACCTAGTTTCCACTAATTCCCCACCCGTGCACCTTTCCCATCGCATTTCTCTCCCAACCGTTGGATCCACCCCTTCTCATCCAACGGTCGATATTGCATATCGCGCGATTTCTGCGTCCGAGGTTTAACAACCAAAAGCCGCGCGAAACCGATGGTATTGCGAGGATGCGTGGCGCGGTATAACTGGATCGCGTTCCCTCCAGACTAAACCACTTACCACCCGTTTTTCACGCAAAAACCGCCAATGGTTTTCCAAAACCACTTATGCCCATTTTTGCGCCAAAATCCATTTAAATCCATTTTTTTGCCCTCCGCCATTAAAATCCTTCCTCCATGCATTCCGCCTCTCTACAACCTCCTCCACCAGCCTCCGAAGCAATATTTTCGACCCTGCATGGTTTTATTAACGTTTTATTTGTCTTGTGCAGGTTGGATAGCAGTTTTAAAAGGTTAAAACCCTCCCACAGTCCATAAAGGGACAGACCAGGAGGTTACGACCTTGGTGGTCCGAACAGGGGCCGAATCATGAAGAAAGGGAATTGCTAGGGTTAGTTTCATAGTTCGATCAGTGTTCTATGAAAACTGTTTTACATCATCAAACCCTCAGCATCTCGCAGGCACCTATCCACAACAGCAAAATTAAAAAAGACACTGTAAATGCATTATAAAGGCTTAAGGTGAAATCAGAGCCTTAGAACAGAAGATTAAAACCTAATCAAGGTTTTAAAAGGCATAAGGGATTAATGAATAAAACAATTGTTAAAAAGAAAAAAAGATAAAAGGCAGAAAAAATAGAGCATCAAGATATAAAGAAGCAGACAGAAGATTTAAAGGATTAATTAACGGATCAAGGCTAAAAGGCCTTAAAAACACAATTTTGATGATAAAATAAAGGAAACTTAGGCTTAAAGATAGCCTCAGATACATCAAAGGGGCAGTTATTCACTTAATAAATCAAAAGTGATACCTTTCACTTACTTTATACCTCAAAGGGCAAATTGGCAGTTATTACACAAATGATATTTTAAAACTGTCAGACAGTTATTGTAAAAGATAGAAAAGAGCCTCAAAGTCAATCTTTTCAGCTATCTTATCCTCAGGAAGTAAAGATAGATTTAATACTTAGAGAAGTAGTTGAAAGACATTCCTACCTTATGCCTTGCATGGTTTTTAAGGATAGGAGTGCATTTACTATGTCATTAATGACATTTTGAACCCTAGATGTTTCAACCTCCTCATTTGCAACATAAATACTGCATTCGAGCTCATTGTATAGTGGGCATTTGATAACTCTTTGAAGCAATACATAGTTCTGCTGAGATTGAAGAGAAATTGATGTACTGGAACCTGTGGATGTTTTGACCTGTTTATTGATGGAGAAAGCTCTGTCATTGGATCCATGAGCTTGCTTGTTGGTGAAGTATTCTAAACTGTTTAATGTTTTTCTTGTTTTCATTATGTTTTCATCATCTCTTGCTTGCAGTAGAGTAAACGTTTTAGGCTAAGAAATGTCTCCTAGAAGCACCTTAGGCCTGTTTGCTCTTCACTGTCTTTATGTTTTCATCCGCTGAAGGTTTTATTGAGTAGTTTGATTGCTTTTCAACCTTTATGCTTGTTTATCTCCTAAATAGTTCAATACAGTGGCCTCAAGAATGATTTATGGTTTTCCCTACTTGCTTGTTGCTATTTAAAAACTGTTTTTGAAGTCTCCCTTCAAAGTACCATTGTCCAAAGTCTGCCAAAGAGGTCAGTTTTGATCATACCCTTTGTACTTTCTCAAATAATTGTTTTGAAGGTATTTATAGCTGTAATCACAGATGTTTAGGAGTTCCCTCTTCTATGAATGCAGTTATTTGTGAATCTTGAATGTTTTATTATCCTTGAAAGTTAAATCTTTGATGAAATAGAGCGTTCCTTGACTCTTAGATTTCATTTTGAAAGTTGTCTTGAAATTATTGTTTGTTGAAGTATGATTTGTAGAATTCATGGTTAGTCCTGTCTATAAAATACTTCTTCATGTTTAAATGATGTTGCAAGTCCCTTTTTTGAAGAGTACTCATAATTAAGGATTCTTAACTGCCCTTAGTTCTACTTTTCATTCTAAAACCTTGATGTCCATTTCATTTCACCTAAAAAAATTTGTTAATCCAACAGCTAAGTTAGATTTTCCCTTTGATACCCCTAATTCATCTACAAACCTGTTATAAACTTCCACTTGACTCCATTTCCCAATGACTTAGAGATTTCCCTTTTCTATCTATGCTGCCTAGATCATCATGTCCCATAAAACAATCAAACAAACTCATGCTTAATAACTAGCCTAAAATCAACCCTTTACAAGAAAACAAGTCATATCTTTGCAAAACAATTGAGAGGTCCCTTTTTGAGACTAGGAGGGCTAGATCCTAGAGCTCTAAAGACTGGTTTACATGTTGCCTTGTCATTTGGTTTACCAATCAACCAAATCACAGGAACCCAACATTCTGGAGATCACGGTGGGAACTTTTGAGTAAAAGTCCCTAAACAAGACATCCAGTATTCACTTAAGTGACATATAGCCTCTTCAAGCACTACCAGCATAATGGTAATCATGATAGGATCTGTCTCAATCAGTGGCAATCTAAGTAAACCTTAGGATTCTAAGAGACCCTTATCAAACCTTGAAGACATCAGCTGAGAAACCATAGAGTAGACTCTGTTTGTTTCATCACCTTAGATAAGTGTTGAAACAGGTATAGGACACTCTTATAACCAGAGAATCACATAAAACTCAGAAAAACCCAAAAATCATTTCAGATTGGTTTTCAAATAAACCATTGGTGGTGGACCATAAAACATTTTACCTTCAGAAAAGCTAAAAATTTCCACCTTGCGACTCCACTAGCCCCAATAGGCCTTTTACTCCTCTAGATCTCCAGATTTCCTTAAAGATTGTGTTAAACAGCCTTGAGGAAGTTTAGAAGCCAAGTTATCCTACTATATAAATCATTGAGAGAGGAAAACTTTTGAAAAACAGTCTTAAAAACCTCTTCCTCTCTAAATTTTGAAAACTAAAATTTGGCTTCACATAGGATTAACACTAGATCCCATCTAGATCCTAATCCCCCTACCATAGTTAACAATCCAGAGAGGATTTTGTGGCAAACTTCTAGACCTGAAAAACCAACTACTGATAGGTCCATTCCAAGAATAATATTTGTCCCTGAAAATCTTACAGTTTTAGAAGATCCTCACTTTGACTTACCTCACACAAAGAATCTATTCAGAAATAAATCTCAAAGTGATTTAAATCAAGCTGATTTTGAAACTACAGATTTGCAACAGAGCTTTAACAGAGAAGCTTCACCTTCTACTCCACCCGATCATCAACTTCTCCATCATTTCAGCTCCTTCCATAACAAATTTGCTCATCATCAGTTTGTTGGCCCAAGTGTTTCTTCCACTCCTATCCACACATCCACTGTTCAAAACACTCAATTTCAACTCTCTTTCCCTCTTGTAAATCCCCCATTATTTCCAATCATGGCAGCATGGTATGCTCCACTGGTATTACCACAGCCTATGGTTCCTTTTCCAAATGATTATCAATCCAAAATTCCCCATTTCACTGTAAGTGAACCTACTACTGCCCAACAACACGTAGAAAAAATGAATGATGCCTTTGATTACATGGAAATAGAAGAAGAGATAATTAAGATGAGAATTTTTGCTCAAAGTTTAGGAGGAGAAGTCAATAAATGGTTTAAAAACTTAGCTCCTCACAACATAAATGATCTCCCTTCTTTATATCAAACATTCATAAACAAATGGGAAATTAGAAAGAGCCCCCTCCAAATCCTTTCAGAATATACCAATCTCAAAAGAAACAGTGGGGAAAGTGTCCATGATTATTGCACTAGATTCAATAGTGTGTATAATGCACTTCTTCCAGACATGAAACCTCCACTAGGCCTAGCCTTAGCAAAATTTCCAGAAGGTTTTGATCTTGAAATGGCTTACCAGCTAAGAGAAAGAGACCCCTCAACCTTAGAAGATATGCAGAGGGGAGCCATGAGTGTAGAGGAAAATCTAATTGAGAAAAGAGCTAGGTTGAGAGCAGAAAAAAGAGTAACATACAAGGATTATATAATGGCTTCAACCTTATCATCGGATACTAAAATTGATAACTTAGTGAAGGTAATGGAGAGGATGCTTGAAAAGATAAATCTGAATGATAGAATGCCTCCTAGAGAAAACCAAAACATAAATAGAAACCAAAATCTTAGAAGAGACCCTAATCAAGATAAGCAAAGAGATAATGACCAACAGATTAGGCCTTCCTTTCAACAAAACTACATTGATCAAGAAGAAGAAAGGGAAGTTGAAAGGTTGGAAGAAAATCATGTAAACTTGATAGGATCTGACAGTGAGACAGATGTTTTTCTCATTGAATAAGAACAAGGATTATTCTCTTCAGAACAAACTAACTACAATAATGAGGATTTTGAAGATTATAGATTGGGGTTTGAAAATGCTATCATGGAGGTACACAAACAATACAATCTTAGAAGCAAAGGTAGCCCAGAGAGGTCCAGTGACAAAAACACTAGTACTGCTACTAAGAAAACCTCAGAAAATCAGCCTAAGAAGACAACAAGTAACACCAACACTTTAGCCAAGAAAGCTGATCAAAATAGATACAAAAACATTCAGCAAACTGTTGAACAAAGCTGCCCTAGTACTTCTACTAGTGGCCCTAACAAATATGCCCAAATAACAGTCCAAATAAAAATCAACAAATCAAAATTGCTGAAAGAATTGTAAATGACAAAACAGATGTAAATATGTCGAGAACAATATTTCCTTTTAGCCTTCAAGGGGAAATTTCCAAAATCAAAATCACCATACCCTTAGCTGAACTAGTAACTCAGGATGTATATAAAAACCAAGTTTTGAAAGCTTTGAATATAGGCAGTGACACTGATACTTTAAACTTGACAGATGATAAACCTAAGTTATTGTTTGGTCCTGAAGTTGAAGGAAAATACCAAGAAGGGGCTTTCCCTCCTTTCTATGTCAGCCTGAATATACATGACAAAATCTTGCATAAAGCCATGCTAGACTCAGGTGCTTCACACAATCTTATGCCCAAAGTAGTGATGGAAAGCCTTACTGAACCATACAAAGACCTTTACTCTTTTGATTCAAGCAGAGTCAAATGCTTAGGCTTAATTAAAGATTTGTGTGTTAACTTGTCTCAAATTCCTGCTAAGAGTCTAGTAATGGACATAGTGGTAGTTGATATTCCCCCTAAGTATGGCATGCTTCTATCTAGATCATGGGGAGCCAAGCTATAAGGAAGCCTTCAAATGGACATGTCTTATGCCACCATCCCAGTATTTAACCAAACTAGAAGATTATACAGGGAATCCCACATGAAATACATGGTGAGCAACATAGATAGACCAAACAATTCTCCTATCTACTCCCCCCATTCAAATTTGGATTCCTTTATCTTATATAATGAAGATGAAATCAGCCAACAAGAAAAGAAAAACAAGGGATAAATTAGTCTACCAGAACAATCAAATCTGCCCTTAACTCAAGAAAAGAACAGTCTAGATTTCAGCAACCTTGAACAGCAGAAAGAAAATGAAAATGAGATTGAAATACCTTGGAAAATAAACTTTGATGGCTCTTGTAGCAAAATAAGTGCAGGGGCTAGTGTATGGATACATAACACAAACCAAGGATTCTCCTATAAACTGGATTTTCCATGCACAAAGAACATTGTTGAATATGAAGCCCTCCTTATTGGCCTACACTTACTCGAAGATTTAAGAGCCAAAAGAATATCAGTCCAAGGGGATTATGAGCTAATTATCAGACAGATTAAAGGGGAGTATTTAACCAGAAACCCAAAACTCAGAGAATATAGAAATTCTGCCCTTGATCTCCTAAAAACCTTTGAAAAATATGAACTCATTTTCATCCCAAGAGCTCAAAATCATCTAGCAAATGAACTTGCCTTTGCTACTAGTAATTTCCAAATACCACAGACAAATGAACAATCCGATATAAAGGTAAAAAACAAACCTGCAATACCTGACAATGAGGATTATTGGCAAGTGTTTGAAGGAGACAAACACATAAATGATTTTCTGCAATCAAAGAGTGATTTTTCCATACCAACACCTTTTTCAAGCCATGAAGAAAATTGTTTTGATGAAGAACAAAACCCTGAAATAGAGCTGTCTTTTTTTGCTGATATATACCATGTCGAACATCCTTTTAGAGCAGAAATAATTGACAACACAGATCAGAAAGACCTGGAAGTTTTACAATGTAACATTGATACAATTCCAAGAGGTCTTGCACCATTAGAACAACTTTTTGATTTCAATGATGTAGCCAAAGAACCAAGAATGGGACCTATGGAAACAAACATGGAAGAACATAACATAGGCAGCCTAGTAGAATCCAAGATGATAAAAGTATCCAGCACTCTCCCAACTCATATCAAACATCAATACATAGACCTTTTCAAAGAATTTAAAGATGTGTTTGCATGGGGATACAAGGATCTAAAATCATATGATACCAGCATCATTCAACACAAAATTCCTCTTAAGGAAAATCAGAAACCTTTCAAAAAAAAACTCAGAAGGATAAACCCTGTTTTATTGCCTTTAGTTGAGAAAGAGATTAAGAAAATGTATGATGCTGGGATCATAGTTCCTATCAGGTATTTAGAATGGGTTTCCAACTTAGTGTTTGTTAGGAAAAAGACTGGGGAAATTAGACTCTACATTGATTTCAGAAATCTAAATAAAGCCTCCCTTAAAGATAACTATCCCTTGCCAAAAATGGTTCATATACTTCAAAGGGTGGTTGGGTCTAAAATAATTTCACTGCTGGATGGGTTCTCAGGTTACAATCAGGTTTTAGTACTCCTAAGTGACCAACATAAAACTACTTTTACTACACCTTAGGGTACATTCATGTATGTCAAAATGCCATTTGGTTTAATGAATGCAGGGGCCACCTTCCAAAGGGCCATGGACATAGCCTTTTCAAAAGACATAGGCTATTTTATAATCATCTACCTTGATGACATTACTGTTTTCTCTAAAACTGATGAGGAACACTTGATTCATTTAAGAAAAGTTTTTGAGAAATGTAGGAAATATGGCTTATCTTTGAATCCCAAAAAGACACTCTTTGGTCTCCAAGAAGGAAAAATTCTTGGCCACATTATTTCTCAAGAGGGAATCAAAGTAGACCCTAAAAGGATTGATGGCATATTGAAGATCAACCATCCTAGAAACCTTAAAGAATTACAATCTTTCATTGGGAAGATAATTTTTTTAAGGAGATTCATCCCCAACCTTGCTGAGATATTGAGAAATATCACAAACATTCTTATGAAAGAGGTAGGTGTTAAGTGGACAATACAGGCTAAACAATCATTTGAACTAGTGAAACAAGCTTTAACTCAAACACCGGTTCTCATAAGTCCTAATTTCACCAAAGATTTCTATATCTTTTCCTTTGCATCTGAACATACAATAGCTACAGTATTACTGCAAAATAATGACATGGGGCACAAAAAACCAATATCCTTTTTTAGTAGGGCCTTAAGAAATGCTCCACTCAAGTATAACATCATGGAGAAACAAGCCTTAGCCTTGGTAAAAGCATTGAAATACTTTAGAGTCTACATTTTGTATTCTCACATCATTGCTTTTGTCACACATACTGTTGTCAAAGATATTCTAAGTCAAGACCTTGATGGTAAAAGGGGAAAATGGATTGCTATTATTGTAGAATATGACTTAGAAATCAGGCCTACCAAACTAGTCAAAGGGTGGGGATTAGCAAAACTCATGGTTGAGTCAAACTTCCAAGCACTTGATATGAATATGGTTGATGTCTTAGAAGAAATAAAGAATTCACAACTCCATTCATTGAAGAAACATTTGTGAATTCACCTTGGTATGTTGATATCATATATGTGTTGTTTTATCTGAATACCCCCCCTTCTTTGTCTAAAAATAAAGCCATATTTTTGAAACAGGAGGCTTTTAATTATTGCATATTAGATGGGGTTTTATATTGGAAAAATTCTATTGGAATATTGCTTAAATGTCTACTTGAGGTCGATGCAGGAAAAATTATGCATGAGCTGCATGAGGGAGAATGTGGAGGACATCTGTACTGGAAGACTACAACAAATAAAATCCTCATATCTGGCTACTATTGGCCCACCCTTTTCCTAGATACTCAAAAACTGGTCATGACTTGCCATAAGTGTCAAATTTTTGATGGCAAGAGAAAACTCCTACCTTTACCCCTACATCCCATCAGTGTTGAGGCTCCTTTTCAACAATGGGGCTTGGACTTCATTGGGGAAATTCACCCATCTTCTTCAGCCCAGCATAAGTGGATCCTCACTGGCACTAATTATTTTACCAAATGGATAGAAGCCATACCCTTTAGGAATGCTACTGACTCTATCATTATCAAGTTCCTTGAAACCAACATACTATCCAGATTTGGTTGTCCAAGAAAAATTATCACAGACAATGTTGTTTCTTTCAAATCTAATAAAATGGTTGACTTTTGCTATAAATATCATATCACATTGGGTCATTCTACTTCCTACTATCCCCAAGGAAATGGATTAGCTGAATCCTCCAACAAAAGCCTTGTCAAAATTATCAAAAAACTGTTGGAGTAGAATCAGAAATCATGGCATAGTAAGCTTGTGCATGCTTTGTGGGCTGATAGATTAACCACCAAAAATTCAATAAATATGTCCCCCTATCAGCTGGTTTATGGCATGGATGCGGTCTTCCCAATCTCTTTAGGAGTTCCAGTCATGAAACTCCTCCAAGAAGTACAATCTGAGGAAAATGATATGCAAAGAAGGATAAATCAGACCATTCATTTACAGCAGACCAGAGAGGAAGTGTACAACAGAACATAAACAGTCCAAGAAAGTATCAAGAAATTATTTGACAAGAGGACTAAAGACAATGATTTCCAAGTTGGAAATGTAGTTCTAAAGTGGGATTCTATAAGAGAAGAAAAGGGAAAACATGGCAAATTTGAAAAATTGTGGAAAGGGCCCTACATTATTCATTCTATTAGGGGTCATAATGCATTCTTTCTGCAAGGGCTAAATGGAGAAGATTTATTTAGAGGTCCTGTCAATGGTAGGATGCTCAAGCACTATTTCTGCCAAGAGTCCTAAATTTCAATTTTTTTATGTTTTCAACTGTGTATAACATTGCTATTTCAATTTGAAAAAATAATAAAAAACACAAAAAATAGAAAAGGAAAAGATTGCAGATTCAAAAGAGGTACAACCCCATACCCAAAAAAGAGAATTTTCTGAAAGTGAGCAAATCTAAGTGCCACTGCTGATTAAAAAATGATATATTTTTCAGTCATCTAGCCTAATCATGGCTGAACATTCTTTAAATTTATGTTAATAAGTTAGTAGAAGCACAGATTGATAAGATTTTTTCAGACTTGGCTTATCAGTAGAATAGATTAGGATAGAAAGGAGATAGCTCTAAATAGATCAAAATCAGAGCTGAGAAAGAATAGAAGGATGTCTTTAAATTTTAGATCTTAAGCCTTCACAATTTTGTTTTATTTTTTGCAAATAAAGTCTATGTGCAGCTTGTACATACAACCATAGACACCATAGCAGATCAGACAGTCTAATCCTTATTTGACTATTTTTAAAATTTTTGTTTTAGAAAATAGAGAATAAAATCTACCAGACAGTTTAATCCTGACAGATAGTAGCTTAGGTAGAGAATTAATGGGTTCAACAGTTTAATCTCAACTCATGGAAGAAATAAGGATAGGATTAGATAGTTTATTTATGTTTTCAAAAATAAAATGTCAAAGAGTTTGCTAGTTCAAATGCACTCAAAGGAAGAAGAAAAAGTTCTAGAACAAGTAAGGTTGGGTAGGTAGAGATGCTGTTTTGAAGAAACTATATGTTGCAGATTGATAAAGGTTGTCCTTTTCAAAATAAGATTAGTAAGAAAAGAAGAAATCTGCCCAATGGATAAGACATTGATCTACTAAAAACTAGAGATCTGTAAACTGAGGTTTTGGACACCTAAAAGGACAGTTGTCCTCCCCAAATGGAGTCACTGTTAGTCATCCATAATTCTGATTTTATCTAAAGATGACTAAATTTGACAAACCCAGATTTCTAGAACAAAATTGCAAAAAATATTATGAGTTCTAGAAATCTCACGGACTTCATCTTTCTAAGTCTGTCATTTCACCAAAATCTTCATCTAGTTTTCCTAAAAAGGTTATCTTGTTGTTCCTTAGCAATGTTGTTCCCTAAACTGTTGTTCCTTAGCAATGTTGTTCCCTAAACTGTTGTTCCTTAGCATTTCTGTTCCCTATTGCTATTCCTTAGCATTGCTGTTCTCTATTGTTGTTCCTTAGCATTGTTGTTCCCTTCAAAATACTGCTATTTCCTTAAAAAGAAATCCATCAAGTAAGCCTGTTGTTCCTAAAGAAGTTGTTTTCTAAGGCCCCATTTTCCAGAGATCCCCTTTTTCCCTTCTCATTTCAACCTTCATTTACCCATGAAAAACCATTTAAACCCATAAAACCCCCTTTTTATGTTTTAAAAATGCCCCTCTTTACCTATCGGAACTTCTAAAAATTGGCCTAAAAACCCATTTTTAAGCCAAAAACAGTCTTTTTTGCAACTAAGGTTTAAGCCCCTGAGGGCTTAAGCCTTTCACTCCTTTCCTCCATATGTCCGAGCGCTATAACCAAGCGCCCTAAACCCCATCACATCAGACTTCCTCTAAAAATCCACCTTTCTTCGAAAATATCTCCCCGCCGATGCGATTAGCACCCTACCCTTAGCCCTTGGTCACATATTCCCCACAGGACCACTCCCCGGCGCCCTTTCCTTAAGCCCCCCTCCCCTTTTTTTTTTTCTTTCACCCCGCCTTGATTTCTCTCAGACCATTCTTGACCATAGATCAAAGGCCTTAGGCCTAGATCTAACGGCTACCATGCAACCCGATCATTTACACCCCGTCGATCAACCACCCTGCTACCAAACAAAAACTGCTTACGTCACCACATGGCCCACCTTCCACCCACAGAGCTGCCCATCCAATCTCTGGCTGCCACCTGGTTTCCACTAATTCCTTGCCCGCGCACCTTTCCCATCACATTGCTCTCCCGACCGTTGGATCCACCCCTTCTCATCCAACGATCGATATTGCATATCGCGGGATTTTTGCGTTTGAGGTTTAACAACCAAAAGATGCGTGAAACCGGTGGTATTGCGGAGGATGCGTGGTGCGATATAACTGGATCACGTTCCCTCCAGACTAAACCACTTACCACCCGTTTGTCACGTGAAAACCGCCAATGGTTTTCCAAAACCACTTATGCCCATTTTCGCGCCAAAGTCCATTTAATTCCATTTTTTCGCCCTTTGCCATTAAAATCCTTCCTCCATGCATTCTGCCTCTCTAAAACCTCCTCTTCCAGCCTCCGAAGCAATATTTCCGACCCCGCATGGTTTTATTAACGTTTTATTTGTCTTGTGCAGGTTGGATAGCAGTTTTAAAAGGTTAAAACCCTCCCACAGTCCATAAAGGGACGGACCAGGAGGTTACGACCTTGGTGGTCCGAATAGGGGCTAAATCACGAAAAGGGAATTGCCAGGGTTAGTTTAATCTTTTGATCAATGTTCTATGAGCACTGTTTTACATCATCAAACCCTCAGCATCTCCCAGGCACCTATCCACAACAGGAAAAGGAAAAAAAGACACTGTAAATGCATTATAAAGGCTTAAGGCGAAATCAGAGCCTTAGAACAGAAGATTAAAACCTAATCAAGGTTTTAAAGGCATAAGGGATTAATGAATAAAACAATTGTTAAAATGAAAAAGAGATAAAAGGCAGAAAAACAGAGCATCAAGATATAAAGAGGCAGACAGAAGATTTAAGGGATTAATTAACAAATCAAGGCTAAAAGGCCTTAAAAACACAGTTTTGATGATAAAATAAAGGAAACTTAGGCTTAAAGATAGCGTCGGATACATCAAAGGGGCAGTTATTCACTTAATAAATCAAAAGTGACACCTTTCACTTACTTTATACCTCAAAGGGAAAATTGGCAGTTATTAAATAAAAGATATTTTAAAATTGTTAGACAGTTATTGTAAAAGATAGAAAACAGCCTCAAAGTCAATCTTTTCAGCTATTTTATCCTCACGAAGTAAAGACAGATTTAATACTTAGAGAAGTAGTTGAAAGACATTCCTACCTTATGCCTTGCATGATTTTTAAGGATAGGAGTGCATTTACTATGTCATTAATGACATTTTGAACCCTATATGTTTCCACCTCCTCGTTTGCAGCATAAATACTGCATTCAAACTCATTGTATAGTGGGCATTTGATAGCTCTTTGAAGTAATACATAGTTCTGCTGAGATTGAAGAGAAATTGATGTACTAGAACCTATGGATGTTTTGACCTGTTTGTCGATGGAGAAAGCTCTGTCATTGGATCGCTGAGCTTGGCTATTTTGAAGTATTCTAAAATGTTTGATGTTTTTCCTGTTTTCATTCTGTTTTCATCATCTCTTGCTTGCAGTAGAGTAAAATTTTTACGCTAAGAAATGTCTCCTAGAAGCACCTTAGGCCTGTTTTCTCTTCACTGTATTTATGTTTTCATCTGCTGAAGGTTTTATTGAGTATTTTGACTGCTTTTCAACCTTTATGCTTGTTTATTTCCTAAATAGTTCAATACAGTGGCCTCAAGAATAATTTATGGTTTTCTCTGCTTGCTTGTTGCTATTTAAAAATTGTTTTTGAAGTCTCTCTTCAAAGTACCATTGTCCAAAGTCTGCCAAAGAGGTCTATTTTGATCATAACCCTTTTGTTGACGGGAAAATTTGTCCGGCCAACAGTAGGGGATCTCCCCGGTAGAAAGTCCCAATTAGACCTTGAACCGTTTGGAGTAGGGATCCCGTCCGGGGTGTGGGTCCGGCTACCACTTAAGATGACTTCCCTTCGGTCTCAAAAGAACCTGTTTGAACCTGCGGACATACACTTATTCACATGATACAGAATACGGGATTGATGTATTAAACACGAATCAAACACTATGCGTAGCAAGATTATAGATAAAGCACGTACACCTCAAGAGATGTCATTAGTGTTATCACTCAGGTTTTCCTAGAAGTGGTGTAAGAGGAAAGTATACCCGAGGTAACCACAAACCAACATTTTAGATGCAGAATCTAGCCAATCTGCATCCAGAGAGGGCTCTCTCTTTATGATTTATCTTTGTTCTTGGAGGGTTTTAGGCTAGTTATAGATTCAAGGGTTTGTTTTGGAAAATGGTGGAATCCACAAACTAAGGGCAAGGTTGAGGGTTTTCAGTCCATTGGGCTATGGAGTCAAAGGATGGCTTTACTGGATTTCTATTCTGGGCACAAGATGGTATTACAGGGCAAGATAGCTAGACAGAGAACAATCCTTAAATTTTAAAGTGGATGGGATGATCTTGAAGGGATGAAAGGCAGATAAGAATATTTCACCATGTTCAAAAGAAAGAAATGAGATGACTACAAATAAAGAGCAATGAAGAATTCTTTATTACAGTAATCAACAGTGTTTAAATTAGCAAAGCAGGAGCATTTAAGAATTCATGCTTATAACTAATTTAGAAGAAAACATTAAGAATAATAACATTTGAAAACAGAGTACAATTAAGTAAATTCTGTTTCAATCCTTTTTGTAAATTATTCAGAAATGGATATGATGGTATTATAGACTAATATAAAATTTCAGACAAAGGGTAGAAAAACTTATTGAACTGTAGTCCAACACATGAATCCTGCAACAAGTCCAGTGCTTTAAATCGTCATCCAGTAAGCCACGAATAAATTTCTCCAAGATGCTTTTATTCCGAAAATCTCAATGTTACAACAGAGTAATAGAATCCACCCTCAATACTCTCTTTGAGGGTTTATTTATACACTAAATAATTTAAAATATCTCACACTATCCTAGCCCATATTTTGGGGTGACTAAGGATTAATTTACAAGTAAACAGGAGACAAATGGTCTCGTAGATAGCATAATAAATAACTGCTGATGTGCTGTTTCCTTTCTTTATGGATGTGCTGGAGGCAAGTGCTGGAAAAGGGCTCGTTGCTGTCTTTTGGAGTAATTTGTTTTGCTTGCTGGATACTCTTTGTCTTTACGGATACTCTTTTAACCTGTGTAACTGATACTCTTTCAACTGCACTCATTTTTATCTTTTACTTAATAGTGAAGATAAAAAATTCTTATCCTGAAAATAACTTTTATAGAATTTCCAACATTTCATTCCACCATTGATTATCTGGTATCATAGTCCTCTTGAGCTTTCTCAATGTCTCATCTGCTTCTGTGAGTTTGTAAAAGGTGGGTTCATTAGGAAACAGATACCTTATTTCATGTTCCAGATAAAATAAATTCCTCACTCTATCATAGATGTTTCTCCCTGTTGGTAATGTTGATTGTGGTAAACTAGGAGAACAAGCAGCTGTATTTTGAGCATGAGCATTTATTTTCTTTACATAGGTTTCCAAGTCCATTATTTGATCCTCTGAGAGCATAGGACTTGGTAACCCACTGTCCAACAAAGCTTGAAATTTCTCTCTAAAAATATTGATATCAACCAAAATATCTGAGCACTTCCTTTCTAAATTCTGCATGAAAGTTCTTTTGATGAAAACTCTCTTTATTTCCAAAACTGTGCCGGTCCTGTCCTCAATCCCTAATACTGCAAGCTGTTGCTTTGTCCGGGTGTTCAAAAATTGAATGAGTTGATTGGCCTGCTCAGGCCTGCCTCTTAATTCATTTCTGGTTCTGTTTATTTCTTCTTGGGCTATTTTAACCAACTCATTTTGTTCAAAAATAGCTTGAATAGAGGGCCAAACACCCTTTATTAACTCAATGATGTTACCCCAAAGAATGTCATTAATTTCCTTTAAAGGATTTTCCAATGAAAGATCTTTTTCCAAAGCCTGAACCAATTTTTCTAATATTTTTATTTCCCTGGTGTGATCAGCAACTGTCTTTTTAGATGTATCATATTTTTCCTCCAATTTTACTAATTGCAATTTCGTTGTTTGGAGTTCTGTGACCCTTAGTTGTAGACTTTCCATCTGTTTTATTAATTCATCAGAACTCAAACCAGAAGTGTTTACCTGGGATGGCTATGTTTGCTGACCTGTTGTTGTAGTACCTGTGTTTGATGTCTGCCTGATAGTTTCCTGTTCCTGCAAAGCTTGTTCCAATTCCTTCTCCATTTCACTTAGTCGCTCAGTCATATTTAGGAGCAACTCCATTATTTCTTCCTGTGAATTCCCTTTTAGAACTTCTTGGGTCTGAGGGTGCCTTGAGGCTGGTAATTTTAGCTGCTTTCTGAGTGCAGCTATGTCATCATCTTTCTTCTTTATTAATGCCTCAATACTTTTAATGTCTTTGGGGTTATGACCCAAGCCAATGATTATGTCTTCTAAAGACTTTATTCTATTATCTTTAGCCTGTGAAGAGGCCTTCTCAATGTGCAATTGTGCAGCTGTGTTATTCAAAGAATCCTGCAGCGTTATAGCTGCCATGGCCTTATTGGTAAGAGTAGAATAGACCATTTCCCCAGTTTGTCTGTGTAGCTCTATCTGATCCAGAGGATGGATATCCTTTGCCAAAACTTCAAAATTTGTCCTGATGTAGTCAGCTGCTGAAGTGGGCTTTGGCACCTTTGTCTTGAAGTGGCTCATCAGCATTTTGCCTTGTGAAAGGTCAAATGCTGACATTAGCCTTTCTTGATTATGGGGAGCCATCTTCATATACTGATCATATACCTTCATTTTCAATGGATCATTCTTTGCTTTAATATTAATGAAGGTTCTTTTAATATCCCCTGTGTCTGTCTTTGGTGGTCTGAAAGAGGATACCTCAGTGCTTAATTACTTTTGTAAAGCTTTCCCTTTCTGGCTTATGTTTGTTTCACTTGCTGTGCCAGTTTGCTGACTATCTTCCCTTCCATCATCAAATACTTCATCTATAATTTCTACATCTGGAAGTGGATCTGATTTGTGTTTTTTAGTTTGATGTACCTGTGAGGTTCCTTTTGGAGGTGTGGTATCTGGAACCTGCCTCTTCTTTCCTATTTCCACATTTAATGGAGTTTGCAACTCTGGAACTTGTGTGTGCTTTGCCTGTGTGGGAGAAACCTGTGATTGTTCAGGTGCTTTGGAAGTTTGTGGTTTCTCCGCCATGACCAAAGTTTCAATAACCTGGATTACAGGTTCCTTTCCTTTTCCCTTTGGTTCTACTGCAACTGTTGAACTGCTTTCCTGTAATGCCTGCTGTAGAGTTGCTGAAGAAGTGCCAATGTAGGGTACCTGCATTTGACCACACGTTTCTAGGTCAAAGTTCTTCTCAACATCTTTCATAATTTTATTCATTTTGTCAGCTTCAATTTCTTCCTCAACAAGTGTTCCTTCAATCCATTCATCTTGATTGGCATACTTTTCTAGATCAGGAATCTTGTGGTGTATATAAGGGGATGATTTATTCTTTAATCTCTTTTCACAAATAAAACCAATTGGGTCATAAGGAACCCAACGGAAAGATGTTTGGAAATTTCTCTGTAATATATTTTCTGCCTCTCTCTCGGCCTCTCTAGAGTTGCAGATGAAAGGACCTAATTGACTTTTGATCCTTAATTGAGCTTTCTTCTTTACATTACAAAAATGGATCACATCTGAATTGTTCATTTGCCTGAAGTATTCCAAGGCAAAAATCCTCATGGGCACATATCTAGGTAACCTGAATGGATATAATTCACATCCATAAATTCTGATGACTGTATGGTTTTGATACAAATACCAATCCCCAACTTTATAACTCTTTGACAGTTGCAAGGTCTTTCTAATTTCATTACTGAGTCTTGGGGGAGGAATTCCTGTTAACAAAGTTGTTGCAGGATATACAAACTGGTCAATGAATTCAGTGTAGGAATAGGGAGAATCAGAGGAAGAATGAATTATGGGGGACCAAAATATGACTGACCTGGGGTTTCCCTTGGCATCAAGTTTTTGAACAGGGAAAGGGAACCTTTCTGACTGATAGTAGATAATGAGATGATAGATGACCGAGGAGTATTTAAAAACTTTTTCAACATCTAGCCTTATGAATTGATCATGGATCTTGTTGGCTATGAAGGAAGCAAAGTCATATTTAATCTCAGGAGGTTGCCCAGGAGTAAAAATGGATAGCAAAGCCAAGGTTATCTCATCCACATATTCACTGGTGTTGAATCCCAAGACAAAAGATATTATATTTACAATGAGCCTTCCCAATGTATTGAAATAGTAAAAACCATAGGGAGGAGACTCTTTTGGCTGATGCTCAGGTAACATGAAAGTCTGACACATGAATTTTAGCTTTTCTGGGGTTAATTGCCTGGTTTTCTCAATCAATCCTTCCATGGACAATGGTGCTAATTCTTGGTCTGGTTCAAAGTGTAACATGGCATTGATAGCCTGGGGAGTGATGGGAAACAAAATACTTTGATCAGGAGCTATTACAGCCCTCCGTGTGGGATCATAGTTTGAATGGCAATAATGGATGATTTCTGGGAAAATAAGGACTGAGGGGATGAGATACCTTGGGAGATTGGATTCCCACAAACCTATAAGATCTTGCCCCTTTGAGTATTCGTCTCTGCAGCGACAATAACTCAATAGGGGACTTTCATCAAAATGCAAGTCTTTAATTTGGAAATCTTCATCTATCAAAGGTAAATAGTCCAATTCACGGTGAGGAGCATTCAGTGGAGTGATATTCAGAGCTGCCGGGGCCTCCATTTTGGTTCTTGTGGATTCAAAATGGAGGTTTTTGGTTTTCCTCACAGGCCGGGCGGGATTTCTAAAATGAAGGAAATTGGCACAATTTGTTGGTCCAGGGAACAATTACACAGTTTTAAAACCTCTGGGGAAGACTCAGTGATGATTTTTAATCACTATTTCAGCGAAAAATAAAGAGAACTGAGTTTTACTTGCAGTCGGGGCGGAAAAGGATAAATACCTGTTTTTAGAAGGAGGCTGGTTCTTTAACAGGTAACAGGTGATGGCGGGACTGTACTTGAACACGGGCGCAGTGGAATCTTGGAGTGAATCAGTCAATTACAGTGGAAATTCGAAAATCGCAGCAGGGAGCACTGTCGTTTTCAAATAACGAAAATAACAGAAAAACACGGAAAAATGGCTTTATTTACAAGTTAAAAGGGCTTTTTATTTTTCCGAGGAGTGACGTCATCGTCGTACGGGCTGACGTATGCAAGGTCGGGCGGTAAGCGGTAAGCGGTAAGTCCCCGCACCGCTTTTGGTCGAGGGTGGTATTAGTCGGGAGGGCAGCGATTCCACAAAGTGATCGCCACGTGGAAGGTGAACTGTTCAAATACCACCCGTTCCCCGCTCGTTAAAGTTCTCACAAAGGATGGGTAGCGGGGTTCACGTGGATCGTTGATCTGCGAAGGGTTGATCCGACAGTTGAAGGGATGGGGGAATAAGCGGAGGATTCAGGTGTGGGCCCGTCGGGCTTTAAAACAATTTAAGGTTTAATCTAATCACCCCGGGAGATATCTAATAGGCGGAGAAAGGTTATTAATTAGTCCTGATGACTAATTAATCCCTTTATGTGTAAAGAAAGGGGTTGCGGCGGGGCTTGGTTAAGTGGAATGCCAAGTGGACAAACCACGGTGGCACGAGGATTTTCCGAAGTTTTATTTGGAATTAAAACTTTAGTTTTATTCATATTTTTGTGTTTAAACATACATATCGCATGTTTAAAGTTTTTGTATATATGTTTTTATTATATGGTAACAAATAAACATTATTTAATTACCATAAGGGCGGGATTATAATATAAAGATATATTTAACCAAAGGGCTTGTGAAGCGGGGTTTTTAATGAATATTTGGGAAAATAATTACTTTGGTTAAATTATATAATATAGGGGTTTTTTTGGGTTATTTATAAAAAGGGAGTTATATACTTAGGATAGGGTATTTTACTAGGGATTTAGTAAAATAAAGTTAAATGTAAATATGGCAAAGGACAAGGAAACTCAAAATATTTTTGCACATCTAAGAAAAGTGATAACTTCTGAAGTAAATTGCATTATCTTATCTTCAACACTTAAACTTAGAATAGCAAGTTATCTTGAGGGATTTTTATGGAATTTTGCATGAGTTTCCTAAGTAAAATAGGATTTTACTTAGGACAAAGTTAAAGATGGATGATCATAATGATGGATTATCTCAAGTACTTAGGTCTTTTTGATCATTAGGCCGAGGGTCCGGTCCCTCCAGAAGTCAAGGAAATGCCTTGAGCCCTTTTGATCTCCAAATACCTTAGTGCTTTGGGGGAAATTAGTAAAACTTTTGAGGGGAAAGTGATGAGGGAAGTTAATGAGTTTGACTTTGCTTGCTGTGATTTTCCAGTGTATTTCCTGCTTTAGTACTTATGATGAAGTAAAGGATCAAAAACATGTAGCAACATCATTCATCAGATAACACTTTGCAGCACCATCTACCTACCCTATCTACTTAACACTACCATTTTCTCTTCTTTATTAGGGTGCATTTAGACTTGCAAACCCTTTTCAATATTTTCTTTTTTACAAGGCCAATCTATCTAATTCTACCCTTATTACATCCAGAGGCTCAGATTAAACTGTTGAGCACCTCTTATTAACTCTACCTATCTACTTATCTGCCAAGTTTAAACTGTTTGGCTAGATATTTATTCTCTAATCTACAACATGAAATTGAAATATGAGTAAGTCAAGTTTAAACAGTTTGACTTATTCATGAATTGTGGCAAAGGTTTGACAAGCTGCACACAATTGCTTTATTGCAAAAAATGAAATAGTAGTGGCATTTGGATTTGCACACTTTCCTTGGTCTATTTTTTGTTTGGGGTTCATTTCTTTGTCTTTTTTGACCATTTTATTCTTTTTACCCTTTGATTTTTCTTTTAGGGTATACCCTCTTTACATTTTTTAAAATTTTTTGATTTTTTGGTTTTTCAAGAATATGGAACACCTTTGCTCAAGAAAGAAGGTTTGAACATATTCCATAGTTCAATCAAGACAATCATGAAAGATGAAACCTATTGGTATAGGAGACTAACAATTAGCAACACATCTTTGGGGGTAATGCTTATAAGGTAGTCTGATCACAAAAGAAATAGTTCTTAATGGTGAGATATCCCTTTACTTTCTAAAAGATAAAACGAAATGCTAACAAAATAGCTCATTAACATTCATTAATAGAGCAGATGATAAATTGGACATCATTGATACAACACAGATAGCCATGATGCATAAATGATGACATGAAGAGTGCAGCTTCATTAATCATAGGATGTTCTGAAACTGTACAAGGAATACACACAGTGTTCGCACAGCAAAACACATCATAACCATAGGGTGTTTTAACAAGAATCTATATTCATATGCTCAAGTGTATAATCTTTCAATACAATGCCATGTAGCTCTTGAGTTTCCAAAAAAGAAAAGCCCCTGGTACAAGCTCCCGAAGGAGTATTTATAACACAAATCCTGCTCCTTGGGCATCCTTGACCTTTCATCTTCATGACCGTTGGGCTGCCTTGCGACCCGGTCTTTTTGCGACCTACGACTTGAGCCGCTGTTGCGACCTGCGATTTGGCTGATGTTGCGACCTGCGACCTGAGCCGCTGTTGCGACCTGCGATTTGGCTGATGTTGCGACCTGCGACCTGAGCCGCTGTTGCGACCTGCGACTTGACTGGGTCGCGAGGTCGCAAAAGGAAAAAAAAAACCGAAGAGATGCGACCTTGCGACCTTGCGACTAGGTCGCAGGGTCGCAGGGTCGCAAAATGTCGAAAAAATCGAGGATGTGCGACCTTTCGACCTTGCGAATAGGTCGCTGGGTCGCAGGGTCGCAAAAGGCGAGAAAATGAAGATGTGCGACCTTGCGACCTTGTGACTAGGTTGCTGGGTCGCGGGGTCACGGATCGTGAAAATAGAGGCACATGCGACCTTGCGACTAGGTCGCTAGGTCGCGAGGTCGCAAAAGGTGAAAAAAACGAAGAGGTGCGACCCTGTGACCTTGCGACTAGGTCGCTGGGTCGCGGGGTCGCAAAAGGCGACAATATCAAAGACACGCAACCTGCGACCTTGCCAGATCGAGGACCTACGACCTCCTGGGCTTGCGACCTGAGACCTCCAGCCATTATTTCGATCTTTCAAAAGATCCACATTTCCCACTAGAGAGGACCCCAGCTTCAGCTTTTGCACGTCGAACACCTCTACCTGCGAACAACGTAACATGGGTCACATATTTTCAACATATTAATGCTAAAGTGTGGTTAGTTAGCTGAAGGAAAGATTTAGAAAATAATGCATTTAGACCCCTGTGTGGTCTAGTTTTCTCAGATTGTAAACATGGAGACTCCCACGGCAATTACTGGCTGCCAGAGAGTCTTCACCCGCTCCCGTGGAGGCTCAGCTAATGACTGTAAACCGCGATCTAGAGAACCGATCACTAAGGATGTAATAGGCTTCAGATATGAAGAACAAAATGTTATCCAATTTTGAGATGAAAGAGCAGAGAGTGCTGATGGATAAGATGGTTCGTCTTGAATATGAGAATAACAATAGTTGCTTTCAAGAGTGGCTCTGCATGATCCAAAAACCAACCTGCTACAGCACGACCCAATTCACGATATGCTACAGTCCTCCTTTCTTCCACCGAAAACTCTATCAATAGCTGCCTCAAAATGTGACATATTGATCTCGGTCTTTTCGCACCCCACGCTTCATTTACTGTGCGAGAAAACTCAGCCAGTATGCGCTGATGACAGTGTCGGATACTAATAAATACATGAAAGGAACCTTGGCGCATGACTTTTGCTTGTTGCAGAGATTTAGCGTCGGCGCCTTCCTTACAAGATAGTTGAAAAATCGTATCATTTGCCACGAGAAACCTTTATGGACTAGGATTCTGCATGTGGATGAACAATTATACAAGTTATGCAAGTCGTCGATTCTGCTTTCGTTGCCTCTCTCCTTGAATCGTTTCGTGTATTCCTCCATACTTCAGCAAAATGGCGCCTGGTCCTGAAACATACTTTTAAAAACCGTAACTATGCAGAGCTGCACTGATAACTACGTTAAGTTTTGTTTCCATATCACCGTTCGAATGCATAACGTGTCCGAGACCTTTCTTCTGCTGAATCAAAAGAAACAAATGGTTGTTTCCCACGGAGCGTTTTGCTTTTTCCTGGTGCATCCCACGGTAGCAGCTGAAAATCTGCGCATGCATTCTGGATGGGATGTTATTGCCACTTTTTCACGCTGTCACCACGCTGGATGCTGACAATTACTGCCTGTCCCCACTAAAATGCTGGTCAGTGACACGGTTCATGCATGAATGTATTCTGAGGAGGTGCTGAACGTAACGCTCGGCACTGGGAAAATTTCCCCATCAACGAACCATTCCATACTGGCAACAGGCGAAGGGCAGGAAACAACTATTGAAAAAACACAGTTAGCGCTGACAAGAATGCTGAACCCACTTCATGCTTTAACGTAAATTTTGGCCATTATTACTTCCGCTCCAACGTTTCCCCATATTTCGTAATTCTACCATAAACGTTTGAATGCTATGCATATATATTTGCTCCAGATTTACCGTGAGTTGAAATCCCACCGTCGACCTGCTGGCGTTCGTTCGTATGTGGCAAGGTAGTTCTGCTCCACGTGGAAAGATTGACCATATATGTATTGCTCCAACGTTCACCGTGAGTTGGAACCTGCCATCGACGTTGGCTGCGTGTCACGTGCCCATGCAGTGTTTGTTGCACCATCTCAGGTGGCCTTGCACCGCTAAAATATGACTGCAGATTGTTATACATTGCACCACAGTATTTATCATATTCCCATGGTTTGTCATATCAGTCTAGATTTATTCCCCGGGCAAATGGTTTTCATTAGTTTTGGAGAGCAGGAGAATGTTATGATGTTCAATCTACACAAAAGAGACTTATAATAGGTGGAATGGAGCATGTTCGTGTACACCCTAGATTTCTTCATTCTAATGCGAACTCCCACAAGTGGGCATTTGGAGCGATTGCAGAGCTTTTTGATAATGTAGTAGATGAGATCCAAAATGGTGAAACTTACGTTAAAACAGACCAAATTTTAAACCCACGAGATTACAACCATGCTTTACTTTTTCAGGACGACGGAGGGGTATGGATCCTGAATCCATCCGGCGGTGTATGAGCTTGGGATACTCCATGCAGAACACAAATACTACCACCGGACAATATGGTAATGGTTTCATTCTTGAGGAAGACCGCACAAGACGACATCATTGTTCTAATGGTTGATTTTGAGCTTCCATCAGATCATGAAGGACCAAGAATGTTAGTTCGCAGCGCAGAAAGCACTTGGACCAAAACTTAGCCACAATCTTGTAGTGGTCTCCATACGCATTAGAAACTGAGTTTATGAAGCAGTTCGATGAGATTGGTCCACATGGGACAAAAATTATTGTTTACAACCTTTGGCTTAACGATGATGGCATCCTGGAGCTATGTATAACATTTACGTTGGCCCCATGCAACGTGGACATTGAACGTTGGACTCCACGATTTAAACGCCTTTTGACCCACACTTTATTACAGATTAAAACTGCATCATTTTCCATTTGTGAGGTCTTGATAGTCTTGCATTACTTTTGATCACCCTGGCTCGATAATTATTATATCGTGGTCGTCGTAGGTCTTGCATAGGATTCTGTTTCACGTTCAACGTAGCTTTGACCACTTACATATTCATTTCAGATTAAAACCTCAACATGAAAGCATTCGATCCAATCAAAATAATTTACGCCCCATGCAACGTGCCCATGCGATTCTGCGCCATCTTTCAACGTAAGGCTGACCGTCGGACCAAACATTCGCTGGACCCTTTGCGCCTGCTCCACATTTACAATTAAACCTTGACCATGAGATATTCGTTCAACACGTATTAACATAGATCAAAACTGCACCATAGAATTATTTGAACCAAATGGTCATGAGTTGTCATATGGTTGTGATCCACCATATTACATGGTTTTCAAACTAATTTGCTTTGTGTTTCGGCCTTAAATATATAACATCATCTTGCGCCTTGTATTAATATATGCATGGTCTAGCGCCTTGTATTAATTATATATAATATCCCCTTGCGCCTTGTATTTAATATATGCATGGTCTTGCGCCTTGTAATTCGAAAGCTTCTCGTTTTGAAAGATTCGAATGTCAAAATATACTTATCAAACCACCTTGACAGCCCTTTTCACATTGGCCTTTTCTACCGGGCTACCACATACGTATGCATTTCAACATGACCCCTTTAGGTTCAAACTAACATTCTCCATCTCATATGGTCCCACATACACAAACTTTATGGATATGGAGGAGTAAAGGCGACTAGGGTTGTAAGGCCATTTTATTGCTCCACGTTGTACTCCTTGCAACGTAATTAATTCCACACTATGCAGCTTAAGATCCATAAATGTTGCTTCCAAAGGGTGCGCTCACATGTTTGAAACCTTGTCGTTGGCTTGCCACAGGAACACGTACGCTTTTGCACTGCTGCCTGGCACGCGTACGCCTTGAATGAGATTGTCGTTCCGTAGGGAAATCTCCTAAGTCGGATATGCTCACCGGGCTATACTTCAGGCTAGATTCATCGAAGTGGCGAAACATGCTTCTTTGTGTGCACCTACCGACATTGAGATGGTATGATGCAAGATCTGGACATTTCTAATAGAGCGCTTTAAAGCATCTGGTGCGCACTAGTGAAGAAATCTTTTGCATCAGTGACATAGAAGGTTCTCTCTGATCAACATGTATCACACTATCCCCCTTTTAATAGTACTGATAGTTTGCTTCTGCTCCTCCCCTGCTTCGCAGCTTTGACCTCGTCGTTGAGCCCAATTTTATTTCCCTTGATGTCGTGACATGACTGAGGATTTTGTCACCTGTGGGGTCAACCTGCGTGGGATATTACAACATCATAATTACTCTTCAATAATGATAACCACAGATAAAACACACGAAACTAACAAGCTTAAGAGAAGCATTCAAACAATATGCTTAATGACCCACAGCAGGAAGGCTTTTACTCGTCAATACACACAAGGTTCTCGTTCAAACATATGCATGGAAATCTCATTACACATGGTGCGACTGCGACAAGAGTGTTCGGGCGTACGCTGGATGATCCTTCCTACATATGGCGTGATTGCAGCGACAACATCAAGTCATGGTGATGAGACAAATCGTGAGGGGTTAGAGATAGGCCGACGGGATGTCGTTGACTGCAGATCAGGTGAGAGACTTTAACGCCTAGGCGAGCAGAGGGGGAACCCAAAATTTTAAATATACCCAAAATTTTGGGTGGTGTTGTAGCGGCTACAACAAATGGCGAACCACTGGTAGAATCCAGCATCTCTATCAATATCACCACAATAGTCTGAGTCCGGATAATGATGCAAGGGAATATTAAACCAATTCCGTGGGTACCCTTTGTATTACTTTGGCCCTTTACAGGTATGCCTAATCCTTGTGCCTCAACTAAGTCCCGCCGATCAGAAACACATCAAAGAGAAAGCTCACAGATGCCAGTAGCTTGTTGATGATGTGAAGAGCAAGGCACTGGGTTTTTTATTCTCAGGATTTTTGAAGTAAGCTTCTGGTGTTGCTCCGCTGCCAGCAAACCTGGACAGTACCCCGGCGGAGTCACTTCAAGAAATCACAAACGTTGCTCCGCTGCCAGCGAGCCTGGTCAGTACCCCGGCGGAGTCGTTGCATTACCTCTTTGCGCAGGAAGCCTTTCTCGATCCTTTACCCTTATTTGTTTGATGTGCTTGTAGCACTTATTTTCATGTGCTCGTGGCACTTATTTTTCATGGGCGGATGAGGGATCCCGACTTATTTTACGAGCATGAGAGGTTGTTTCTTGTTTTACAGAAACTGAAAGATATCCTGATTTGGGGTTTGCCCTCGTGCCAAACCTTCACATTCCATTCACCACAATAGGCGCAGTGCGCAGAACAACACATTTAAACGTCCAAGACTATGCTGGGCACAAGGCTTAGGCTTACGGGTATGGGCCATTTCAACTCATCAGGTCTCCCACAGACAACCGGCTCTTATCTCCCCAAATAATAGGTTTAGACTCATAGGCATCTTGTTGATAATGCGACTTCGATGACTGTTCCTAAGAGAAAGATGCCTCTTGAGATAGCCACCGCAACCTCACACAAAACAATGGGGTTACTGTTTCAGCAATCGGGGCAAAACAAGACTGCAAGATGATAGGGTTGCAATGAGGGCTCATGAAGTGGCAGGCGATATGACAGAAATGATGTGAGGGAGAGAGAGTACATCACAACGTAATAAGCGAGGCTCAAGGTGCAATGCAATGCCATGTGCGAGAACGATCAACCAGTTGTAGGTGGAAAAGAGGCGTAATACAAGCAATGATTATTTATGTAGCAGCAAGCAACTGAAAAGGAAATGAAAGAAGATACTTGTAACATGATGTCGCCTAAGATATTAATCGTAAACAAAACAACAAAACAAACTTTTAACCTATGAAGTAAAAAAAAATTTGGTAAGTAAACCTAATTAACTTTGAACTAAAAATTTTATTGCAGGTCCTAGCTAGCCTACACCTAAACCCTAGTTAACCGATGATGCGGTCGGGTTAGGTAAAATCAGTTTTCCAGTGCAGCCACCGCATCAATTCCTGACCTGCAAGAACAACAATGGTCAGGATCAGAGCTAGTATCCAAAAAAGTGCAGTAGCAACAAAACTTACCTGAGGAGCAGGTGCGACGGCAGGACGATCATAGATACCTACCAAAGAGCATGCCAGAACAGATTGTGCAGGCTGATTCCTGCTCTCATCTTGATATACCTCAATCTGTTCTTGAAACTCAACATTATTGATAAATGACATAAAATCATTCATGCATGATCCTGGATTTGAGGGGTGATGGGTAAGCCAATTCCTATTTGCAAGCACATTCACTGAAAGGGGTTGGTTGACTTGATCGACAATCTCATCATGGTGTTGGGGACCATCAATTTTATGGAATGGAAACAATAAGCAAGTTCCAGGCGAATTATAGATGCATGCGCATCCAAGCGTAGAAACCCTAGTTTGGAAAACCCTAGCTCGAGGTTGCTCATGGGTTTGGTCAAGGGTATGAGGATCCGAATCCACTTTCAATTTAGGCTGCAATTCCTCACTGCCTTGAACAAACTCCGGACTTTCGAGCGGAGGGCTTCCCAACTTTGATGGTTGGGCAAGATCAACAAGCGACTGGATGTGACCATGGATTGTGGTGAGTTGCAAAATGTCAGTGGGCTTTGTATCAATTTGGTCGAATGTTTGCGCACTGACAGATTGATAATCCAAAATGTCGGATTCTCCAGATTTGCTAGGATGGGGTGAATTCGACGCATTTATGCTGGAAGGAGCATGGTACTGGGGAATTGTCATTTCAGAAACGTTCGGCGGAAGCTGACGCATTTCAATTTTCTGGTGGGTACTTGAATCTTCCAAAAGCGAATCATCGAATTCAGGTGTCTTCATAGGGTCGGCCAAGAGATCCGAGTGATAGTCCTCTGTGGTACGATTGAACATGTTTTCAGATAAACAAGGATCACTGTAATCATTGATTTGATCGAATTGGGTACCTGAGATGTCAGGCTCCCCGAGCGTTACCAACTGGGATGGATCAATAGAGGGAACATCTTGAAGTTGTTCAGACGGGGAATCGCTCCTATGGCTGTCTAAAGATCCCAAGTGAGAAAAATTAGATTTAAAAGATTCATCGATTTTGGACTGTGATTGTGAAACACCATCTGCGTGCTTATGATTATCGCCAATACCAGTATAAGGCAATTTTGAATGTCTCGAAGAAATTACTGGTGTGGCGGGATCGAGAAACAAACTAGGAAATAATGAACGAAAAGATTGAATCGCAGGGGTGTTAATCATACGAGGCTTTTCAACACGCACATCCGTGTCATTCAGAGGACACAATGATTTGACAGGCCTTGTAAGGGAATAAACTTTATGCGGGGTAGGAGTCGATTCATAATACGTATGTGGACTGGATTCATAGTCTGAATGTGAACTAGATTCATCATCCGAATCTAAACCAGATTCATAATCCAAATATGCACCAGATTCATAATCCGAATGTGAACCAGATTCATAATCCGAATATGAACCAGATTCATAATCCAACTGTGAACCAGATTCATAATCCGAATGTGAACCAGATTTAGGACTAAGTCCAGGGAGACATCGAGTGGGCTCGGGGTAGGTTTCATGAGTCAAAAGAGATAACGAGCCACTGAGATGTTCAGATTCGACATGGTACGTGAAAGACTCATGGTCAGAACAGCCATTGACTTGCGGGTTGTCATAGGGAACACTAGGCTCAGGTCGGGTTGCTAACTGAAATGGTTCAAGGGAAACGAGAATCGCATACGCGAACTGTTCTCTTAGCAACCTCCAATTGACCTCCTTTTCAGGGAACTCAAAACAATAATGAACGAATCTGATAGAGAACTCATCTAAAGATTCCTGAGGTTTCATTCTGATGTCATTTATCTTTAGTAAAACATTATGAAAATCATACATGTGAAAAGCTTGTTGTAATTCACTGGCGAGTTGTTCAAATGAATGGATGGAAGATTCCGGCAAAGTGCAGCACCATTTCTTAGCGCGACCTTCGAGGGTGAGGAAGAAAAGCAAACAAAACAAACCCTCATCGTCAATTTCATAACACTCACCAAAGTCACAAAAATCTGAAAAGTGTTGGGTTATGGACACCCCATTTTCACCATCAAATTTCAACTGGGACAAGTGATACATAAGTTTATCGGGGATGAAGTATCCAGGTTCATAAAACTCCGAAAAACATCTCGGGAGAATGATTTGGGGACGAGCCATTACAGATATGAGATTAACTGCAGGCTCTAAGGGCTCAGCTTGTCATCTGCCCCCCCCCCTTTTCGTTAAACATCTGGTCAGAGGTTCGGCCCTCCTTCTAGCGCCAAATATGTTGACGGGAAAATTTGTCCGGCCAACAGTAGGGGATCTCCCCGGTAGAAAGTCCCAATTAGACCTTGAACCGTTTGGAGTAGGGATCCCGTCCGGGGTGTGGGTCCGGCTACCACTTAAGACGACTTCCCTTCGGTCTCAAAAGAACCCGTTTGAACCTGCGAACATACACTTATTCACATGATACATAATATAGGATTGATGTATTAAACACGAATCAAACACTATGCGTAGCAAGATTATAGATAAAGCACGTACACCTCAAGAGATGTCATTAGCAACACATCTTTTGGGGGTAATGCTTATAAGGTAGTCTGATCACAAAAGAAATAGTTCTTAATGATAAGATACCTCTTTACTTCCTGAAAGATAAAACGAAATGCTAAAAAAATAGTTCATTAACATTCATTAATAGAACAGATGACAAAATGAACATCATTGATACAACACAGATAGCCATGACGCATAAATGATGACATGAAGAGTGCAGCTTCATTAATCATAGGATGTTCTGAAACTGTACAAGGAATACACACAGTGTTCGCACAACAAAACACATCATAACCATAGGGTGTTTTAACAAGAATCTGTATTTATATGCACAAGAGTATAATCTTTCAATACAATGCCATGTAGCTCTTGAGTTTCCAAAAGAAAAGCCCCCATTTACAAGCTCCCGAAGGAGTATTTATAAAACAAATCTTCACCCCGCAAGGCATCAACCATTCTTCATCTTCATGGCCAGATTTGGGCTACCTTTAAACCGGTCTTTTTCGTCTAACGACTTGAGCGGCCCCATTGCGACTGCGTCTGGCGGTGTTGCGACCTGCGGCACAGGCAGCTGTTGCGACCTGCGATACGGGGCGATGTTGCGACACTGCGACATATGAGTCATTTGTTGCGTTTCTGCGAATGTTGGCGGAGTGGAGTGGGGTGGAAAAAGGAAAAAAAGCAGAGATGCGGCCTTGCGACTAGGTGTTTGGGTCGCGAGGGTACAAGGTGAAAAAATCGAGGATGTGGGCCTTGCGACCTTGCGACTGGGTCATTTGGGTCGTAAAAAGGCGAAAAAAACCGAAGATGTGCGACCTTGCGACCTTGCGACTAGATCGGCGGGTCGCGGAGTCGCGGATCGTGAAAATAGAGGGCACATGCGACCTTGCAACCTTGCGACTAGGTGTGGTCGCAAGAGTGAAAAAAAACGAAGAGGTGCAACCCCGCGACCTTGCGACTAGGTCGCTGGGTCGCAGGATCGCAAAAGGCGACAATATCAAAGTCACGCGACCTGCGACCTCGCCAGATCTGGGACCTGCGACCTCCTGGGCTTGCGACCTGAGACGTCCATCCATTCTTTCGATCTTTGAAAAGATCCAAATTTCCCACTAGAGAGGACCCCAGCTTCGGCTTTGCGCGTCGAACACCTCTACCTGCAAACAACGGAACATGGGTCACATATCTTCAACATATTAATGCTAAAGTGTGGTTAGTTAGCTGAAGGAAAGATTTAGCAAATAATGCATTTAGACCCCTGTGTGGTCCATTTTTCTCAGATTGTAAACATGCAGACTCCCACGGCAATTACTGGCTGCCATAGAGTCTTCACCCTTTCCCGTAGAGGCTCAGCTAACGAATGTAAACCCCGATCTAGAGAACCGATCACTAAGGATGTAATAGGCTTCAGACATGAAGAACAAAATTTTATCCGATTTTGAGATGAAAGAGCAGAGAGCGCTGATGGATAAGATGGTTCGTCTTGAATACGAGAATAAAAATAGTTCCTTTCAAGAGTGGCTCTGCATGATCCGAAGACCAACCAGCTACAGCACGACCCAATTCACGATATGCTACAGTTCTCCTTTCTTCCACCGAAAACTCTATCAATAGCTGCCTCAAAATGTGACATATTGATCTCGGTCTTTTCACACTCCACGCTTCATTTACTGTGCGAGAAAACTCAGCCAGTATGCGCTGATGACAGTGTCGAATACTAATAAATACATGAAAGGAACCTTGGCGCATGACTTTTTCTTGTTGCAGGGATTTGGCGTCGGCACCTTCCTTACACGGTAATTGAAAACTCGTATCATTTGCCACGAGAAACCTTTATGGACTGGGATTCTGTATGTGGATGAACAATTATACAAGTTATGCAAGTCGTCGATTTCGCTTTCGTTGCCTCTCTCCTTGAATCGTTTCGTGCATTCATCCATAATTCAACAGAATGGCGCCCGGTCCTGAAAACATACTTTTAAAAACTGTAATTATGCAGAGCTGCACTGATAAATACGTTAAGTTTTGTTGCTATATCACCGTTCGAATGCATAACGTGTCTGAGACCTTTCTTCTACTGAATCAAAAGAAACAAATGGTTGTTTCCCACGGAGCGTTTTTCCTTTTTCACCAATTGCATCCACGGTGGCGAGTTGAAAACACTGCATGCGTTCGAGATGAAGTTTTTGTGCACCCTTTTTCCCTGTTGTCTACATTTGGATACGACAATTACCGCCTCTCACTAAAGCATTGCAGTCGTTGATACGGTTCATGCATGAATGTATTACGAGGAGTCTTTGAAACATCTTGCTACGTGGCAGGAAAATTTCCCCATCAACGAACCATTCCATACTGGCAACAGGCGAAGGGCAGGAAACAGCTGGTAAAAAAACGCAATTAGCGCTGACAAGAATGCTGAACCTGCTTCATGCTTTAATGTAAATTTTGGCCATTATTACTTCCGCTCCAACGTTTCCCCATATTTCTTAATTCTACCATAAACGTTTGACTACTATGCATATATATTTGCTCCAGATTTACCGTGAGTTGAAATCCCACCGTCGACCTGCTGGCGTCCGTTCGTATGTGGCAAGGTAGTTTTGCTCCACGTGGAAAGATTGACCATATATGTATTGCTCCAACGTTCACCGTGAGTTGGAACCCGCCATCGACGTTGGCTGCATGTCACGTGCCCATGCAGCGTTTGTTGCACCATCTCAGGTGGCCTTGCACCGCTAAAATATGACTGCAGATTGTTATACATTGCACCACAGTATTTATCATATTCCCATGGTTTGTCATATCAGTCTAGATTTATTCCCCGGGAAAATGGTTTTCATTATTTTTGGAGAGCAGGAGAATGTTATGATGTTCAATCTACACAAAAGAGACTTATAACAGGTGGAATGGAGCATGTTCATGTACACCCTAAATTTCTTCATTCTAATGCGACCTCCCACAAGTGGGCATTTGGAGCGATTGCAGAGCTTTTTGATAATGTAGTAGATGAGATCCAAAATGGTGCAACTTACGTTAAAACAGACCAAATTTTAAACCCACGAGATTACAACCATGCTTTACTTTTTCAGGATGACGGAGGGGTATGGATCCTGAATCCATCCGGCGGTGTATGAGCTTGGGATACTCCATGAAGAACACAAATACTACCACTGGACAATATGGTAATGGTTTCATTCTTGAGGAAGACCGCGCAAGATGACATCATTGTTCTAATGGTTGATTTTGAGCTTCCATCAGATCATGAAGGACTGAGAATGTTAGTTCGCAGCGGAGAAAGCACTTGGACCAAAACTTAGCCACAATCTTGCAGTGGTCTCCATACGCATCAGAAACTGAGTTTATGAAGCAGTTCGATGAGATTGGTCCACATGGGACAAAAATTATTGTTTACAACCTTTGGCTTAATGATGATGGCATCCTGCAGCTATGTATAACATTTACGTTGGCCCCATGCAACGTGGACATTGAACGTTGGACTCCACGATTTAAACGCCTTTTGACCCATGCTTTATTACAGATTAAAACTGCATCATTGTCCATTTGTGAGGTCTTGATAGTTCTGCATTACTTTTGATCACCCTGGCTCGATAATTATTATATCGTGGTCATCGTAGGTCTTGCATAGGATTCTGTTTCACGTTCAACGTAGCTTTGACCACTTACATATTCATTTCGGATTAAAACCTCAACATGAAAGCATTCGATCCAATCAAAATAATTTACGCCCCATGCAACGTGCCCATGCGATTCTGCACCATCTTTCAACGTAAGGCTGACCGTCGGACCAAAGATTCGCTGGACCCTTTGCGCCTGCTCCACATTTACAATTAAACCTTGACCATGAGATATTCGTTCAACACGTATTAACATAGATCAAAACTGCACCATAGAATTATTTGAACCCAATGGTCATGAGTTGTCATATGGTTGTGATCCACCATATTACATGGTTTTAAAACTAATTTTCTTTGTGTTTCGGCCTTAAATATATAACATCATCTTGCGCCTCGTATTAATATATGCATGGTCCAGCGCCTTGTATTAATTATATATAATATCCCCTTGCGTCTTGTATTTAATATATGCATGGTCTTGCGCCTTGTAATTTGAAAGCTTCTCATTTTGAAAGATTCAAATGTCAAAATATACTTATCAAACCACCTTGACAGCCCTTTTCACATTGGCCTTTTCTACCTGGCTACCACAGACGTATGCATTTCAACATGACCCCTTTAGGTTCAAACTAACATTCTCCATCTCATATGGTCCCACATACACAAAATTTATGGATATGGAGGAGTAAAGGCGACTAGGGTTGTAAGGCCATTTTATTTCTCCACGTTGTACTCCTTGTAGCGTAATTAATTCCACACTATGCAGCTTAAGATCCATAAATGTTGCTTCCAAAGGGTGCGCTCACATGTTTGAAACCTTGTCGTTGGCTTGCCACAGGAACACGTACGCTTTTGCACTGCTGCCTGGCATGCGCACGCCTTGAATGAGATTGTCGTTCCGTAGGGAAATCTCCTAAGTCGGATATGCTCACCGGGCTATACTTCAGGCTAGATTGATCGAAGTGGCGAAACATGTTTATTTGTGTGCGCCTACCGACATTGAGATGGTATGATGCAAGATCTGGACATTTCTAATAGAGCGCTTTAAAGCATCTGGTGCGCACTAGTGAAGAAATCTTTTGCATTAGTGACATAGAAGGTTCTCTCTGATCAACATGTATCACACTATCCCCCTTTTAATAGTACTGATAGTTTGCTTCTGCTCCTCCCCTGCTCCGCAGCTTTGACCTCGTCGTTGAGCCCAATTTTATTTCCCTTGATGTCGTGACATGACTGAGGATTTTGTCACCTGTGGGGTCAACCTGCGTGGGATATTACAACATCATAATTACTCTTCAATAATGATAACCACAGATAAAACACACGACACTAACAAGCTTAAGAGAAGCATTCAAACAATATGCTTAATGACCCACAGCAGGAGGGCTTTTACTCGTCAATACACACAAGGTTCTCGTTCAAACATATGCATGGCAATCTCATTACACATGGCGCGACTGCGACAAGAATGTTTGGGCGTACGTTGGATGATCCTTCCTACATATGGCGTGATTGCAACGACAACATCAAGTCATGGTGATGAGACAACTCCTGAGGGGTTAGAGATAGGTCGACGGGATGTCATTGACTGCAGGTCAGGTGAGAGACTTTAACGCCTAGGCGAGCAGAGGGGGAACCCGAAATTTTACATATACCCAAAATTTTGGGTGGTGTTTTAGTGGCTACAACACCTTTGTACTTACTCAAATAATTGTTTTGAAGGTCTTTATAGCTATAACCCTCTGTACTTGCTCAAATAATTGTTTTTAAGGTCTTTATACCTGTAATCACATATGTTTAGGAGTTCCCTCTTCTATGAATGTAGTTATTTGTGAATCTTGAATGTTTTATTATCCTTGAAAGTTAAATCTTTGATGAAATAGAGCATTCCTCGACTCTTAGATTTCATTTTGAAAGTTGTCTTGAAATTATTATTTGCTGAAGTATGATTTGTAGAATTCATGGTTAACCTTGTCTATAAAATACTTCTTTATGTTTAAATGATGTTTTAAGTCCTTTTGTTGAAGAGTACACATAATTAAGGATTCTTAACTGCCCTTAGTTCTACTTTTCATTCTAAAACCTTGATGTCCATTTCATTTCACCTGAAAAACTTTGTTAATCCAACAGCTAAGTTAGATTTTCCCTTTTGATACCCCTAATTCATCTACAAACTTGTTATAAACTTTCGCTTGACTGCATTGCCCAATGACTTAGAGATTTCCCTTTTCTATCTATGCTGCCTAGATCATCATGTCCCACAAAACAATCAAACAAACTCATGCTTAATAACTAGCCTAAAATCAACCCTTTACAAGCAAACAAGTCATACCTTTGCAAAACAATTGAGAGATCCCTCTTTGACACCAGGAGGGCTAGATCCTAGAGCTCTAAAGACTGGTTTACATGTTGCCTTGTCATTTGGTATACCAATTGGCCAAATCACAGGAAACCAACACCCCCCATTGTGCGTAGACTGTATACCTCTCTCCTAGGGCCTCGTGGCAAAAAATCTATGAAGGCAAAGCTCATCCTACCCGGGCATCTCCATGATGCTGATATATACCCCTCCACTGCTGATCATGACCCTGAGAAACAACATAATAAGTCTGCCTCACCGTGCGATGGAAATATCAGTGCTCTCTCTTATGTCAAAACCAAGGTGGATTGGATCACCGTCTGCTCTGTCCCTGCTCATCACAAAGGGGAGTGATCCATCTGGCCAACAGACCCCTGGATCCCCCAACCATACGAGGAGCTCACAACTCCCACTCCCCGCGGGATGTCACTGCGTAGTGCTGCTACCTGCTAGAACTCATCTGTCCCTCATCTCTGACCCATGTATGTATCCCCTTGGTGGACCCCAAGTATCAGGAGTCCGTCCTACACGTGCATACCTTCCCTGCTCCTGTCAGACCACGTCATGATACCTTCTATCCTATCTCTTGTTGATACACTTGGATACTGATCACAGTCTGGGTACCCTCCTGTAGACGAAATATGTCATCCATTGTCCCTCAAATGTGAGCCCATGGGTGGAACATACTCTACCTTGGAAATCAACCATGCCGTCCCTAAGCTTGGATCTGTCGACTCGTGCACCTACCAAGTGTCTCCTCGAGAGTATCCTCCCATCTCATGACCTGCGATACCTCATCCAACGATCTAGGGTGAGCCTCCCATGCCCTGCGGCTGGAATTGAGAGTGTAAAGGGGTGAGTTGCATCCCATGGTACACCTACTGCCCCTGTCCATATGTCTCTTTGGAGGCAACTCTCCAAGAGCCCACTGCTCTGCATCTTGTGTCATTGCATACCACCAAGTATCACTGCAATCCTCGACCTACCACTGTATGCTGCAACCTGCCCCTGTACACTAGTGGATACCCTCGGCAACAACTATACTGTCCTGTATCGTCATGTGTCCATCTTGCGTCACCGCACCTGTCACTCGTCGCATGTGCTTAGTGCAATAGAAATCACTCCTAATCCACAATGCAGTCTGACATAATCCAATACATCCCCATGCATCTCCATGCCCATCTACAGACCACTGCCCAATGATGAATGCTCCTACACGTCCCATGGTGTGATGGCCTAAAGTTGTATCCATATGCGTCGGCCCATGCTCGATCGATACCATCACTCCACTGCCGCATCACCATACTCTCCAATGAATGGATCTCCCTTCCAATTCCTCCCGGAGGGACCCAATAAGTGAATATCCCTAGGTACCAGTAGCGATGCCAATCCTTCTCTGCTCCTCCGTGTCCTCCGTGCCCCACACAAATGCGAATAATTCCCACCTCCATACAAGGCACTGTCTGGTGGCCTGCCAATGCCTCCTCCTCTGTCAAACTCCTGCCAGAGTATGTTGATCATCTTGTGATCCTATGTACAATCCTCATACTAATAAAACTCAGGAAGTTCGTAGCTAAACTGGTTGGACACTAGTGCTGGATGAAACTCCCTTAGTGAATGTGTATGATCAACTGCTAGGTCAACTGTACCCTCCAGGTCATAGTCAACTAGCATACCTGGGAAGTGACGAGTAGTCCCGCCCGGATCCCAATGCCAGTCGGGTCTTCCGGTGACCCCGGTGCCTAGAAGCTCCTGCCGAGCTACACATCGGTGCATCACCATCTCCATAACCCACTCCACCGGGTACCAACTCATAATCTATCGCCATCCAACCCCAAGAGAGGGATTGAATGCATGAACTCTTGCACCTAGAGCAACCCTGACATGAAAATTTTGCACCCTGTGCAACTCAGGTCGTCTCATCCCACTATCCACGTCAACGCATGAGATTTGACTAGGTAGCTTCGTCTCTCTCTCTCTAATGGCCAAAGGTGACCCAAATGTGCTTTTAGCCCCATCTATGTATGCTTGAAGGGGGCTGCTCCGATGCTCCAATGTGCCCTCTAGTTGTACCATAAGTTGCTTCGGCTGAATCATCACAAGTGACTTATCATCCTAAACATCTCCCATAGAGTCCCCTGGTACCGTATGCACAATGGAATACGAAACTCGCCTATTGTCATCGACTCGACATGACTCCTCATGCTCCCCAGAAGCATCCTCATATGACCTCGTGGACTCATCCAAGGAAAAGTCCTCATCCTAACATCCAGAAGGAATGTCCTCCTGCGCTACCTCTGTATCTCTTAGTGCCTCCTCAAAGGTGGATATATCTCATGGCACCTCACCCATCTATTACGCGCAGTTGTCACCCAAAAAATCGGACACGACTCTGGTCATCACCTCAATGGATGGCTCTACTAGGGTAGGATCTATTCTCTCCATTAAGATGTCAATCGACACGGTCAAGGAGGTATCCAACAAGGCTGAGTCCTGTTTCACGCTAGGTGTATCCATGAGCTCCCCACAATATTGTGTGCCCTCATCCTCCAAGTGCAAGGTAGCCATTTTGATGGCTTCCCCTTCCGTTATTCGGTCAAGCTGGAAAGAGGTATCCAAATTTTCCACCCGATCTCGAGCCATGAAATCAGTTGATCCATCATAAGTGGGAAAATGTGTCCTCCCAATGGTACGCTGCAACTATGAACTCTGCATTCTAGACCCCCCACTGTTCCTTCCTTCTTCATCTTGCCTGAGTTGGCAGTAATCTATGAAGGACAAAGCCACTCTGAAGTTTTCCCCCATGGACTTCCACTCTCGAAAATAATCTCCCACGAGTATATGATCATGCCGCCTACCTTGCTCACTCGGTACTGGAGGTAAGAATGTAGGCATCGTGATCCTGTTTGGCCTACTGAAGGCTGGCGGGTGAGTGGCTGGTAAAGGGTAGTCACATTGTTGTGAGAGCCCTGAAGTCTACCCAATTAGGGATTCCTGATGGATGCTCTCATTCCTATTCTGTTGCTTGAGTATGTCAAACATTCCCTTCTGTCCTTTGGATAAATCATCTAGGGGCTTTAAAATGTTACCAAATGCTACTTCCCCTTTTCTCCTTGAATCCCCCATATTTACCACCTCTACTGCCTTTGGTGGGTAAGGTTTTTCCTACCCTCCTTGGTCATATAAAAAGATCCCCATGGCCTCCTCTTGTACCAAAATAATGAAATAGTGAAGGGTTGATCCCTTCACACTATCTCGGGATGAATCCCCTGATAAATCCTCACTCTCGGAACAACCTCTACCACAAACTACGTGATCTCCCTCAGAGACTGTGCTGCCCAAGAAAATGCGTAATTCATGGTTGAAGATGCTATGGCTCCCTTGATCAAGAGATCAAGTCATATGCTAAAAATTGAAAGTGCTCGAAACAATTCCAAACCTGAGCAACCAGAAAGGTCTTGTCATTGCGATTCCGGTGTCGTGAACGGTTTGAAAAACCGATGTTGTATGAGGAAGATATCACGTTTTGTTCATTTTCCTAAACAACAAAATTTTGGTGGCTGAATGCCCAGTCAGCTTGTAGGTACAGTCAGTAGAATATTCTAGGAATATTCTATTTTCTTCTGAGCCAATATGGTGGTGCCACGTGGCACTGTGTGGGCCATTGGATGTTAAGGGTACGGAAGTTGATCTAGTCGTTGGATGTGTTTATGGTTGGACGAATGATTGAGTGACATGTGGCAAGCCCGCAGGTCGCCACGTGTCCTCATAACAGTTGGGTAAAATTTTGTGGAGTCGACGGGGGTCGAACCCACGACCACCTATCTGCCCACAAGACCTCTTACCATTCCGCCTGTGGGGTGTTTCTTACCCCTATAGGCCTCCATACATATTTGAAGTTTGTTATTATTTACATCGAGCGCTTGGGAGGCCAGCCCCTAAGGGTCGGCCCCCTATCACATGTCCATCCGCTCGGAACCACGGCCCACACATTACCCACAACATCAAAGCTTAACTACTGATTAAGTATGGGAGGCGTTCACATGTCACCGTGGCATTTAATGTAAAGGGTTTGGAACATCGCACTCTAGGTTCCAAGACCCCCGGTGGGTTTGTTGCAAATGGTGATCACATGCAGAGGTAAGTTGGTGCGATGGTTAATGTTGTGGATTATGGAATTGCGTTACTCGGGGTTCCAACCTCAAACGATGGGAGTTCAAACGGTTAGCGGAGGATTCGGCGGGGGTGGCATGTGACCACCCCGCCACTCACAGTTAATGTCAAAGTTATCCACTCTCCATATTTGGAGCGCGCCCTAAGTTTAGGGCTAAACTATTAATTTATCTGCAGTTAAACTGCCAGTCTCCACATTTAGTGGAGCTTTTCTAGCTGTCATTGGGAAAAATGCATTGGGAGGTCAATTTTTGACCAATTTGGGTGAAACAAGAGTCTACCTAGACTATTTTGAGCATTATGGAGCCACTGGTCCAGAGAAAACAACCATTAGAGGCTTGAAAACATATGTAATTTACAATTTTGAGCATAATGACAAAGAGGGACATGCCATTGGGAGCTGGACCAATAGATGTAGCCCAGGAGGGGTGAACTGCTTCATCATGCATACTGTGTAAAACTTATGTTTGAATGTTTTTCTCTGTTGTGCACTATTGTTCAATTTTTTTTAGGCTGATTTACATTCTTAAAGTTCACTAAATCATCTAATTTTCATGGTTAAAACTCTCATACGTTAAGCAAACTTATGGAGACAATTTGTACATGTTTATTTAACTGAAAGGACACTTAGCACAACGGAACTAATACACTCTTTTCAGATCAAGTAGGTATCAGAGCTAGAGTTTTATCTCTGGTGTTTTTATGTGCAAGGATTTGTTAACTGTTTGCAAGGGTTTTCATGCTTACTATGCTCAAGCTTAAGAGAGGAGAAGGAAAATTGGTGGAAGCAAGAGGTTCTCAAAGTGAGCCACAACAAACAAGGGCAAGGTTGCCACATTCTCCACCACCTAGTTCACCTCCAAGAGAAGCAGAAGCAACATCAAGCATGCCTCTAGGAGAAGAAAAAACCCATGAAGAGGTGGATCCCAAAGAGGAATAAAGAGTGTTTAGGAAAGCATTCCTTGACATGATTGAACAGGCGAGAGTCCTTTATCAAGAAAGGAATGAAATACTAGAAGGAGAATGATCCAAACTTCACAATGAAGGTCAGGGATCATTAGGAGGTCACAATGATGAAGAAAAATTAAAGAAGGGAAATGGAGGAAATGGAGGCAGTGGAAATTCACCATCCTCACCCTCATCATCATCATCCTCTACTTCATCTTTAGTACACCAGTCACATAAGTCAAAGAACACTGGTAAAATTCCTTTTCTAAAACTTGATGTTAAGTTTGAATTGCAAATGTTTAATAGGGGTTGTTAAATTTGGGCAACTAGGTCCAAACTCCCGGTTGTGCTGCTCATATGACGATCCCAATATTTTTATTGGATTCCTCTTTCAGAGAGGTGTAATATTGATCTAAAGATCATCTCGATCGGATGAGCAGAACATGTTCTTTGAATTTATTCCACTTATGTGCTAGGTCATCCTAGAATATAATATAGACTTAAATGTCTTAAAGGACATGTCACATGACCCCAAAGATGCCTATATATTGGAGAGACTTCGAGTTCATTATACACATAATGTGTGGAGGATTTTCTTCTCTCTTGATGGCATTGGAGTTGCGTTCTTGGTGTTGCATATTTGTGGAGTATTCTTTGTCTGGGTTGTCTTGGGGTTGTGTGTGACACACTTGGTTGAATGACCTATTGGAGAATTTTCTGGTTGAAGCATCATGCTGATCGCCGTAACGCCACCATTCATTATCTTCTATCTTCTATCTGTTTTGGCTTGTTTTCCATCTATCTGTTGGTATGTTCTATCTTCTTCAGTATTTTGTGCCCTAATCTGAAATGGCATAGAACATGTTCAAATTAACATGGTATCGAAGATGAGGTGAAGACAAAGCCCAATTTGTGTTAAAAAGAAATCTTTGATCTATTAATCCAACAAGTGCAACACATCATCAGGAGCATAATTCTTCTAAAATAAGTTACGAATCTTAGGTTGGGCGTTCAAAGGAAAAGAGCCAAAGTTTTTTTCTTGTTTGGGTACAGTAATTTGTGGATGGAAGGGCCATACTTGTCTATATTATCTAAAGTTTTCTAGGATGCTCAGAGGACTGTTTGAAGAACCTTAAGACTTCGGATGCCCTTCTACATTAGGCCACAATTCAGAGAATTATTTATGTGTTTCTTATTTTAGTTTCGGCCGCAGTAAGGGTTTCTACAACAGCATGTTGCAGACACTTGTGAAAGGTTTGAATGGGCCAGTTAGCATCCATCATCTCAGCCGCAGTCAGCCGCAGTCAATTCAATGGGTGGTTTGTCTCTAAAAGAGAGTGTCGTAGGCCTCTAAAGCCTCACTGAAGCTTGACGTAGGAAATTAAGAGAGGCCGAGGTATGAGGAAGTTGTTTTGGAGGGTTGTTAGGGAGCCACAACAATTTGAGGTAGGCCGTAGGCCTAACCTCTCCAAAACAGGCCAGCATGAAGGTTTTAAGGGCTGCCATCTCACCTTGCCTTAGTCGCATCCCTAATTAAGGTTCCGATGAAGGAAGCGGGTCTGAAGATAGGATACGTTGATATCGTGGAGAAATGGTAGTGTATGCTGCTGTAGGTGGGCTGCAATCCCTACCTCATCTTTGGAGGATGCCGCAACCCTATTTAGTGTGTTCTTGCTGCAGAATGAAGTCGTTGTCTCAGAGGTAAGTTTGGGTCTGTTAATTTAATGCATGTTTGGTATTATGCTTGGACGCAGGGGCAACTGAAGTTACAAAAACATGCATAAATGTTTGAATGGGCCAAGAAGACTAGGTAGGCTTCTCTACCCTAGCCGCAGTCACTACCAGGAGCAACACAGACTCTACAGTGATTTAAAAGGCATGGATTTTCTCTGCGTTATTTGGATGAATTGCCGGGAGAAATTGGAAACAAAATTATTTGTTCTTGTGGTAATTAAGAACAATATATTTGTTGACTGGCTTCACTTTCTCTCAATTGGAAGTCGATATTTGGGCTACGTTGTTAGTATTTAGCAGAGGAACTTCAACTAAGCTAATGACACGAAGAGCGTGCATTCATCCATTTATGGCTTAATCAATTTCCAGGTAGAAATCACTATCACCATCGACAGAGATTCAAATATTTTCTAACTTGGGTTGTATATCATTTATAGTTCATCGTGGGTTCTGATGGGAGGATTTTTATCCTTGTGGGGGACAAGTTAATACCAGAACTAAGGTGTAAAAGGCCCAAATATGTCAGTCTAGAGCCCCAGTTAGTTGGGCGTATAACAAGTGTTCGTTAGCACGGGAATAATCACTGGAAATTGCACTACTGAAAATCAAATTGGAGAGGATAGATAAATTTTCCAGCAAGAGGATTCAAGCTTGAAGTACCAAGGTAGATAAGTTATTCAGTGTCTAACACTAGCTGAATTTCTCTTTCATAAGCAGAGACAGGTTGTTCTAAAGACCGAATGTCACATCACTATATTTATTTCAGCAGACCTTGTGTTAATCTGGGCATGCAAAAGAATTATGGGCACTTCATTGCATGTGGGAAAGATTATCATGCACTAGTTAATCCAACACATCAATCCCAGGTCATTATATACAGTAATCCCAGGTTAGATGGTTGACAATATGCGCAAATCTGTAAGCCCTAGGGAAAGTGACATTTGTCATAGAATTAGGCCAATTTTGGTAGCCTTAGGAGTAGTCTTCTGAAATGACCAGAAGAATGACAAATGGAAAGATCTGGAAAATAAGAAGCAGTGCAGGATGAAATGCCATATGTAGTAGATAGTGCAGGATCATGAGAGAAGGAATCATGATATATTATCCCTGTTTTATGGCAGAATATGTATTACCATGATCTTCAATAATATATGGCAGTATGAAAATGATGAAGAAGATAGTGATGGGTACGATAAAATTATGGCAACATCGTAATCAACAATATGACAGTGATGGAGGTTATGTAGCTGCAAATTTAGGGAGCTAAATCTGTCATTCTATGTCACTGTCATCATGACAGTGACATAGACAGTCACCCATGTTTACGAAATTCATAATAGCAGTAAGCCTATGACAGTATCAGTCTTACATTGGAGCGTAATGATAAACTTGGAAGTGTGATCTGAGAAGTTTTTACAGCCTTCAGTCACGTTGTTGGAGTCTTGAACCATGGTCAGCAAAGCATGTGATGTTTTGAACAAATGATGTATATGATAATATCACAACAACACTGAAATCCATTATTTGACAACATATGATACGTGTCAAGATGCATGAGAGCTATATGACAGTATATGGCTATGAGTCTTGAATGGCTTTGACTATGGGAGAATAAGACTCCTTTCCAAGTTGATGTCTGGGATGCCCTCATTTGAAATAGATGTCTTCTCTCACAAGAGAAGCTGGAAGAGGGAGAATACAATTGTATATGCTCCTGAGTTAATATCATTGCTGAAAGAAGACCCTCATGGCTCAAAGATATATGGCTTCAGGGGGGGAATTCCGGTAGAAAAATAAGAAGCCATATAAATACCAGGGGTATCTAGCTACCATGAGTATAATATGAGCCTAGATCATTTGAAGAAGCTGTAAAGCATCAAGTCTACAAGGATGTGAGGGTGATGTCTAGGATATGGTCCCTAGACCATAGTACAAAGCTATTGTCACCTCGATATAATATCAAGCATGGATCTGATGGGAAAATGTGTTGCCTGAGACTTCTCTAGGAAGGCAATAATTATTATTGCACCTATAATCTATTATTACCCTTGCTGCTACGCAAGGATGGAATCTTCATCAGATGAATGTGTAGGCCTCCTTTTGGCATGGTGCGATAAATGAAGAGGTGTATTTAGAGCAACCTCTGGGGTTCGAAGTCTAGTATCAGGACACCCATGTATGTAGGTTGAAGAAAGCCCTTTATGGGTTGATGCAAGCACCCAGAGCTTGGTACGACAGGTTAAATAGCTACCTGATGAAGCTAGGCTTCACTCATATTAATGATGATTCAAACCTTTACTTCAAGGTTGATAGAGAGAAGCCTCTCATTCTGGTGTTGTAGATGGACGACCTCTTCCTGACAGATGCTAACCCTCTCATTCATCAGTGCAAGAGGGATCTCGCTGCTGAGTTCGAAATGAAGGACCTAGGATTGATGCACTATTTCCTAGGCTTGGAGGTCTGGCAGAGACCTGGTGAGATTTTCCTTTCTCAAGGAAAACACATTGTGAAGCTTCTGGAAAGATTTGGTATGGTGGACTGTAAGTCTGTGTCGACACCAATAGAACTCAACTTTAATAAGTAGAGTGGCGGCGCTACTGGGCCCGTGCTAGCAAATTCTACTGAGTATCATCAACTTGTAGGGGCTCTGATGTTCTTAGTGAACACCCATCCGGACATATGTTGTGTAGTGAACACTCTAAGTCAACACATGGTTGATCATAACATTCACTGGGTTGGTGCCACGAAACTCTTGAGATGTCTCTATGGCACGATAGACCATGGGCTGAGGTACACTACTAGGAGCATGACACTCCTTAGATATACTGATGCCGATTGGGCTGGCAGTGTGGTGGATCGTAAGAGCACATCTGGATGCTACTTCACAAGTAGATCTTCTTCGGGTAGGAAACAAAAGTAGGTAGCCTCTAGCACCGCTGAGGCCGAATACATTGCAGCATGTATGGCCCGTTGTGAAGTCACTTGTTTGTGAAAGCTCTTCAGTGAGATGTTTGAGTATGTGCTAGATGCCATTGTTATCCTTTGTGATAACCAGAAGGGGATTCGTTTGTCAGAGAATCCCGTGTTCCACAATTTATCCAAGCATGTTGATGGATGGTACCACTTTATCCAGGATATGGTATAGCGAGGCGCCGTAAGGCTCGATCATATAGGAACTGATGATCAGGTTTCCGATATTCTCATAATTCCCTTAGGAAAGGTCATGTTCCTAACCTTCCGTGAGAATATTGGAATTGTGGAATGACCCTATTTCTGAGGGCCCTATTGGACGATGAGCTCTGGGAGCTCTGGGGGGCCTTGGAGATAGTTCCTCAGAGCTATAAGTAACCACAGGGATAGGCTTGTTGAATGTTGTTGGTGTGCTTCTGCCCCACCATTATGATGATTGAGTTGGTTCACCTCTCATGATCTGTGCCCCATATGCATCCTACCCATTTGAGTTCTCGACTCTTGGGAAGCACCTCTCATTTGGCCAATGAGGTGGGAAATAAGAATAGAGACCATAGCAAGACCAATGGACGCATCAGAGATTGTCGTACTCTCTATGTCTAGGATGGCACGTGTCTAACTACTTGATCTAGGATCAAGTTTAGTGAGGTTTCAGACCTCCAATTGACTTCGGGTTAGTGAAACTAACTTTGGGTTAGCATATGACTCTCTTGAGTCGCAGTGAGGTTTTGAACCTCCAACTGAATTCGGGTCAGTGAAACTAAATTTGGGTTAGTATATGACTCTCTTGAGTCCCAGTGAGGTTTCAAACCTCCAACTGACTTCAGGTCACTGAAACTAACTTTGGGTTAGTATATGACTCTCTTGAGTCCCAGTGAGTTTTCAGACCTCTAACTGACTTCGAGTTAGGTAAACCAACTTCAGGTTGGTATGAGACTCTTTGTGAGTCCTCTAGAGGTTTTAGACCTCTGTGCTGAATCTGTCAGCCAGGAATGATGTCTTGGTGACTGACCCACTTCTGTTTAGAAATAAAGAGGCCAGCAAAGCAAGTTATGGTGGGATGACACACGATGTTTGGATTGCACTAGTGGACGAAGTTCTCCCTAGTTGAGAGGGAGTGTTAAATTTGGGCAACTAGGTCAAAACTCCAGGTTGTGCTGCTCATATGATGATCCCAATATTTTTATTGGATTCCTCTTTCAGAGAGGTGTAAGATTAATCTCAAGATCATCTCGATCAGATGAGTAGAACATGTACTTTGAATTTATTCCACTTATGTGCTAGGTCGGCCTGGAATATAATATAGACTTAAATGTCTTAAAGGACGTTTTACACACCCCCAAAGATGCATATATATTGGAGAGACTTGGAGTTTATTATACACACAATGTGTGGAGGATTTTCTTCTCTCTTGATGGCATTGGAGCTGCGTTCTTGGTGTTGCATATTTGTGGAGTATTCTTTGTTTGGGTTGTCTTGGGGTTGTGTGTGACACACTTTGCTGAATGACCTATTGGAGACTTTGCTAGTTGAAGCATCATGTTGATCTTCGTAACACAACCATTCATTATCTTCTATCTTCTATCTGTTTTGGCTTGTCTTCCATCGATCTATTAGTATGTTCTATCTGCTTCAGTATTTTGTGCCCTAATTTGAAATGGAATAGAACATGTTCAAATTAAATATGGTGAATTCAATGCAGAAAATCTTGATAATTGGATTAGGCAATTGGATGTTTATTTGATAATTCAGAACCTTCATGATGATGACACCAAAATCCAACTAGCTTCATTGAGGATGGAGGGTGCAACTCTTGTTTGGTGGGAAGCCAAGACAAAGGAGGAGATCAGAAAACATGGTAAGATTATTCTATCATGTACTGATTTCTTTACTGCAATAAAACAACAGTTTTATCCATTAGCTCACATGCAGAAAGGCATAACGAACTGGCAAAATTTTAGAGAATTGAAAGGACAAAATGTACAAGACTACACCCAAGAATTTAGGAGAAGAGCTCTCTTATTAGGGGTAGATTTTCAAAGTCCGAATACTTTTCTCAAGTACATAGGGGGCTTACATAGCTACCTTAGACATACTATCCTCATGTTTAATACTACAAGCCTAGATGAGGCATGTGTTTAAGCTACACATTTAGAAGCTAGAGGGAAAAATATTTTTGAAGAGGGTAGAAACAAGCGTTTTAAGGGGAAAAACAAAGAGAAGACCTCAAAAGGAAAAGGCAAAAAAAAATGCATCTATCAAGAAAGAGGGAGAAAAGGTGGTTTGTAAACATTGTTCAAGAGAAGGCCATGAAAAGAAAAACTATTGGAAACTACAACCTGAAAAGAGACCAAAATTTAACAATAACAAAGAGAAGCAAAAAACTGCAGCTACAACTCAACATGACTTAGGAGAAGATTTAGGTGATGAAACTAATATTATAGCCATTTCAGGGTCATTTTTGTGACTTATAAGAAGTTTCATGCCTTGCAAATACCATCATTGCATCCCTTTTAATGAGAGAAATATTCCTCCTGTTGACAATTCACTGAGCAGGACTGTAAAAACCCTTGTTTTTGCCTTGGTGCGAGTAGCCAGTTACACTCCCGCGCCAAGCTGGAAAATTAACACTGAGCCTGCGCCAGTTGGTGCTCTGTCCCAGTTAAGCACCCATGCCAAGCTATTTATGGATTTAAAAAAAAAAATAGAGGTGAAGGTTCCATTCCAACCACCTCGAGGATGAGTCATTGGGAGTGGTTGAACTGAAACAACCACAGACTCCCTCCTTTAGTTAGTAGTTTCCACCTCCCTTGGAACTCTCCTAAAGGATAGACTCCCTCCCACCTTTGTAGGGATCCCAACCTCCTCCTTCACATCTAGAAAAGAAACTATCTCTCTTCTCATCAACTAGTTGAACTTGGAGAATTGATACTATAGCCGAATAACTGTGCATAGATTGAAGTTGCATTTGAGAAAGAGATATAGCAAGGAGGAATTGTCAAGAGAATTTGAGTCCATGCCCTCATCCCGTCCGAATCCCTTGACAGGTACTGAGATGCGCTTCGGCTGAACCCCGCTAGAGGAGACTGCAATGTCAAAGCATCGGTTGTACCTCTTCCTTCTACTTATATATACATAACTAGCATTTGGGTTCCCATTTTGTGTTATATTCGTTTGATTTAAGCAACATGCTTATCCCTCTTTGACTGGTTAATGATTGCAAATGAAATTATTATGTTGTATGCTTCTCTTGTGTACTGTGTTATGTGCAGGTATCTGAGCGTGACTGCGAGCAGATTATGACTTGCCAAGCCAGGAATGAGAGGTCACCACCATTACAACTACAACAACAACATTGGACTCCAAGTAGGTCTATCTACCGTGTCCTATTTAATTTTGTAGTTAGGAACCTACATTCTAGCATGTCCATTTGTTTCTAGACCCACCCTAGGGCTAGAGGGATCGTCTCTGTTCGCAGAGAAGATTTACCTGCTTAAAAAATTGGTGACTCCACTGGGAATCAGTGCGAGTTTGGCGTTTCATCCTGTTGGGTCAGTTTCAATTATCGATTTCGTTCTCTGTCTTTTTCTGGTTTTGTTTCTTAATTTACATCCTCTGTTCAGCTCCAGAGTGTTAAGATTGGCCTCTGCTCATTAAGTTGGTTTTTCCTCTTTTTCCCACAGGTATCTAGCTTGGCGTGTTTTTTGTCTAAACAGTCGCGCTGATTGGCGCAGGTTGCTCTTTTTGCATTCGCGCCAACCCCTCTATGACGCATATTACAGCCTTACAGTCGCGCCAACCCCTATAGGGTTTGGCTTTACCTCCTTGATTGGTATTTTGGTCAATTGTGCTTGCTTCTGGATTATTTTTTGGGTGTGATTTAGCTTTTGGAACAATGTTGAATACTGTATACTTCTTTCTTTCAATTGTTTGTCCATCTTCCTATCAGTGTCATTTAGGGCCTTAGGGTTTCTAAGTGTTCTTGTACACTGAGCCTTCTATTTGAAATGCAGGTCTCTTTGATTATTGTCGACCTCGTTTCATTTTGCGTCATTGCGCTGAGTTTCTCTTGACCCTTTTGAGTGTTTGTTTTGGTTGAATGGTATTTTCGTTTCATCGATTGATCCTTCTCCTTAGTGCTCCAGGCATCGATTACATTGATTGTGTTGGGTTGATTGGGGAAATTCTCTCTATTTGATTGAAAGTTTGCTGCATTAGCTTGAATTTTTTTGTGTTTGTTTCACTTTAGTTGAGTTATTCAATATTAAATCCTTACATTCGAAAAAATCAAACTAGTGTTTATTTTGTTTTACATTTGAATTAGTACATTGTGTGCTTTTTTCATTGAAAAAAAAAAATGTTTTGCATTCTTTCGTTGCATCGCAATTGAAACATTCCTTTTCATAACTAGCCTTTGTCATCTAGGAAAGAGTTTCTTTTTCGATTAATTTCATTAGAGGCATTAGAAGTTTTCTTCGTTACTTTATTTGTTCGTTATTGTTTGAAAGATTTCTATCCTTATTATAACTAGCATTCATCGAACTGAAATGATGTTCATTTGCATATAGTTTTCATTTAGGAAGTTGAGCTCCAAATTTGATAAGGCCTTGAAATTGAAACATAATCCAAGATCGACTTTAAAATTTATTGAATTAACCTAAGGAAACATTGAAACCTAACGCAAAATTTCTAGTGGTCTAGGCTAGAGACATGTTCTGGCGTCTTAAAACCTAGCAGTTGTCGCTGGCATGTTGGCTTCAAATAGTGCTAGTACGAACTTGTGCTCCCCGTACCGTCGAGTATATAAAGAGAGACCCCTTTAGGTTGCAATCCTTTATCCATAGGAAGTCGAGTCTACCGCCTTGTAACCGTGATACACTGAACACAAAATTTGGGGAGACTACCTGCATGTATGTTAAGTCCTTGGTCATTTCTCTTTCATTTGATCACCAAGGTGTATATGGCAGTTCACGAAAACCTGGTACACCCTCTTTCTTAGAATTCATGAGTAGTCATTTCGATATTTTCGTGACTCTTTAAACAAGTGAAAAGATCATCGAGCACTTGTCATTTCATGCTCGTTCAACCTGAAAGTGATAGAGTCACCTTTTGTCTGTTTCTCGACTCTTAAAATATGAAACGACAGAGTTTTGTTTCAGCGTCTTAACAAATTAACTATCCACGAAATATTCCTGGTTAAAGTTATCTTCCTTAGTATTTTGTTTTAAGGTTGTTTCCAATGGCAACATTTCCGAATTTTACCAACCAAGGAATCCCCTCTAAAGGGAATCTTGGTCCTTTTCCTGCTTTTGGGAATGTTGGTGCTTCTTATATGGCAACATTTTCCCTTCCTGGGTTAACTGTTGGGTTGCTTGTTTGGTTACTCTCGACCTCTGTGGTCTCGAGTATTCTGCCCTCTGTACAACCATCTCCTCCACCTGAACAACATCATGTTTATTCTAAAGTGTACCTCTCCCCTTCTTCGCCTATTTCTTCGTCCCCCTCTTCTACTTTTCCTGGTGAAAGTTTGGATTCCAGTAACCAGGTGGCTAAGAAGAAGAAGAAGAAGACAAAGAAGAAGAAGTCAGATAAGCGAGAGGCTAATGCTGCAACTGTTGCGCCTAAGAAACCTTCCATTGATAAACCATCCAACCTTCCACGAAAGTTAAATTCCCTTGCATATTGTGAAAAGGTGACCACCTTCTTCGAGACTGCCTTGATATTCCCAAGGTACTTGAAGCATAGTTTGACGACCGTCCGTTGTTTCCTTTGGCTTCTGGAAGTCATGTTGGTGACACATCTTCGACTAGTGTTGATAAGACTCATAAGAAACAGGGTAAGATTACCAATCCCTGTAAGCTGTGTGAAGGGAATCATCCTATTCACCTTTATCCGTACATGGATGAAGCCAAGAGAGTGTTGGACAACCCTACTGTTTCTGCATCTTGCCTTCCTATTGATTACCAAAAACTTTCTTTGAGTCCTCCGCTAGTTGATTCAATGATTGGTCAAGAGTCATCCTTGGTCACTCCCACTCCCTCGAAAGTTAAAAATCACGAATCCATTCCTGACCAACCATTGGTCGTGGAATCGGTCGACTTGATCCCGCTTATGGTTCATCAGGTCTTTTCCGTTGAGAGTGGATCTCATTCCCCTCATGTTCTTCTTTTTTCTTCAGATTCCTCGGACTTGGAGAAAGATACTCCCGTCCCTATAGTTCCAGAAGTTTCTCCTCCTGCTCCCATGATGGAGGTCCCGGAGAGTGCTCTTCTTGCTCCCGTAACACTAGGGGATGACCATCTCATGTCTATGGTACCCCCTCCAAGTAGTTTGGTCGCTTCCTTTGATTGGAGTCGATTTTCATGATACCGTATTTCGTCTTATGTGCCTTTTGAGATCACGGTACATGACTTCAATGTGGTCGTACCCAAAAAAATTATAGACGAAGGCGAGTCTATTAGTGTTCTGTCTTCCACTACTTGGCAAGATTTTGGTTCTCGACCGCTTGTGCCTGTTACGCAGAATCTGTTGGCTTTTAACAGAGGAACCAGTCAACCGTTAGGGATCCTTCCGAAGTTGCCAATTACTTTGGGAGGGAAAACCATCTATATAGACGTGATGGTTGTTATAGGCCCCTTGGATTTTAATTTACTCCTGGGGCTCGACTATACTTATGTCATGGGAGCGTTTTTCTCTTCCCTCTTTTGTGTCATTTGTTTTCCAGATGATGGTCGGATCGTGACCATTGATCAACTTTCATTCTTTGGTCCTGACGTGACATTTGGTCCACCATCATCCCTTCCAGGTCTTTCTCCACTGGTTTTATCTTCCTTGTCGCAGGTTAATTATGTGGCTACCTGTCCCATGCCCGCATTCAACGATAGTGTCGTTGTGCATCGTGTGCTGGGGGCATTGGGTCCTGATTTTTGAGATGTTGTTCTCCCATCGGATGAGAACCGCTTGGAAGCCATGACTTCTTATTCAACATGATGAGTTGGCATCGGATCACGATTCATTTTCTTGTGTCAAGCTCCTTATAAAATGAAACAAGCTCTTCGGAGCATAGTTCATTTTCTTGTGTCAAGCTCCTTAAAAAATGAAACAAGGTCGTCGGAGCATAGTTTGTTTTCTTGTGTCAAGCTCCTTAAAAAATGAAACAAGCTGGTTGGAGCATAGTTCATTTTCTTGTGTCAAGCTCCTTAAAAAATGAAACAAGCCCTTTGGAGCAGAGTTCATTTTCTTGTGTCAAGCTCCTTAAAAAATCAAAACAAGCTCTTTGGAGCATAGTTCACTTTCTTGTGTCAAGCTCCTTAAAAAATGAAACAAGGTCGTTGGAGCAGAGTTCATTTTCTTTGTGTCAAGCTCCTTAAAAAATGAAACAAGGTGTCACGAGGATGGTTTGTCTTCTATGTGAACCTCGTTAAAAAATGAATTAGGTCACAAAGATAGTTCTTTTAATGTGTCAACCTCGTTAAAACAATGAAACATGTTCTCGTTCAATTCGACTCTTTGATACAAACTCATAAAATCCCAGTCGAGTCTTTCTCTTGATCTCATATTTGAACCTTCACTCCATCTGCCTTTCATATGGATTGAAGCTTGGGGGGCATGTACCTCAAATTGAGTCACCATGCTGGGGGCATGCCCACTTTTTCAAGCATAGTTTATCTTTGTTTCAAGCTTGTGTAAAAATGAAACTAATTTTCAAGCATAGTTTGTTTTTGTTTCAAGCTTGTGTAAAAATGAAACCAACTTCAAGCAGAGTTTCCTGATTTTGAGCTTGCGTAAAAATGAAACCATTCCCTCTTGTGATTTCCATTTTATTAGCCTGTTTTTCTAGATGAGCCTTGGTTTTCTCATTCCATTGTCACCATCTGCTCGGTCGATCATATGCCTTCACTTGGTTGTTTTACCCATTCCTAAGGAACCACTGCGATGAGTGGTCTTATTAGCCAGCCTCTTAACCTTTACTTGTTCTAAGCAGTTCCACCATCACCCGAACCAGTTGCTACCCGTAATATCACTCGTTCCTTTAGGAGGAGTCAACTTTCAGCTCTTTTCTGCCTCTCTAAAATTGAAAATATTTCCAAGATTCTTATCGTTTCGAACTCGTTAAATGGCCGCGAAGCGATATCTACTCAGTATACGTTTACCCCTTTTTCAGGCCGAGATAGATTATTTACGAAAAAGGAATACCTTAGCCTATCGCAACTAAGAGGTTCTTTCAGATATCGTTTTCTACCTTTTCGGATCTGAGAGGCTATCTAAGAAAAGGGAAACGCTGGAGTTTTCATTTCTGCCTTCTTTTCAAACTCTCTAAAAATGAAAAGATGCCGAGTTCTTCCTTTGTCATAGTCGTTAAACCCTAATGACATCGAATTTCATCGCGATGACGTTACTCGAGTTCCTCCTTCCTAGGGCTCGTAAAATATGCTAGGTTGGATTTGTCCGAAGGACAAACTTACAGTGCAAGCAAATGTTATCCCCTTCAAGCTTGTTTTAAAAAATAATTGGGGTACTCGCCAGAAATGGTCGAGGAAAATGGAACCAATTTTTAGCTATGTTGGCAGTATGTCGCTCTTGAACGTGGCACTTGTTTGTAGTCGTGTTCAGTTGGGGACATCTCATTTTGACCTGTTTTTCCTTCATGGGTTTGGGTAATCTCTTTTGACCTCTCATTTGCTTTTTGCCATGTCATCATGACTTCAGATCCCTTGATGTCAAATACTACCAAATCTAGTGTCGTGTCGTTGATATGTTCAAGAGAATTTTGCCTTTTCAGTTGTCAACCGTCCTCTGATTCCCTGTTAGTCTTGATTCACTTTCATCATATTCCTCTGTCTCATGTCGATGATGTGGGAAACATCATGGCCCACCTTCGATTAGATCACTTCCTATCGACTTCAGCTCATTATCTAGGAATTTGATCGAGAGACTCTATTCTAGTACCTTGGAGCCTGCATGCCTTAATGGCAGGTTTTTTGCATTCGACACAAGGTCCACATCATTGGCCTTCGATCGAGTGATTATGTGGATGTTCGATGCCAGATCAATGTTCAAATTTTGTAGATTGTACTGGTTGTACCTTGAGAGCCATTTTCATTATTTATGGTTTCTCTCGCGTCTGTTAACAGTTTTCATCATTGGCTGGTAATCAGACGATTTTCCTGCATGTTCGACTTCAGCTCATATATTCACATGCTTGAATTTGTACTTGTTCGGGTCGAGATGGAGTGCAAGACCCTGGGTTTTGTCTGATAAAATCCAGGTTGCGGATTTTTGTGGATTATCATGACTTATTACATGACTCTTTTGATTGGATGGCTGCGACCGTACCTGAGTCTATTTTTTGATCCTCACTGCTGGATGGTTGTGTACATACCTCGGATCTCAGTTTTTATTGTACTCTATTATGGATGGCTACATCCATGCCACATGTTCATGTATCACAAATATCAGTTGTATTTGTAATTGTAGGTTTTTCGACAACAGTGTTTGGTTTGAATGCGTTACCATAAAGCATTTCACCCCTCCCTCTCCCTCGGACCTCATGCTTTAAGGGGCATATATTACACAACATTTTTTCACTAGCCCTGCAATCCACAACTCGCACATTGGAGGGTCATTTATGTGACATATAAGAAGTGTCATGCCTTACAAAGACCATCATTGCATCCCTTTTAATGAGAGAATTATTCCTCATGTTAACAATTCACTGAGCAGGACTGTAAAAACCCTTGTTTTTGGCTTGGCGTGAGTAGCCAGTTACACTCCCGCGCCGAGCTGGAAAATTAACACTGAGCCTGCGCTAGTTGGTGCTCTGTCCCAGTTAAGCACCCGTGCCAAGCTGTTTATGGAATGTTTTAAAAAAATAGAGGCGAAGGTTCCATTCCAACCACCTCGAGGATGAGTCATTGGGAGTGGTTGAACTGAAACAACCACAGACTCCCTCCTTTAGTTAGTAGTTTCCACCTCCCTTAGAACTTTCCTAAAGGATAGGACTCCCTCCCACCTTTGTAGGGATCCCAACCTCCTCCTTCACCTCTATAAAATAAACTATTTCTCTTCTCATCAACTAACTGAACTTGGAGAATTGATACTATAGCTGAATAAGTGTGCATAGATTGAAGTTGCATTTGAGAAAGAGATAGAGCAAGGAGGAATCATCAAGAGAATTTGATTCCATGCGCTCATCCCGTTCGAATCCCTTGATAGGTACTGAGACGTGCTTCGGCTGAACCCCGCTGGAGGAGACTGCGATGTCAAAGCATCAGTTGTACCTCTTCCTTCTACTTATATATACATGACTATCATTTGGGTTCCCGTTTTGTGTTATATTCGTTTGATTTAACGTAACATGCTTATTGTAGAAATTTGAATAATTTGCTGAATTATTCACCGAGATTATCCTGATTACACACTATTTAAGCTTCATGCATAATACATAACCTCTTCTACAATTGATCATCAATATGCGGAAATAGAAACAGTGGCATGCACACATAAACACAATAGTCAAGCACACATAAACACAGTATGTAATGGGGAAAGAATACAGCTGAAAACCCCCAAATATCTGTATATTATAATTATAGAGAACATGTAACAATCATAGTACAATACTCCTCACAAGTACTCAGTACTATCTCCAAAAGTTACACACAAAACTAGCTCTGAGATGAACAAGTCACAAGTTCAAATCTCCTCCACTAGTTTGCCTGCCTCTACTGCGCAATCCAAGATGAGAATGAATGAGATCCAAGTTCGAATCCCACTAGCTCCAACTGCGCAATCCTCATTGGCAATCTCCATCAATGTGTGTGCAAATCTCATGCACAGGTATAGTCATAACTGATAGTCATACTCACCCTTTCACCCACCTCTAACACTGGTCTCCACTGAACTGTCCATGTATTGCGTAGCTTAATCGATGTGTTATTTAGTTGATTTATGAGCATAATTAGGTGAATTAATTAATAATTAATTCACACCACTTCATCGTATCAGTAGTTTACTGTATTTTTCAGACAAAATACAAATCCAGTTCAACAAAGTTAAACCGAACACAACTCCACCAACTGTCTCATCAACTCCACCAAACTCTGCCACATGAGTTCTAACTGAAGTCAACCATGCAATAGCTCAACCAAACCCTAGGAATAGCGTAATTCCTTCTGTCAGCTGCATGTGCCACATCCAAGCATCAAACCGAAGTGCTCCAAGAGGATAAGATAATGTTTATAGTCCAAATATTATTAAGGGCTAATAATATTCGACTGATCTATTTTTAGACTGGCAGTCTAAAAATAGATTCCGCCCAATGTCTAAAATAGAGGTCCATCTATTTTTACCAACTTGACCAATCATCCATAAATAGCATCCTGCAACTCATAGACCATGATCCATATGTCTAAAAATAGACTTTGCGCCAAAAATAGTCTGCGGGCCCACTTAGTGAAGGCGACTTCTTTTCACTGAGCTCCATCATCTTGTTGCATTTTCAACACTTATCCCTCTTTGACTGCTTAGTGATTTAAAATGAAATTATTATGTTGTATGCTTCTCTTGTGTACTGTGTTATGTGCAGGTATCTGAGCGTGACTACGAGCGGATTGTGACTTGCCAAGCCAGGAGCGAGAGGTGACCACCATTACAACTGCAACAATAATGTTGGACCCCAGATAGGTCGATCTACCATTTCCTATTTCATTTTGTAGTTAGGAACCTACATTCTAGCATGTCCCTTTGTTTCTAGACCCACCCTAGGGCTAGAGGGATCGTCTCTGTCCGCAGAGAGGATTTACCTGCTTAACAATGTCTAAGTGCAAATCTGGAAAAACTTCTTTGGTTTATTTGGGACACATTGCAGGAAGAGGTGCATTGATAATTTATCCTTCTAAATTGAAATCCATTTTGAATTGACCCACTCCCAAATCAGTAACTGATCTGAAAATGGAATGTACTTGTTTAAGGGTGCAAGGTATCCATTTTCCAAAATTTCAAATTGACTGCTACTCCAAGTGACCTCTTGATAATGTGAGAATAAACTATTTCCCATACTGCAGAGATGGACCTGTAGGGGCATTCACCGGACATGTCACCTCTAAAGAGAGGATGAGTTCCAGAGGCTACCTGGCCCTCTACAGACTCTGTCTAAGGAAATAATATATAAGCACAAATAACAAGATCAATGAAAGTATTTAATTCTGAAATTCAAAGTTTTCATTGATCTGTTTTAAGTGTGAATAAGCAAGATTATATGTTCTGCAATTAGAGTGTAGAGGTTTGATGTTAAAACAACAAGTTTTGATTCCTGTATAAACTTGTTTTTGGAAAGCATGCTTATGAAATTTTACTATTTAAACTATCAAAATCTGGAAATAAACAGACATAATACACAGATGAACAACAGAGATTTGTTTAAGCGGTTCACCCCTCTCTTGGGCTACCTCTGCTGGTCCAAAAGCCTCTAATTAGGCTCAGTCCTCTTTTGATTAAAGGCTTCAAATGAGATTACATCTGTATAAACTCCTCTAATGAGAAAATAGACTGCTAAAACAGACTCAGAAGATCCAAATCAGTATAAATAGACTACAAATTCACCTCCATTGGAGGAAGGTAGCCCAATTCAGCAATCTTTCCCCTTAGCTCTGATGGAGTCACTGTCAAAAGCGCTGTAAAATTCGCAGATAGAATGCCCTGATGGCTTAGCAGACCCCTCCAACAGCTCCAGAATGCTCTCTCACCCAAAATAAAAAAAAAAATTCGTCTTCAAAGGCCTCTCCTAGCAGAAGTTATGGCACATTTAGTAAACTGCCAGTTTCCCCTTGGGAAACTCCACCAAATGTGGAGAGACTGCAGATGAGGGCGCTAAAATAGCAAACGCGCCAAAAGTGGCGGAACCACCAGAAAAGGCCGCGCGGTTAGCATTGGCATTAAAGGTTTATGTGACGTGTTCATATGGTTCACAAGTTTCGGCGGTCATATTAACGGTTTTCAACCGTTTGACATTAATACAAATCGTTTATATTAAAAAACCCACCAAACAACATTAAACCAAAGTTTGAAATTCCGAACTGCGCGCCGAGTTTATGGTCAAGGTTCCCGCCGGACGGTTTTATGCAACGGGGGCTGGCCCTTAGGGGCTGGCCCCCTTCGGGCCCCACCCAAAATACCATACACCATAACAATAACTCGTGCCGCCCATAATCAACAAACGAAGCCCGTGGCCTGTTGGTGAAAGCGTATGGTTCGAATTCATGGAGCCCGGGCCAAAATTTTTGAAATGCCATTTCAACGCTAAGTCGGGGCCCACGTGGCGGCCTCCGGGCTAGCCACGTGGCGCCTCCTGATTGGCTGCCAAGGGAATATTCCCCAAAATATTCTGCGGAATATTCCATGGAATATTCCCAGAATATTCTGTGGAATATTCCTTTTTTAATAAAATTTTTCCACAAAGGAAAATTGGCATTTTTTTAATGGAAATGGAGAAATCTTCAAACTTGAATAACTTCTTCATACAGAGACCATTTTTCGAACCGTTCGCAGCGCCGGAATCAGGAAGACGAGCTCTATCCGATCGTTCAGGTTCCAACTGATTCTGAGCACCTTCATTTTTGACCATTTTACGACACCTGGTCCTGAGCTCCTGATCACAGAATAACTTTAAGAAGTTTCTTAGGCGCAGCTCAGTATTGGAAGTTTACTGCTAACTTTTCTACCATAGCAGCTCCTATGCATGCAGTGACAAGTGTGAAGAAAGGCTTCCAATGCGGAAGCAAACAGTAGCAAGATTTTGAAGCTTTAAAAGACAAGACCAGTTCAGCTCCGATCCTTGCATTACTGAATTTGAGACAACCATTCAAGATACAAACCGATGCTAGTGATTATGCCATGGGAGTAGTCCTTTTGCAACATGGTAAGTCTATCTCTTTTCATTCTAAAACATTCAATGGTGCTGTAATAAATTATCCAACATATGAAAAAGAGCTGTATGTGTTGGTACAAAGAGTCAAGAAGTGGAAACACTATTTGATGGGTAAAGAGATGATTATTCATACCGATCACCAACCGCTACAGTACTTGTAGTCGCAAACAAAATTGCAGCAATCACGACATTTCAGGTGGATGGGATTTCTTCAACAATTTCACTTGGTTATAAGGTACAAGAAAGGTATTTTCAATAAAGTTGCTTATATTCTTTCAAGGCCAATTATAAGTGCTTCTACTTTGCTTAAAAATGATTCTATTGTACATGAGAGTTACATAGAACAATATGCATCTGATGCTGATTTTAAAGATGTGTATGCTAGTTTGAGTGAAGGGAATCAAGTTGAGGAAAATGAGTATCACATGCATAACAATTTTCTGTTTCATTTGGGCAAGTTGTGTATACCACAAGGAGAGAGACTTAGTGTCATGAGAGAGGCTCATTCGTCTCTTATTTCTGGTCACTTTGGGGTAAGCAAAATAGTGGCGCATCTACAGAGGTATGGTTATTGGCTTCGCATGATAGATAGTGTGTCACATTTTATAAGAGGATGTTCTATGTGTGCAACAAGCAAGCCTAGAAATAGGAAGCTTGGGTTGTATACGCCACTACCAGTACCATCAAGGCCATGGGAGAGTGTCTCCATGGAATTTGTTGGAGGTCTACCTATGTCAATAAAACAACATGATTATCTTTATGTAGTTGTGGATAGATTCAGTAAAATGTGTTGATTCAGATTTTATGCAGGAATGCAACAGACTATAGTTATAACCATAAACATAGAGATGCAGCGGAAATAATGCTTCATTTTATTAATAAAATAATGACTGAAATAAGCTTACAAACATAATGGAAACAAGCTAGGGCATTGGTAGCATATGTCTGAGAAAATATGTGGCATATGCAGGCCTCTGAACTATGTTACGTTTAGGCTCGAAGGACTATTATAGACATATTGGAAATAGATGAGATAGGGTACATGCAACATATCCCTTGTTGAAAATGCAACAAGATGATGGAGCTTAGTGAAATGAAGTCGCCTTCACTAAGTGGGCCCGCAGGCTATTTTTGGCGCAAAGTCTATTTTTAGACATATGGAGCATGGTCTAGGAGTTGCAGTATGCCATTCTTGGATGATTGGTCGAGTTGGTAAAAATATATGGACTTCTATTTTTAGACATTTGGGCGGAGTCTATTTTTAGACTGCCAGGCTAAAAATAGAAAAGTCAAATATTATTTACCCTTAATAATATTTGGACTATAAACTTCAGTTTATCCTCTTGCAGCACTTCAGTTGGAGCTACGGATGTGGCCCATAAATCTGAAAAAGGAATAACGCTATTCTTAGGGGTTTGGTGAGCTCATGCATGGTTGACTTCAGTTAGAACTCAAGTGGCGGAGTTTGGTGGAGTTGATGAGCGCTGGTGGAGTTAACGGCTTAACTTAGTTGAACTAGTTGTGTTTAGTTTAATCGGCTAATACACTAGTATTTATGGAGTGAATTAAATATTATTTAATTCACTAATTATTAACTCATTATTCAACTCAAGAACACATCAGCTCACTACAAAGTATATGGACAAAGCTCAAAGGAGACCAAAGGGAAGAGGTAGATGAAAGGGTGAGTTTGCTATTAGTTGCGACAACAGCTAGCATGAGATTTTCACAAGCATTGGAGGAGATTTCCCATGAAGATTGCGCAGTTGAAGCCAAGGAGATTCAAACTTGGATCTCTCATTGAACCAACTTGGATTGCGCAGTAGAGGCAGGAAATTAGTGGATGAGTTTTGAACCTGTGACTTGTTCAAAACCGAGCTAGTTTGTGTGTAACTTTTGGAGACAGTACTGAGTAATTGTGAGGAGTATTGTACTAAGATTGTTACATGTTCTCTTCTATTATAATATACAAATAGCTGGTGGTTTTCAGCTATTAGCTTTCCCCATTACATATTGTGTTTATGTGCGCATGCGGCTGTTTCTATTTCCGCAAATTGATGATTGATTGTAGAAGAGGTTATGTGTTATACATGAATTCGAATTAATGTATGATCAAGATAATCTTAGTGGATAAATCTTCATTATTCAACAAATTTCTACATGGTATCGAGCGAATTGATCATCTGGATCTATTGTGTTGATTACAATTTTATTTTGGTAGACAAGAGTCCGTGGACCCAAGTCAGTAGCCTCTCGGCATCCATCCTTTCTTCCGAAAGGTGATATATCCAAGAAATGACCTTATTAGCCGATCTCTGTGCTAGAAATAATTTTTTCTCATAGATCCAGAAGTAGTTGAGTTTTTGAGTTTGGAATTCGAATTTTGCAGCAGGTTGTTTTCTTGGTGCCGGAGTTGAAATGTCTTTCAACGGTTTGCGACTCGAATATGCCCTTGAAGGCAGTTTGAATTATGTTGCATGGAAAGATCAGATGGAGGTAGTATTAGAAGATAATGGGCTGAAGGAGTTCATAGATATGGATGTCCAAAAGCCCACTGATCCTGCTGAAGTCGAGGCTTGGCAAAAGAAGATGGCGAAATGTCGAAGGATTATGTTGGAGGGCGTGAAGGATCACATTGTATCCAGCCTGCATGGAAAAGCTTCTCCATATTTGATGTGGAAAGCACTGACAGATCCATTCCAGAGTAAGAGCGACCAAAGGAAGCTGGTGCTCAAGGATAAGCTCATAAACATTAAGATGGAGAAAGGCGACAATATCGCCAAATACCTCACGAAGTTCACTCAATGCAAAGATGAGCTGGGAAGTGTGGGGGTGACTGTCGAAGAAGAGGATATGGTATACCTGGCTCTCCTTGGTCTTCCGAAGGCTTGGCATTCCTATCAGGATTCTGTCAATGGTCGAGAGAAGTTGCCGGGATGGGAGCGACTTTGGGCGGATCTCATGCAGGAGGAAATAAGGAGGACTACCAGGGACGGATCTTCATCAAAGGTATCTGATGAAGAAAATTGCACTTTGGCTGCCAAAGCAAAGAAGGGGAAGAGCAAGAAAGCCGTCCGGGTGCGAAAGGCAAGAAGCAAGACATGTCCAAGGTGAAGTGTTTTCACTGTCACCAAGACGGACACTATGCCACAAATTGTCCGCAGAAGAAGAAAAATAAGAAGGCTGCTGGATCTGCAGCGGGAGAGGCATTGGCCTCCCAGTTCGAACTGGATTTTTCACTGATCACATGCTTGGTCTCAAGTGTGATGGGATCAGTATGGTTCTTGGACAATGGTGCGTCATTTCACATGACCGGAGATCAAGATCTGTTTTTAGATCTGGAGGAGAAAGATCTTGGAGTGCACATTGAGATGGGCGATGATGGTAGATACAGTGCGACCAGTATTGGTACCATTTCCTTTGAGAGGGAGTTTGGTAAACCCTTCATATTGAAGGAAGTATTGCATGTTCCAGAATTGATTAAGAATCTGATCTCTGTGGCAATGTTGGAAGACAAGGGGTATGATGTGGTCTTCAGCGAAGGAAAAGCTTTCCTGCGCAGTAAGACAACTGGAGAGACCCGGAAGATAGGGGTTCGAGTCAAGAACCTTTATCAGTTGCAAGTAGATGGCTACGCAGCAATGGCATGCAAGGCGGGAGAAGTGGTGAGCTGGGATGATGATGGCGAGCTGTGGCACAAGAGATTGGGCCACCTTCACCATGGAGCTTTGAAGATATTGCAGCAGATTTCTACTGGGCTTCCTAAGGGCACTCTTGCGCAGTCAGATCAGTGCAAGGGGTGTACCTTGGGGAAGTATGTGAAAGCCACTTTTCACGAGAAGGATAGTTGAGCCACGATGATCCTTGATAGAATTCACACAGACGTGTGTGGTCCTTTCTCCGTAGCTTCGACAGCAAAGCACAAGTACTATGTGATCTTTGTTGATGATTTCTCTCGAAAGTGCTGGATCTTCTTCATGCATAAGAAGAGCGAGACATTTTCAAAGTTCTGTGAATTCAAGGCGCTAGTAGAGAAGGAATCGGGGAAGCATGTGAAGGCTCTTAGGAGCGACAATGGTGGTGAATTCATCTCGGTTGAATTCAAAGACTTTTGCAGCGCAGAAGGGATTCGGAGAGAGCTCATCACACTCCATAACCCACAGAACAGGTGGCCGAGTGGAAGAAACGTAACGATCGTGGGTGCCGCACGGCGATGTTGCATGATCGTGCCTACCTTCACTTCGTGGGCCGAGGCATGCACATAACAAGATATGTGCACTTTTGTCCTCACAAGATTCTTGGCATGAGTACACCGGAGGAGGCTTATTCTGGCAAGAGGCCTGACATTTCCCATTTGCGGATTTTTGGTTCTCCTGTCTACATGCATGTGACGAGGATGCCAGAAAGAAGCTGGATCCAACCGCAGAGGTTGGAATATTTTTGGGGTACAATGATACACCCCACAACTATCGGGTGTATGTGCCAGACAGTCGCTAGACTGTTGTGCGACGGGATATCAAATTTCAGGAGGAGAAAGCCATGCAGTGTTCTCTTGAGAGGGAGCCACACTTGCATGCAAATGAGGAGCTGTTAGCTCCTAAGGATGAGTCTCAGGATGTGGATCAGCCAGAAGATGAGATTCATGGAGTGGAAGAAACCACTCATGCAGCGCCAACCATCAGAGGGCGCAAGCGCACTACAGAAGCTGAGCGACTGGCTCAAGATGCAAAGAAGGTTGTAGGACCACCTACAGCACAGCGTAGACAGAGACAGTCACCGGATCGGTACACTAGATACATGGCTCTTATGAGTCAATGTGTCATGACAGAGCCATCCTCTTTCGAGGAAGCTGTGGAGGAACCCGCATGGGTAGATGCCATGATCGAAGAATATGATTCGATCGTCAGAAATGCTGCATGAGAGATTGTCCCAAGACCGAGGGGAAATCAGTGGGGGGAAATCAATGGTGGGTTCACGATGGATCTACAAAGTGAAGCAGGCGGCTGACGGGAGTGTGGAGAAGTACAAGGCAAGATTTGTTGCCCGTGGCTTCTCGCAGATCGAGGGGATCGATTATGAGGAGACCTTTGCACCTGGCGCAAGGTACTCTTCCATATGGACGATCCTAGCTCTCTTAGCGCAGATGGGGTGGCACATCCATCAGATGGATGTGAAGACTACGTTCCTCAACGAAGTCATTGAGGAGGAGGTGTACATAGAGAAGCTCGAAGGTTTCGAGATCGTCAGCAGTGAGTCACATGTGTGCCGACTCAAGAGAGCACTGTATGGGCTGAAGCAAGCACCTCGTGCTTGGTGTAGGTTTTAACCCTGAACAGAAATATCTGCAGTGAGTCACATGTGTGCCGACTCAAGAGAGCACTGTACGAGCTGAAGCAAGCACCTCGTGCTTGGTACACACGGATAGACAATTATTTCACCGGACTTGGATTCTCCAAGAGTGAGGCGGATCCTAACCTGTACCATATATTGCAGAGGGAAGAGGCCACGGCTGTACTTCCATGTAGATGATCTGATTTTGACGGTGATGGCAGTTTGCTGATATCATGCAAGGAGGATCTTGCACGAGAGTTTGAGATGAAGGACTTGGGCCTCCTTCATTATTTCGGGATCGAGATTTGGCAGCGCAGTGGAGGACTGTTTGTTTCTCAGGGCAAGTATGCCCGGGAGATTCTGGAGAGGTTCAACATGCATGGCCGCAAGCCTGTTGACACTCCTCTTCCTGGTGGTTGGAGGAAGGAGGATGCTACTTCAGCGGAGGTAGTGGATGCCACTGTCTATCGACAGTTGGTGGGGTCGCTTATGTATCTGGTCAATACACGACCCGATATATGCTATGCTATTAACCAGCTTTCGCAAGCTATGGTTAAGACTACCAAGCTCTACTGGAAGGCAGGCAAGCATGTATTGGGTTATCTCAGTGGCACATCGGGATATGGACTGTGGTACAGACAGGAGGATGGAGTGAAGCTTTCTGGCTTCACGGATGCAGATTGGGTTGGGAGCCCAACAGACCGGAAGAGCACATCTGGAGGTATCTTCAGCATTGGATCGACAACAGTTTCCTGGTACATCAGGAAGCAGAGATCCGTGGCACTCAGTTCAGCAGAGGCTGAGTATATGGCAGCAATTTTAGCTGCATGCGAGGCTATATGGATGAGGAAGATCCTCGTCGGATTGTTCGGGTCACATTTGGAGCCTACTATGATTTATTGTGATAACTAGAGCTACATCAAGCTCTCAAATAATCCAGTATTTCATGATATATCCAAACACATCGACATCAGGTACCATCATATCAGAGACTGTGTTCAGCGGAGGATCATGATGCTTTCATATATTCCCACGGAGGATCAGGATGCTGAAATTTTGACGAAGGTGCTCACCAGGAGAAAATTTGAGTTCCATAGAGGCAAGATAGGGGTTACAGATAATCCATATCTTGCTGAGAGGGAGTGTTGAAAATGCAGCAAGATGATGGAGCCTAGTGAAATGAAGTCGCCTTCACTAGGTGGGCCCGCAGGCTATTTTTGGCGCAAAGTCTATTTTTAGACATTGTTATAGCATCATTTCTCACCTTGACATGATTCATGATTGCTACATGGCTTTATGGGCACCCATTCCTATAGACTTGGACAAATTCACTTAAAAACAGTGGAAAATCCTTCATACGCGACTATGCCCGTGTTTTTCCGCGTGTATACGCTAGTACAGCTAGACTTTTCCGCGTATGCCATTTTAATGGTTAAAAAATATATAAAAAATCCCTAATTTCGCGCTGGGTTGATAGTTACTCATGTAGTTCAACTACCCCAGCCCGTGGCCAACTGTTTCCAACTGTTGAAACTACTTGGAGGGACTATAAAAGGACCTCATATGTATGGCCTAAGGGAGAGAGAGAATTATTATTATTATACTCTGTTGGTTCCCTATCCAAGTCTGATTCCCCGTGCCTCCTCCACTTTCCCAGTTCATTTCAGGAAACCCTTGTTTCCTTGAGATACACATCCCTTTATATGTTATCTCGTATGCACTCATTTGGAAGGAGTCTTAGCGAGGCAAGGGCCGGACGGATCCGGACGACGGTCTGCGAAGGCCTTGGAAGGATCAGGTGATCTCTCCACTTACTTTTGTACGTACTATTTTTATAATACAGAAGTATCATGCTGTTCCCGAAATAAACGTGTTAGTGTATGCTTTAATGTATGAAGAATATTTGTTATAAAAGCATTCATGATGATTTATTTAATGTTTTATATGAATCTCACTAACATATAGAGTAGAAATATACTGTACAACTTGTCCTTTGTGCTGGTTTCTTCTTGTATTTCAGGTGAAAGAGGAAGGACGGTTGCAGGGAGTTTGAACTCCACGCGGATCTACTTCAAACGTAGGACCAACGGGTAAACCTCTCATTCTGCTCTATTTCGTTTTCATGACTGTGCATGATCGTGTGAGTCTCTGTTAAGTAGTACGCCCCTGCTCTGTGGAGGTTGAATCCCAACCAACCTCTAGGTGTTAAATCCCCGAAACAGAACTGGCGACTCCACTGGGGATCACATTTTTGTGATTCTCCTGTTGGGTTGTTTCAGCTGTTTGGTAGGTTGCCAACAGTTTCTTCTGTCTTTTACAGTCCAGTTTGTTTTCTTGCAGTCAGTTTGACGCTTTGATACCTTTTCCAGGCTTGTACTTTTTATTTTTCATTATCTTTCTTTGTATACGCAGTTTTTCTTGCACACAGTCGCGTATACCCGCGAGTTTGTGTAGAAGGAACCACGTATACGCGGGTTTCCCTCAACACAGACGCGTATACACGCCTGTTGCATAACTGCAAGGTCGCGTATACCTAGGCTGAATTTGAAATTTCAAGATTCTGGTGTTTTTGGTCTTTTCTGGCTGTGGAGGCCTGTGTCTGCAGAGTCTCTGTACTTACTGGAGTGTGACAGAAGTGGTTTTAAGTCTTGGTTCTCTTTCGTTTGTCTGAAAACTGATCTTTTTGGCGAAGTGTTCTTGTTGGTGCTAGCACTCCTGGATTGAGTTCCAAGATCGCTTTCTGAGCGTTCTTGGCTGTTCTGTTTTACCAGAACAGAGAGCTTTTGCTCACTGACTCGCTCCTGTCTTTGTGTTTTGCTTTGCATCGCGTTCTTTGCTTTGTTTTCGATTGGTTTTCTTGAGTTTCGTAAGCTAGGGTTTTGTTGCATTTTTCGAAGATCTTTTATTGTTTCTTTGGAGTTTTGTGTTGCAACAAATTTGCACTATTTCTCTTGGCTGTTTGATTGAGTTTTTAGTCTTCCGTTGCCCTTATTGATCTTGCTATCATTAGTTTTATAAGGTTTGGGGGCATAGTTGGAGTTTATGCTTCAAATTCGGTCTCATTTTGGCTTGGATTGAGATAGTTGTTCTTGGTTTTCTTGAAGCTCTTGTTTTATAAAACTGAAAAGCCCAAAAACATTTGTTTTGCTTTTTGTTTTTGCATATCAAAAACTCAAAAAAAAAAAACATTGTTTCTTGTTTTTGTTTTTGTTGTTGCCTTTTTCATTTTCGTTTGGCTTCATCTTTTGGGACTTTAGTGAATTTTCTTGCTTCTAGTTTCCCGCTTAATTGTGAAGGGAGGTTGTCTTTTGATTTCTTCTTTTTCTTGTTGAGTATTTTGGTGTCTTATATTAAGAGTTCTTGTTTGCAAGAATTAGCTTTCTGGATATCAAAAGATTAGTTGAAACTGAAGGAGCCCTTTGGGAAATTTCACCTTGTTTCAAGGGACTTTCTGCATCTTAGAATTTACATGTTAGTGGTCATTTGCATTAGGTGCATTGAATCATTTAGTTAGCTTCTTAATTTTTGTGCGTGTGAGTTTGTAATTCGAAAAGAAAAATACATTTTTAGCCTCGTAGAACTTACATAGAAATTGCTCTTCATCTAAAGACTAAGAACTGCATGTGCATGTAGTCAGGTTTTTATTAATTTCTTTTGCGTCAGAACATCATTGGTTTCAACTCCATATCCTTGTGACTTAATACAACAGCCCTTAAAATAAGCGATTAAATCTAAAATCAACTAGCAAGTTTTATTTAGTGTCAATCACCAACTAGCTAGGTTGTAGGGCCTTGGAATAGGAGGGAGGAGAGTTAACTCTCCAAGGCCGCTCAAACAGACATAGAAGTTTACTAATTGAGCGAAATCCAACTCCGTGAAGTGGACTGGGAAAGCTCTCATCCGAGAGGCAAGCGCGAGGGGAAGTGAAGGTTAAGAAGAGGGATACCCCCCCTCCGATTAGCTGAATCTAACCTCAAGACCGTTCCGCCCAGCTTCTGATACGGATTTGTGTCCATAGTTGCTGTTCCTAGGTTCTGCCAGGATCATGGGAACACCGGCAGTTCGAGGTGATACGCATCACTTCCATGCAGATTTCTCTGGGGGTGGCCCTTGCGGCTTCGTGCTTGGAGCCGGCAGGTCAGGAGGTCGGTAATCGCTTCCGGGGAGCCACCTTCGCTAGTTGTTCTGGGCCCTAATCATCCCAGACTGCTTTCGGAAGGCCCTATACTTCGCTTTCCTGTATTTTGGTGTCCGGTCCTCATCACCCCGAGCGGAAATACTTGGAGGCTGTTTGCTTGCTGTTTCTCAGGGTTTTGATTTTAGTGAGTGCTCTTTGCTCCTAGCTTGCCTAGCTTTTCACTTTTCTTGAGTCTAATATAATAAATTTGTAAAAGTGGCCGATCAAGCGCCTCGACGTTCGAGGAGAGTCCGGGGGTTATCTCCCGAGAGTGCAGAGCCTTCTTCGAGAAGGCGTAGGAGCGATCTAGCAGGTGGTTTTCACCCGGTAGAGTCTGACGCTGTGGAGAGAGATCCTCCACTAAGGTCTGAAGGTTTCATTGCTGATTCCGGTGTCGGTTCCGAGAGGAGCGTTTCGCTCACCTCAAGGGTATTGTTTCCTCAGGAGGAAGATTTTCAGATAGAAGATATACCTGAGCCTGCAGCTACAGGTCCATCTCCTCTTCCTCTTGATCATCCGTTTGTTATAGAGTACATCGGACCGGAGTCCGAGAGACCGCCGGATCTTCCTTATCTTTCTTATCTTTCGATGGCCACGACTGGGAACGCGGCTTCTACCGTGAGTGCTGCGGGCATTCAGACCCCTGCTTCTGTCGAGGCAGGGGGCACTCTTGCTCTATCTTCGAGTGCTTCTAGCAATGCTATGTTTGGCTCTGGGTTCACCCAAGCATATGCTTCTCAATCTGGTCCCTTTGTTTCAGGGATGTCCATTGCTGGAAATCCCTCTTTTTCCTTTACCGCCGGTGCAGCTGGATCTACGCCCATGTCCAACATGGCTAGTGGAGCAGCTTCTTTTCAGGGTTTCCCCTTTGGGACTGGGCATATTCCTAGTCCTAATCCTTCTTTAGGGTCATTTCCTTTTACGTCCCAGACCCAAAGTTTTAATCCTTGGGCTCAGGGGCCAAGTTCGACTTCTTTTACAGGATGGAATCCTATGTTTGCAACGTCGGGGGCAGGGAATCAGTTCATCGCGAGTCATCCAGGGAATGCTTCTTTCCCTGCATCGAGTGCTTATCAGTCTTTTTCTCCTCTATCTACTGCATGGAACCCCTACCAGGGGCTTACATCTTCAGTCAATACTTCAGCGGGGGGAACTAGTCTGGGTCTTGGTAGCTCGGCGTGGGGAGGAGGTTCTTCTCCATTTTCTACGGGTCCTTTCTGGCAGCCTGGTGCCTCATCAAATCCAGGCTATTCTTTTCAGAATGTGGGAAATCCATCCCATCAAGGATGGAATTCTCAGGCTCCGCCGCGATTACCATTTCTGGCAACATTAAACTTGCCAGACTTGGCGAAGTTAACTAAAGACCCGATTCGATATAGTCCGGGTTGGCCTCCGGTTCCAACCAAACTTCCTTCAGACATTCCTAAGTTTGAAGGTAAGAATGGTGAAGATCCGGCAGACCACGTCACCACATTCCACTTATGGTGTTCATCCAACTCTCTGATCGACGATTCGATTAGATTGAGATTATTTCAGCGCACCTTAACCGGAAACGCCGCGAAGTGGTATATAGAGCTTACTGGGGGCAGTTTCGCCACATTTGGAGAACTGGCTGTCACTTTTCTTAACCATTTCCACTTGCCCGTCAGATATGAGGCTGGGACCGAACTCCTGGCTAATTTTAAGCAGGATGAGGCAACTCACATTTCTGATCATATTCAGGAATGGAGGAGAAGGAAGAGGCTTATCAAAGCCCATATTCCAAGTGAGTTCCTTCTCGAGTGGTTTTTGAAGTCGCTTCAGACAGATATTTCAAAAGATGTATCCATGTCAGGGGTATATTCCGAGGAGCAGGCCATCTTTAGGGCCCAGCAGTTAGAGTTGATCTATTCTCAGTCTGGCATGCTTTACAAGTATTTGCCTAATGCTCCTCGCTCCAAATTGGATCTATCGAAACCTAAACCTGGTCCGCATGGTGACAGACTTGTCGGATCGGTCAGTAGTAGTGCAGCCAGCCTGCTTTCTCAATTGCAGCAGTTGTCTTTACAATCTGCTTCTTCTGGTCAGGCTGTGCCTGCTGATTCTTCACCTTCCCGGTCTTTGTCCATTAATGCTGTCCAATCTTCTGAACCCAAAGGAAATCAACAGTCCGATGGGAAGAAGAAGGGACGTAATAACAAGAAAGAAGGGCAAGAATGGGAAGGGCAATGCAAATAAGACCAACGAGCGTGTTGGTGAAGGGCAAAAGGAGAAAAAGAAAGTTAAGTTTCCGTGCAAGCTTTGTGCTGGAGACCATCTCACGCATCTTTGCCCGAAAATTCAGGATGCTCAGCACCTGTTATCTCAGCAAGGTTCTTCTAGTTCCCAGGCTGTGCTAACAAACCCTTTTCCCCAAGGGCAGCAATTAATTGCTGGCGCGAATCAAAATCCTGGGGCTTCCTCAGGAGGTCCTCAGGAAGGGGAAATTCCATCGAATATCTTTATGATGAGTGCTCACGTGGATGTCGCTACGAGATCCCGTGATTATGGCGTAGAGGAATCTTCGAAAGCTAAGGAAGTTCCTGATGCTACTGAGCCGCTTCATATCACGAAGCCAACTGTTGAGTCTATGCCTCGGATACCGAAGGCATCCTCTAAGCGGTCAACGATTAATCCGAACATGAGGGCTGCCCAGAACTACTCGATTGTGGAAGATCTGGCGCAGAGTCCTTGTGCTATGTCAGCTTTAGAGGTACTCCAGTCTTGTCCGGCTCAGCGCAGTGCTTTGCTCACTGCCATTGGAGCTATAGATCCGAAAAATTCTCTTCTCATTACCTTTGATATGAATAATTTTAAGAAGAGACTTCCTCATCATATGGCCTTCCATATTAAATCATCGTACCGGAAGACTAATATCTTTCGCACGGTCGTTGATGAGGGTGCTTCTACTTGCGTGATGTCTCTCGCATGCTGGAAGACACTAGGATCTCCCAAAGCCGTTCCATCTAGCACTATTCTTACTGCATTCGATGGCCATTCTCATAGGCCCCATGGTATTGTCCCGGCTTTGCCCATCTGTGTTGGGGGCAAAACCGTTAACATAGAGGTTGAGCTAGTAGATGCAGCCTTGGACTACAACCTTCTGTTGGGGAGAAACTGGATATATGATATGGATGCCATCGCATCCTCACTATTTCGGATAGTATGTTTCCCCCACGAAGGGAGGATAGTTACGGTGGATCAACTGGACTGTCCTCCTGTAGACCTGGATGCGCCTCCTGACTCATCTATCCCTAAGTTGGACAATACTAAGGCACCTATCGAGAATTTGGGAGTTGGAATGTATTCTTCCCTGATGGGATCTTTTGATCTTCCTCCTCCTAAGGTGTCTATCAATGCTATTTCATCCTCCAAGGCTCCCCTTCGAAGAGAGTTCTTTCGAACTCATTATTTTTCGGATCCTTGGACCTTACCTTCCCCAACCGCCACTTTGGAGGAAGGGAAAGTGGGTGGAATGGCATTCCCAATTTCTGCAGCTGAGATTGCATATCAGTCTGTTGTTGACACTACAGAGTCTGATCCAGCTCCTCTTTCGCCGGAAGAGTTGGATGGTGATGTGGCTCCGGCTTGGACGCTTACTTCTTCTTCTGCCCAGGATTGTCTAGATACCACTCTTCCATCCGAAGAGGCCATCCTGGAAGCAATGACAGGTATAGAGAGACCGTGGGATGACTTGCATCATCGGTCTTACTTCCTACCTGACTTGAGCGAAGTCGAAGCTAGTTTTCCAAGTCCTCAGTCTCCTGGACCTGTTCACCCAGTCTTGAGCCCCTTAGCACCAGCACAGGTTTATGCTGAAGGGAACATGGCCGTGATCTCTCCGACTATCCCGGTGAACATCTCCAGGAATCCCAACATTATCGAGAACGTTTTCATTGGAGCTGAATGTTCCCGTGAAGAAGTTCAAATCTATACCGAGCTCTTCAAAGAGTATAGGGATGTTTTTGCTTGGTCTTATGAGGAAATGCATGGCATAGATCCATCTATTGTCCAGCATGAGATCAAGACGTATGAAAACGCTAAGCCGGTCAGGCAAAAACTTCGTCCGGTTAATCCTAGGAAGGCAGCAGCTATCAAAGCTGAAGTTGAAAAGCTGCTTAATGCGGGATTCATTTTCCCAGTTCCTCTGACTGAATGGGTTTCAAACCCCGTTCCCGTTGATAAAAAGCAAGGAACAATTCGAGTGTGCATCGATTTCAGAGACCTGAATAAGGCGTGTCCTAAAGATAATTACCCCACACCCTTCATTGATCAGATTATCGATGAGTGTGCCGGTAACGAAATTTTTTCCTTCATGGACGGTTTTTCTGGTTACAATCAAATTACTATCCGTCCAGAAGATCAACATAAGACCGCATTTATTTGTCCCCGGGGTACGTTTGCATATAAGAAAATGCCTTTTGGTCTGAAAAATGCTGGAGCCACTTTTCAGCGGGCCATGTCCTACGCCTTCCACGACATCAAGAAAATTATCGAGGCATACTTAGATGATCTAGCTGCTCATTCTCGAAAGAGGATGGATCATCCAGGAGACCTCCGGCAAATATTTGAGAGATGTCGTTTTTATAAAATTCGTTTGAATCCGAACAAGTGCGTTTTCGCGGTAACATCCGGTCGGCTGTTGGGATTTATCGTGTCTAATGAAGGGATAAGGGTAGATCCCTTCAAGGTTGAGGCAATACTTCGGCTGCCTCCCCCGTCTTCAATCCGTCAACTTCAAAGTCTCCAAGGGAAGTCTAACTTTCTTCGGAGGTTTATCGTTAACTATGCTGAGATTACAAAGGGATATATGCGACTGTTGAAGAAAGGAGTTCCTTTTCTTTGGGACGACTATGCTCAACGCTCATTCGATGCCTTGAAAAAGGCATTGACCTCTGCTCCTTTACTGAGTCCACCCGATTATAGCAGAGATTTTCTTTTGTATCTGGCTACAGCAGAATCTACCATTGGTATGGTTCTCGTTCAGGAGGATGATGCTCTGGCTGAGCATGTTATTTACTACCTTAGTCGAGGACTGGTAGGACCTGAACTGCGATACACCCCGATAGAAAAATTAGCCTTGGCAGCAGTCCATGTTGTACAGCGACTCCGGCATTATATTATTCTTCGCAAAACTTATGTCTTGGCAGCTGCCAATCCATTTCAGTTTGTCCTCAGCAGGCGAGTGATTGGGGGCAAATATAATAGATGGATTGTGATTTTACAAGAATTTGATCTAGAGTTCATGTCTGCCAAATCCAAGAAGTCATTAGTTTTTGCGGAATTGATCTCCGAGTTGCCTTGTGGAGAGGCGATGATCTATGATGAGTCCTTTCCTGACGAACACTTGTTTCTGATCTCTCCACAAGATCCTTGGTATGGGGACATCATTGTATATCTCCAGACTGCGAAGTTTCCCTCTTCTTTTTCGAAAGATGAGCGCCGTAAGCTGCGTCACTTAGCTAAAAGTTATCTGATTATTGGTGATGCTTTGTACCGTCGAGGGGTTGATTCAATCCTAAGACGCTGCTTAACTTTCGAAGAAGCTGAGGCCGTGCTTAATGATTCTCACGGTGGAGCTTGTGGGGGTCATTTATCAGGGCTTGCTACAGCCCAAAATATTTTGCGTGCTGGCTACTTCTGGCCCTCGATTTTCAAAGATTGTATTGAATCGGTCAAGAAGTGTCATCCTTGTCAAGTGTATACTCGAAAAATGCGCGCTCATCCAGCTCCGCTTTTTCCAGTCGTTACTGTCGGACCCTTTACAAAGTGGGTATGGATTATACTACTTGTAACCCGCCTTCGGCAAAAGGTCACAAGTACATTATCGTAGCAGTAGACTACTTTACGAAGTGGGTCGAAGCTATGCCTACTTTTGGGAACGATGGTGAGACTGCAGCTCTTTTCTTCTTCAACCAGGTTATCGCTCATTTCGGTATACCTAGAGAGATTGTCACTGACCATGGCAGTCACTTTCAGAACAGTATGATGGCTGAGTTGGCTCTTAAATTGGGTTTCCGGCAGGAGCATTCATCTCCAGATTATCCTCAGGCCAATGGCCAAGTGGAAGCCGTGAATAAGTCCTTGAAGACAATTCTTCAACGGACGATTGATAAACATAGATCCAACTGGCACATTATTCTATATCCTGCACTCTGGGCATACAGGACGTCAGTGAAAACTGCAACTGGCTTTACTCCGTTTCAGTTAGTCCACGGGGTGGAATCCGTATTTCCCATTGAATGCGAGATTCCTTCCCTTAAACTGGCTGTTGAGCTTCTTCCTGACACTTCTAGTCTGGCAGAGCGGCTTCTTCATCTGGAACATCTTGATGAGCAACGTCGAGATGCCGCCACGTTGAACGAAGCGCATAAAAACCGAGTCAAAGTCCAGTACGATAAGGCGGTTAAGCCTAGGGTCTTTTCCGAAGGCGACCTTGTTTTGGTCTATGCCCAAGAAAAGGATGCCTTGGGGGCAGGAAAGCTTAAGTCGATGTGGTATGGCCCCTATATCGTCAAAAAGGTCCTTAAGAAAGGAGCGTATACCTTGGTTGACTTCGAAGGAAACGAGTTGTCGGAGCCCCGAAATGGGCTCTATCTGAAGAAGTATTATGCCTAGGCTTAGCCCCGGCATTTTTCTTTGTATATAGTAGTTTTTGTCTTGTACATATCTGTTTGATTTTCGATTTTTGATGGGATGGTGATGTTTTTTTGATCTGCTTTGGCAGGTTGTGTTGATGTCATGAGTCATTATGGTTTCGCCGATGGTGCTAGTAGACACACCCGGAACTTAGCTTCCACGGCTTGGGTGCTTCATTATCCTTCCGGTCAGCTGTTGGTATCAAGAGGGGTCTGCATTGGTCCTGCTTCCAATAACGTAGCAGAATACACTGCAATCATTCATCTACTCTCGGAGGCAATATCCTTGGGTGTTGATTCGTTGGTAGTTTTCTTGGACTCCCAGCTGGTGGTGTCGCAGTTGAACAACACTTATCGGGTACGAGATCTAGTTTTATTACGATTGTTCTTGAGGGTACGTTTGTTACAAAGGTCATTTCAATTTTTAACATTCATTCATATTCCTCGAGCTGACAATTGGTTTGCTGACTCATTAGCTAATCAAGCTTTAGATTGGCATATTAATCATTCGATACAATAAAATCTAAATCATCAAAAACATCATACATTTGATACATTTATCACATCACATCAAAATATCGTTGTATATATATCATCAGTATGTCAAAAAACTTTACAAAATTTTGGATCCATCAATGCCGTACAAAACTTGGGCTTATGCCCCATCATGTTCAGTCTCAAAAAATATACAGTCATCTAATATGTAAAATCTATCTACTCCTGAGGACCCTGCCCAGCGTTCCTATAGAACATCACCGCAGTGGCCACACGGCGGAACAGTCTAACCCAGTCCCGGGGTACTCCTACAACCCGTCTCTGGACGGCTTCTGGCAAGTCCTCCACAGCAGCCAGAGGGATTTGGCGGGTTAGTCCCTCCAAGTTTCTCTGCACGGCCTGGAGGGTTCTGTCAGAATCCGCTATCTCTGCTTCACCTCTGCGGCGCTTGTGACGTGCTAGGCCCTCAGGACGCACTGGTCCAACATCTGAAACATGATCATTTTTATTTGTCAGTCATTATGAATCCAATCCAAAAACATGTTTGTTTTTCATTTTCATACATATTTGAAAATCCAAAAAAAATCATATAAGTTAAAATTTTTGAAAAAACTTACCGACTGCTCCCCATGCTGCACCGGGTGGAAGTACTAGATCTGGATCTCCTCGGAAATCCATCCCGGCATAGGGGTAGTCATCTACTGCGATGATCTGTTCTCTCCACCATAAGAAGAACTCATCATCCCAGGTAGTTCGGGGTACCTCGCTGCCCCCCAGTCTCTTCATCATGTCTGCCCAACGGGCAATTCTTGAGTCCCGAGGGCTGCTGACAGTTGAGATGACTTTGGGTCTCAAAGCTGGAACTCTCTCGAAGAAGAATGTAGTCAAAATGGTTCCATAGCCAAAGTGTTTTGTATGTTTTTTGCGAATCGACGTCAGTTGTTGTTTCATGTTCAGTAGCAGGGCAGTGCACCAATCATACACATGAATTAAGCACTCTACAGCTATGCTCATGTGCGCCCTGGACGCCTGATGCAGTGAGGCAGATCCCGCCACTCTGCCGATGGTGAACAGGAGGATCTTCATGTGCAAGTCCCTGATATCTCTGATTGCAATCTGTGTGCCTACTTTTTTGGAATCTTCTATGCAATAGAGTTGGACATAGTCCTCCACGGTTAACCCTCCCAGGGGCTTTCCGTGCAAATCCACCGGGTCTCCCCTTCTGGAGAGTCCAGTGATGAAGTATATATCTTCCACCTCTATGCGTAGTGGCATTTGATCAATGATGAAACAATCCTGATCCGGTTCCCAATAATTTACCAGCATTTCAGGCAATCTCACATTACTTTTCATATTGGGCATTTTGAAAAATTTGAATAATCCACAGTTTCGGAGGACATTTTGTGCTGCGCGGTCTTCCATGACCTCTTGGTCCACTGCACTATGCTCGCGTTCCCTCCATGAAATTGTCATCCTGAAGAAATTCATTAAAATTTGCATTAGAAACTCATTTTTAAAATTCGGACTTGCGCATACGCTAGTTTCGCTGTGCACAGTCGCGTGTACACGCGGCTTTCCTTCTTTGAACCCGCGTATGCGCAGGTACGCGTTTTTTAATAAGGGTTTCCAGGTAAAAATCCACTTAATTTTAAATTTTAAATGGACAAAATGAATCAACAGAATGAATAAGGAGCCTACCTGAAGTTTCGCTGAATTCCGACGGTCGGTTGTTGCTGGTTTGACGAAACAAGTTTTTAGCTCCAGAGCTCTTTTTCCAAATCAGCTATGCAATAATGAACCATTTGAGAGGTAATTTGTGTATTTATGGCTAAAAAATTGAAAATTTTCGCAAAAATTTCCTTGTGCTTATTTTTTCGATCCGTCTTATGCTGTATAACTCGATTGCTTGGAAGTGCCCAGTTTGGTATATTTCAGGTACATTTTGACATTTTCGAGATTTTTCCCGGTTTCTGGCCCATGTGTTCAGACTCTTCATGGCAGGTATATGATCTTCACTGGCATATAGGTTAGAGAATCACTTTCCGTTGCATCTTGCATTCTAGCCTCCATACTGATCACTTGCCTTAGGGTCGATCCCATCAGGTCATGAGTATTATACCATTTTCACTCGCCAATTTTTAAATCATGACTTGATGGTAGAGCCTTCCTTTACATGGGATTCCTAGTTAGTTCCTCGCTATCACTTGTTGCCCATGCTGCTTTTTATGTAGGCTCGGGAGTCCTCTTTAGTCCCGCCATGTCTTTCGTGTTGAAGCTTCATTCTTCTCCTTCATCACTTATCATTTTTCTGGCTTATACCCTAGAGGCTCCTTGGTGTCGTTAAGTTGTATTACTGCATTGCATATTGGCTACTTGTTTATCCTGGCCTTTAGCCGGCTTCATTTGGACTCGATGTTTAAGCCAACTTTTGACCTTGACTTTCCGTACAAGTTAACCATTGCATGCACTTAGCTATCACGACTTGACACCTTTGTACCCATGGATGGAATGTTCCTCTGAGTATCACTGACCAGTTTTCGCCACCTTGCATTGAGCATAGGATTGTTCCAAACCCCGGAACTAGTGCATCTGCTTTCTTGATACTCGTTCTATCCATTGTACTATAGCATTCTTTTATTCTTTTTCAGGCTTATTATGAAAAAGACAAAAAAAATTAAATATAACAAAAAGAGCGGGAACGGGATGTATCTTCGTTGTTTTGATGGTAGTACAGAGTCAGTTTGTCGCCCTTGAACAAAGCACATATACTTATATATATTTCCTTCATTTGGGATGGTTCTAGTTTGACCTAGGTTCAGCCTTTACCATGTTTCACTTGTCAGTTCTTCCCCGGTTGGTTATCTCTTCCAATCATATGGAGAGTTTGTTTTGCCTCCTGCAAGACAGACTTATACAGTGTCACTTTTTACTGCCATGGTCATCACAGAGTCGTGCTTTTGTTCAAGGGAAGTCTAGCCCGAGTCGGCCATTCTGCGGTGTCTCTTGACTCATTATTCAGTCGGCCTTCCCGGTCTTGTCAGTATCATGTTCTATCACATCAGATGTTTTGATCTTCTGCTCGTGCTGGTTTGAGAAGGTCCCCATTGACTTCTTGCCGGCGGGTTTGTCTCTTATCGACTACGACACATTGCTTTTAGAGCAAGCCTAGAGCCGCACCTTGGGCCTATTTTCATTATTGATAGGTGACCTCGTGCTCAGCATTTGATCATCATCATGGGTCTTTGACCGAGTGGTTTCCCCTGTGTTCGACGTCAGCACACATTATCACACTTGGGATTCGTGCAGTACCTGGATTTCCATTTGACCCTATCGGTGGATTTCTCGCCTCTGTGTCAGCTTTCATTATTGGTTTGTTCAGAGGGTTTCTTCCGTGCGCTAGCTTCATCTTGTGCACGTCGGAAACGTACTTCGGTTTTGGTTCCATCACTCTCCTTCGTCCGATTCCTTCCAAATCTTGGCCTGCGGGTTACACTCGCGCTGGACTGATGCGGGATGCCTTAATGCCTTCCTTCCAGCAGATCTTTTCCCATCGACTCCGACTCATTGCTCTGGGAACAAGATCTAGAGTCTTTTTGTCAGTACCTTAGGGTTTGCAGTCATCAGTGGCAGACTCTTCGCTATCGACAGTGGGGATTCATTATTGCCTCCTGATTGGTAGATTCTTTCAAGTGTTCCACTTCAACTCATTCATTCACACTTGTCAGATTGTACTGGGGCACCTTGACACTCACTATCATTATCGGTGGGTTGTCTCGCGTTGGTTAACGGGAAACATCATTTCCCGCTAATCCAACGATTTCTCACATGGTCGACTTCAGCTCATTTATTCCCAGTGTGTAGAATTGTGCCGTTGTGATCGGTGAAGACCTTGGGTTGCATCAGCATTTCTCGGTTCACTGTTGACAGTTCTCTCAGTTTCTGCCAGTGTTGCCATCCACCCTTATATGTTGCAGTTCAGCACAGCAGCATCTTATATGTTGATCCCCGAGTTGCGTGATTGTACCGTTTGATCCGCCTCTTATGATACGGTACTTGGAGATTCAGTTACTTGATCAGATATCCAGTTGCACTATCTTTGCTCAGCTTTCTATATGTGATACTTGGACATTGATACAGACTTGTCTTTCCGGGCCCTGCTCAGATGATTCACTATGTACTTTCAGTTCATTTATACTTGTATACATGTTGGATCTATTCAGTACTTTCTATATATATGATGTATTTTTGACTGAGCATGGGTATGCCCGCCTCAGCATGTGTTGACTCTCTGATTTCTTTCATTGGTTTTTGGCAGGCTGAAATCTGGTGAAGTCCTCTCTTGTCCTTGCGAAGTTCTTTCTATGTGCATAATACATTTCGGCCATCATGTACCCTTTCTGACCTCATATATTAGGGGGCATCTGTTATAGCATCATTTCTCACCTTGACATGATTCATGATTGCTTCATGGCTTTTGGGCACCCATTCCTACAGACTTGGAAAAATTCACTTAAAAACAGTGTAAAATCCCCCATACGCGACTATGCCTGTACTTTTCCGCGTGTATACGCGAGTCCAGCTAGAATTTTCCGCGTATGCCATTAAAATGATTAAAAAATATATAAAAAATCCCTAATTTCGCGCTGGGTCGATGGTTACTCAGGTAGTTCAACCACCCCAGCCCGTGGCCAACTGTTTCCAACTGCTGAAACTACTTGGAGGGACTATAAAAAGCCCTCATGTGTATGGCCTATGGGAGAGAGAGAATTATTGATATTATACTCTGTTGGTATTCCCTATCCAAGTCTGATTCCCCGTGCCTCCTGCACTTTCCCAGTTCATTGTAGGAAACCCTTGTTTCTTTGAGATACACATCCCTTTATATGTTATCTCGTATGCACCAGTTTGGAAGGAGTCTTAGCGAGGCAAGGGCTGGACGGATCCGGACGACGGTCTGCGAAGGCCTTGGAAGGATCAGGTGATCTCTCCACTTACTTTTGTACGTACTATTTTTATAATACAGAAGTATCATGCTGTTCCCGAAGTAAAACGTGTTAGTGTATGCTTTAATGTGTGAAGAATATTTGTTATACAAGCATTTATGATGATTTATTTAATGTTTTATATGAATCTCGCTAACATATAGAGTAGAAATATACTGTACAACTTGTCCTTTGTGCCGGTTTCTTCTTGTA